>CM077153.1:271529801-271858034 GCA_039583875.1 Platanthera guangdongensis | reverse complement strand
TTTCATGGGTTCCAAATTTTTGATGAAATTCTTCTATAGTGATCACTTGTAAATTAACAAACAACTAAGGAAAATTGTAGGCATGCCTTGATGCGCAATCCTCCATCATTCCTAAGAATGTCGTTCTCGTGGCTTATCCTACATCCTTTGTGACTAACCACAAATTAGCTCCCTCAAGTCCTCGACATTCTAGTCCAAGTCAAAAATGGTGTACGTGGCACAAATTCCATGACCACGTAGTACTCAAGAAAGTCAAGCTGTTGCTCATGGCAAAGCTGAAGAGGTTGCATCTAGCAAGCATTATGTTTGGCCTCATCCCAAATAAGCTGCAAAAGAAGTTGTCACGTGTAACACCCCAAATTTGACAGCAGAACTTTTGGTCGCTATCGCCAGGCGACTGTCGGTATCGCCGGCGGCGATAGCAGTAGCACTCGACGCCATGAAGCATTGAATGAGCTTAACACACTCGACGTCTTTCGACGAATCGTTGAGTAAGAGACTATCGTGTGGCGTTAGTGGGTATCGTGTGGCGATAGCCCACTCTCAACGCCTTGAAGCGTTGAATGAACTCAACGCCTTAAAGCGTTGAGTGAACTCAACGCGCTCGACGCCGTAAAAGCGTGAGTGATTTATCAAAACGGCGACAGTGATATCGTCAGGCGATAGTGTCACGTCTGCTAGACACGTGTCAGATGGCCGGACGGCGGCCGAAGAGCGGTGGGTTAACGGGTCAAAGCGGCTATCAACGATATCGCTCAGGCGATAGTGGATATCGCCAGGCGATAGCGTTAATGTTGACTATTCATATGAAATCGTGATCTTTGCTTCCTTTTGATGTGAGGATCCTGTGGCTGGGATTAATCCCAAGACCACTTAATTAGAGAAGAGTAAAGAAGATTCATTTCTCTTCTTTCACTCTCTCTCCTCCTTTCATCAAGATCTTGAGAGGAAAGAGCTAAGGAAGAAGGCTGAGGCTGAGCTTGAAACGCTTGGTGAAGGAGATCCAGTGAACGGAATCAAAATCTGAGGTTAGATCCGTGAAAAGGAAAGAGAGGTGCTCCTTTCCAACCGGACAAAAAGCTTTGTCATGGCTCCGAAACGCATTACAGGGTAACGATTTTCTCCTTGGACAAGTGAAGTCCTCAGTTTGCATACATGCATGGAACCTCACATAAAGGTGAAGAAAGGGTGGTTTCCAGTGGGTCGATCGTTGTGATCCCCAATTATATTTGCATATAGATAAACCGGAAATTTGCAGTACGGAATAGGCATGTTGTGTGAATCTCATCCAGACAGATTGGTCTGGATTGATGATGTTTTATTTTACGTGCCGGAGAAGACTCTGCGTATAAACAAGCAGTTTACGGGGTCTGTGAGTTATGCCTGTGAATTGGGAGTAGCATGAAGTACTGGAGATGCTCTCCAGCAAAATAACCAAGAAATTCCACGGTTTGCAAAACTGTTGGGTATCGCCGGGCGACAGTGAGTATCGTCGGCGATAGCTCCCAGTGAGCTATGTTTGTGAGGCCTGTCTCGGGGAGACCTGGGGGTCATGTACGAAAAGCTGAGAGCCTGTAGTGCCCAGTTATGGTGGTCATGGGTGACGGCCTATTTTTGTGTAAAGTTTGTCTTGCGAAGGCAATGAGGTTAATATGTGAGTTGACCCTTGGAGGCCAACTATTATGGCCGTGAGATCCGTAACAAAGCTGTGAGCGGTATTGCCCAGCTCTAAAGATCGTTGAGCCGAACGGGAAAGGGGAGGTCCACCCGCGTCTTGTTGATTACCCTTGATTGCTTTGGTTGTCGGTAGTGGCATGGCGATCTGAGCAACGGGAAGTGACTGAACTGCACCTGCATTATGTCGTTCGGACAGGATTGCTTAAATTAACTGGTTTTCGTCGTTGCCATAATGAGAGTCTTAAGCTTATGGCCGGAAAGACTGAAATGCTCAAGAATGAACCGTTAAGTCTTGGACCTCTGAACGGGAGGTGGGATCCGGAAGTCCGGTACACCATGAATGTGCCCTGAGTGCACGAGGCGTGTGGTCGTTGAGCCCTGTGTCTGTGGTGATGAGTGCTTAAATGTGCATTGTTGTTGCCAATATATAAATATATATATAAATATATATATATATGCTGCCATTGCAGGGATGGAGAATCGCCGCCCCAAGTAAGGGGTGGGGTCGTTATAAAATGGTCGGTCTAAATGCTGACAGTTGTCTTGTTTGTCATTCTTGTGGTGGATTGTCACTCTGCAGTGCTGGAGAGCGGGCGGAAGTAGCGGGCTAAAGCCCTTGTGCTGCGATTGGCTGCCCCTCGAAGGCCCAAAGGCGAAGTTTTTTATTTTCATGTGTGGCCGGCCTACGTGTCGATGTCTGTAATCCACATCCTGCAAAGAGTAAATGTAAGGTCATAAGGCCAGAACAGTTGTAAGCTACTGTTAACTGTCTTCGGGCAACAGTGACTATCGTCTGCGATAGTGACTTTTGTGTATTTTTGTTTAACATTTTTGTGTTCATATAGTGGACATTACTGTTGTACTTGAGTTCAAAAATTTAACCCATGAAACTTCCGCTATAATGCTCTGAGTTAGGATTCGAGTAAGTTTTGATATTAACCTATAATTCCGCCGACTGTCTGTGAAATATGGTGTGGGGCCCCAGTCGGAACCTCTATTATATTTCATGTGACGGATAGAGGTGTTACATCACGCACCCCACCATACAAATGCAGTAGCAAGTTCTACATCTCGGCTAGATTCAATAGCTTATGAGCACTCCAACTGACCTCTCAATCTTCTGACTCTAAGTTCAGCCTTTGCTGGCTCCGAGGGTACACCTTCATCCTCCTGGATTATGGTTCTGATATGATCCAAAATGGTAGAAAATGGGTTGGATCGTAAACTTGAACTACTAATTGATTGAAGAACAAAGTACAGATAACTGATTTCACCTAAGAGTCAGAGCTCTAAACAGTTCAACCTACCGGCGAGGGGAGAAACTTCATGTTTAGCCGCTAAGACACACCAACAAGACACCAAATCATTCAACATAACATAACCCTAACTGAGCCCAACTATTTATAGAAGTCATAACTGGGTAAATTACAAAACTACCCTTATAATAAATACAAAACACATCATTACTCCCTCCTCCAAATCGAGCTTGTCCTCAAGCTCGAACGTCGCGAGGGTGGGCGAGCCATCTGACATTTTTACTTCGCGCCAGAACAACTCCTGATAGCGCATCGTGGCATGTTGGGGCTTCGGCTAGCGGCGGCGGCACTGTCCAAAAAAATATGCCCCGAAAGAACGGGGTCGGCATTATTGGCGAGACGGTAGTGGTAGCATCAGTAAGGCGGCCGGAGGAACAAAGTCTCACGACAAGAACGGGTCTGGCGATGCAGCGGTGAGGCGTCGTGACACGACGGCCGGGCAGATCCGATTGGGCAATACAGTTTGAAGTAGGCGATTAGGTTTGGCTCAGGCTCCGACCCCATCGACAAATATCCAAAGCAACTCACAAATTGGTTCCAAAATGTTATGGGCCTCCGAGGGGCTAACGGGGTGTGTGCGAAGGCAACTCACAATTGTTGTTGATGCCTTCTAGAGGCACACACTTACCTCCAGGAAAAATCGAACGGTGGGGTAACAGGTATGGATACTTATTTCTTGTTTCCTTATTACCATATTTTTCATCTAGACATTTTCCTGAAAGAACTCGAACAAGATCCTACCATAAGTCTCTAATAGTACTAGTTTGACTACTTTAACACATGATTATTGTTTTCTAGGGTAAGCATTTGTCCTAGTAAAGTTGATTGGGCTCTAATAGTTGGTTAAAGATCTACATTAGAATAAAACACCCTAAATCACGCATCTTCTGTGCATTATGATTACCAATCGAAATATGTGAGTACTGTTAATATTAGCAAATAATCCTTCAAAATTTAATCTCACTTGGGCAATAGAGTTGTTCAATCTGTAAAGCTTGTCCGAAACAGCTCTCCGCAAATTAGACACTGCAACCTTTGCATCGCCGTCATCAGCATATTCTTCTGCCTTCATATACCTGAGGACATAATCAACCAAACAATCCTTGAATAGTAAAATGCGAACCGCGATAACATCAATTTTGAAAACGCCTCAAAATCTTGATAGAAAAGGAATCAAGAACGAATGCGAACATCAAAATCATAAAGAATCTATCGAGGGAAATCTCATCTGCTTACGCGGTCTCAAACTCTCTGAGGAAATGAGCATCCAGAGCAATGAGCAGTCGGAACGCATCCTCGTCAAGTTTCCCCGATGCCAAGCAGACGACGAATGGAGCGTACTTTGCAACTACAGCCACGTTCTGCGACATCAACCAGACACAACTTCTGGACGGCGATGAGGTCTCGACCGAGAGATTCAAGGGATTCATGGCTACTCCCGGCGGAAAAAAGCAAGAACAATCTGAACTCGGAGAACTGAATCCGGGAAGAAGCTTCGGGAAATAAATCGCAGGAAGCGGGAAGGCGGGGGAAATGGGGCCGTGGGAATTTATACAGGAGATGGAGACAGTGGGACCGTTGGATCAGGCAAGGCGAAATGAATACTGTTCATCCATTTCAGTCGAAGTAAAAAAAGATCTTGAATCAAACAAATAGAGGACGTAGGCATCGACCCGAAATTGACCCGCCCGTTTAAAAAATCTCTACCCAATAATCCAACCCTCGTAATTTTGACCCGAAATTGACCCGCCCGTTTAAACGGTAAAATATCTCAACCTATTCCAATTCTTTCGAATATTAACCCGCTCGTGCAGACATATAGCTTTAAGGATTACCTAACAAACATCATCCCTTTGAACATAAAAATGGATGAAGTTCTTTAAGTGGGTGTTAACGAATGATAATTTAACCCTTATGTTCATGACAGCCGCCGTCGTGTCAAACAGAGCCTTAAATTTTGTTTGGGCTGTAGTTATGACTGCTATTAAGAAAATAAAAACTATTTTGAGCATAAAACTAGATGAAGTTCCTTGAGTGCAATCGGACGTTCACGGATGATGACGATTCTTATTTCATAATCGTCATTCACCGCGTTCATGATCATCATCGTCGTGCCACACGAAGCCATAAATCGTGTTGGCTCAACCAAATAAATGCAAGAACAAAAAAAATGACAAAAATAAACATATCGTAAAGTAAAAATATAGTGCATTTAGTTTTTATTTTACTTCACGCAACTAGTGAATGCTAAAAGATAGGAGATTTAGGTATCCAAGTGAGACTGTGTGAGGCGGTTGCCTTGGGTACCCAAATACTTCGTGTTGGCTTATGGAGAGGCAAGGATAAATGAGTCATTTCTTTTTGAAGTGGTGCGCCATTTTTACTAATGGCTCTTCATTCATATTTTGGTTTAATATCATTTTTATGTTGTAAATTTTCATTATAATTTTTAAGAATCTTTATGTAATGATCTTCAATTTAACAATATTGTGTTGAAGATTTAGATATATATATTGAAATTATTTTCAAGTTAGAATCATATCGTTTAACATAAAGACTCACAGTGTAGTGATTCTTTAAAGAAAATTTACGTTCATTTAATTTTAAATTGGGAGTAATTTGATTTTGCAAATGAAGATAATTTTTATGTTTTGAAATTTCATTTGTACGTGCTTGATGTATTTCATGCACTCATTTTGTTTGTCTTAGTTATTATATGAAAATTCATATTCAACGTGCTTTTGAGTTTTGCTTGAAATTTTGGAGTTATGATTTGTAAGTTTTTAATCATAATTTTCTTAAGCATATTGGTTTTTACTTTCAATTCATATTTTTTTTAATTTTGAGATTATGTCAACCTTTATTGTAGGTGATTGTACTATTTTTAAGAATTGTGGTTAATGAATTAATGTGTTTTGTAGTAATTTCTCAAATCTTCAAATATTTCATTCATTTCGTTAATTTTTATTTTATAATTCTTACATCTATCACAATCACTTTTCAATAATGAATTTTTTTAACATAACTTTATATTTTGTTATTTTGCAAAAAGAAACTCTTTTTCAAGATCCTTGTGTTTTTTCCTTTATAACATTACAGTAAGTACATGGTGTAGGATTTTCAACTAAGGACGTTGCAAGTGAATTAGACATATCATAATTGGATTCTACATTAAGTTGTGTTTTAAAAATTTTATTTTTTAGTCGTAGATTTGAATTAATATTTTTCAATTTCATAATTCTACGTCTAGCAGCATCTAGCACATGAAATATAGAATAGAATTACAAGCAAAAGGGAATTCGATTTTCTTACAGTGCTATTGAATGAGACAAAATTGGAGCATAAAGTTCCTTTGACTTTTTCTCAGGATTCATCATCCACATTTGAGATTTCATCTTCCCTTTTCCTGATGTGGTTGTCATGTCTTCCTCCAAAAACAAGTCTTCATTTAATTCTTCACTTGGATCCACACATTATCTGTAGAAGGAACACTATAAGTGATCTCAAGAAACTTTCATATATCATATGTAGTCGGTAGATTGTAGATGAGTTTGAATTTTTTTTAACCAAGCCCACAAAATAAATTATTCATAGCTTTAATTTGACATTTAAATAACATTCATGTTTGTTTAAATTATTTGGGGGATTGATACTAATCAAGTTCCAAACTTTTATATCTAACAATATAAAGAATTTTCTCATTAAAATTCCTAGCTCACACGTTATAGTTCACACTTGTAAATAGAGACGGTGCTAACGAATTTTCTGTATACAAACTTCCATCTCCGCTAGTAGATTAGAGATCGAGATTGACCATTATTCCCGGCGTGGTGAAACCATTTTTGGAAAACCCCAGATCTGATACCACTTGTTGGATTTGGTGGACAACCTTAGAGGGAGTGAATAATGTTTTAAATTAAATTCAGAATTAAAATGAATTAATTTCAGCAGAGCAACCTGTTCTGGAAGTTACCGCGGGTCAGTAGGCAACTACCGTACGGCGATAGATTTCATAAACACTTTTCTCTGTACAAATTATTTTTTGATTTCCACATAACCCTCAATACCCTAGCAATAAGCAACCACAAAAACAAGATGAACTAAAGGAACTTTAATTTTATTCAAAACTAAAAATATGTTTACAACAATACAACTAGATCTCCGTAGCGTCAGAGATTGGCGGGCGATGAGATAAATAATTTTCTTTTGGTTTCTATACGACCCTCACTCATGACCGGTTGGCTCTCTCTCTCTCTCTCTTCTTCCGAAGAAGATTGACGAGCCGACGCTTCACCTTCCTCCCAGAAAGGGTCTTAGAGCCCACTAGATCTCCCAGATCTAGACGTCCTCCCAGGACTCTTTTCTACGGAATCCTTCTCGGATTCTGACGACCTCTCCGGTCGATTTTCCTCACACGAATAATGATTAGAAGAGAGAAAGTACAAAAAAGATAAATAAGTTAAAAATTATTGTTCCCTCAAAGAAAAATTCCTTCGTAGAGCGGTGCGCGATTGATGCTTCTGAATGTCTTTTTTCTTGCACTCGATCAATTGTTGATGGTCGTTGGAGACTTCGCTCTTTGGAGTTCTCAATCACGAATGGGAGGGAGAAATTTCACTTTTCCTTATGTGGGGATGGTGGTTCGCACAGCAGAGGCGGTGGCCGAACCTTAGGCATGTAATTCTCCTACAAGCTTGTATCATCAGGAAAAGAAACACGCTCTTATGATCTCTTTTTAAATAAGCTATCGTCGGCGATAAAGCTAATGCTCGACGATAGGTCTTTTTCACGTGTTGTCGCCAGCTGTCCGACAAATTAGGAAAAAATCCTAAAATATTATTTCGCCGCTTTTCGATATCGCGGCGTGGTAGGCTAGCTCCCGTGGTAGCAGTTTCTTCTCGACGTTAACGAAATGGCTAGCGCCTGGCGGTAGGGCTAGCGCCCGACGGTAGGTCACAGAGAGGAGTCATTTGCGTGCTCAACTTTAATCTTGTGTCGCTAGCGCCAGCGGTAGGTCACAGACATTGGAAATATGGTTCTTCATACCTGTAAACATGCACACTATACCCAACCAAAGTATGATCAAATGCAACTTGTGATTTGATATTGTCAAACTAAAGAGATTCGAACCGTGGGTTCCAACAGGGGGTTCACGAACGACGATTCATAACCACTGCATTTACGACCGCCACTGTCAGAGGTGGATCTAGGAAGTTTTGCGTGACATTTTGCTCCACTAAGTTTGGACAAAAATGTCACTGTCATAGAATGTATGTTTGGTATGACAATGGTTACGACCGCCACCAAGATAAGAAAACTAGTTTTGAACATAAAAGGGAATGAAGTTCCTTATCTGAGGACGGGCGTTCATGAATAACATTTCAAAACCACCATGTTCACGAACACTACCAAGGTGCCGAAGGAGCCAAAGTGTGAAGGTCAAAACACAACACATGTTGATCATTATATCATTGTTATTTTGCCACTTAGTTATTGGTAAATGAATTATTGATGTTTATTGCAACTTTTTGATTTTTATTTTCACTTAGCAATTCCATGTAAGTTGTAATATCATTACAAGAGTTCTTTTTTGAGTTTTTTTTTATATTTTCTCATCCACAAGTTTTAGAATTTAGAGGGAAAATAGTATGAATTTATGATCGAGTGCTTAATTTGCAGGCCACAAAAAGATATTTATAGTCTTTTGGTATTTGTAATTGCAAAATCAATATTTGCGGTTGTGAGAGTGGGTTTGCTCAAGATAGTCACATAACCCTATCAAGTTTGGAATAGGGATTATATAGTATCTCCAGCGTTAGAGCCAAGCCCTAGAGCGACACGAACCCAATAAACCCGTTTCGAGTCGGACCCGACACGAGCGGACATAAACTAAAATATCACTAACAATCTCCTCCTATGTCCGATGTGAACCCGACGTCGGAAAAGGGGGTGGTTTGTGAAATGTTCAGCCAAAAATGAATCATTCACAACCGTGTCCGGCACCTGTTAAAACATTATTAGACTTAACACAAGAATTAGTATGCATGCATAAACAGAACAAGAGTTCAGCCACATCACATCGTGTCTTAGATACAATCAGGGCACAGGCCCTAAACGCCTAGCATCCCAAATCAAACAGAGAGCAACATAAATCCAAACAAACAGGTGAAAGAAAATAAAGAGCTAAACAGTGCTCTGAAACAGAGATACCAACAATAAGGTCTAACAATACTCTAACTGTCAGAATCCAGAAGATCATCATGATCATGATCCCAGTCTACCAGTGCTCCTCCTAGATCAACAGCCCTGTAATTTCCAACAGAGAATTTCATTTTAAAATGAATTCAAACATTTGAAAAATATACAAATATCTAGTTCTACCATGAGAACGTAGTATTATATTATTATTATTAGTGTTGGCTGGGAGGACGCTTCTACAGAGTATTATAGATAAACCTCAGAATCTGTTATCTGTTTCCAAATGAAACGATTTACGGACTTCTGGACACCGTAGCTATATCTGTGTTCCTATATGGAATGTCACGGTTACTGCTCTTCTAGAGTTGACTGGAACTCATCAAGTTTGGAATGAAACCAATCAACAAGAGAAAAGTCAAGCCAAGTCGGATCGTGTTATCAAGTTTGGAATAACACTCTCCTCCACGGCAAGATAGTCGAATCCAGGTGAAGCTGTTAGCATCAAGTTTGGAATGAAACAACTTACCAGATCCGAACTCAGCAACCAGGAGCATCAACGGAGCACAACATGCTTGCTTTGACAAAGGAAATTTGAAAATCAAAACAATTGGACTAAGGCTGAACTGAATCGCCTAACCTTGAACTAAGACTGAGCTAAATCGTCTTTAGTCCCATTTCCCCCACTGTTTTGATTAACCGGTCTTTGGGCATTCCTTTCGTCAATGGATCAGCCAGATTATCCTTCGAACGCACATCGACCAAAGTGATAATTCCTTGTTCTTTTAGATAATTCAACAAAGCATGTTTCAGTCGTACATGTCTCCTCTTAGTGTTATAGAGAGCATTCTTTACAACTTGAGCTGCTGCTTGATTATCACAATACAAGCTCAACGAGTTGACTTGTAACTTAGACAAGGGTATGTCTAAAATCAAATTCCTGATCCAATCTGCCTCTTCACCAGCTGAAGCTAAGGCAAACAACTCGGCTTCCATGGACGACAATGCTATACACGTCTGTCTTTTGGATTTCCAAGTGATAGCAGCTCCACCCAAAGTGAATATATATCCACTGGTAGACTTGTTGTTCCCAACTTCTGAACACCACGAGGCATCAGAGAATCCATCCACATAGGAGGATAACCAGTATAGCACAAGACATGATCTTTAGTACCTCTCAGGTATCTCATCAGCCTATCTAGGGCATCCCAATGCTCTTTGCCTGGACTACTGGTAAAACGGCTCAGCATGCCAACCGTGAAGGCAATGTCTGGTCTAGTACAACTTGTGGCGTACATGAGACTACCAATTATTTTAGAATATTTTAATTGATCTATGTTGGTCTCTTCATTAGGACTCAACTTAACATTATGATCAACGGTGTCTCAAACAGGCCTACAGTCTTTGTATCCCCAAGTAGAAAGTAGTTGCTCTATATAATGAGTCTGGCTAAGGGTGACTCTACCCTGTCAACTCTAACTTTCATACCTAATAGGGTATCCACAGGACCAAGGTCCTTCATGTCAAAAGCTTCTGCGAGAGTGGATTTGACATCCCTCACTGTAGCAAGATTTGAACCCAGAATCAACATGTCATCCACATATAGACATATGATGACTATTTGATTGGACAACGAGCGGTGATAGAGACACTTGTCTTCTGAAGACTGGACTGAAATCCAACGCTCTTTACCACTTGATCAAACTTCATGTGCCACATCTTAGGCGCTTGCTTAAGCCCATAGATTGATTTGTCGAGCTTGCACACTTTGTCTCTTAGATCCTTATGTACATAACCTTCAGGTTGTGCCATATAGATCTCTTCATCAAGCTCTCCGTTTAAGAAGGCTGTCTTTACATCCATCTGATGAACTATAAAGTTCTCGATAGAAGCTATGGCAAGAAGAATCCTAATAGTGGATAGGTGACACACAGGTGAATAGACGTCAAAATAGTCAATTCCCCCCTGTTGTTTATAACCCTTAGCTACTAGACGTGCTTTATATCTGGCTATAGACCCATCACTGTGCAATTTCTTCTTCAGTACCCACTTGCATCCTAAGACTTTAGCTCCTTTCGGCAGGTCAACCAAATGCCAAGTGTTATTTTGTAGCAGCGAGTTCATCTCATCGTCGATGGCTTCTGCCCACATTAACGCATCTCTAGATCTCATTGCTTCCTGATAGGAGAATGGATCGTCCTCTAAGTGGTAGGTGATGAAATTCTCACCAAAATTCTTAGGGACTCTATCTCTTGTAGACGTTCTAACAGGAACAGGTTCCACCTCTAGAGGTTGGGGAGCAGTGCTAGAGGGGCCAGCTTCAGGTTCTACAGTAGATTCTGCAATCACGTCAGTAGACCCGTGGACGGTTAAGTCATGATCTTTGATAAATTTATGTTCAAAGAAAATAGCATCTCTAGACTCTATCACTGTATTAGTGGATAGATCAAGAAACCTGTCGGCTGCACTATCTTCGGCACTACCTAGATAAACACATGTTGTCGTTCTAGGTCCCACCTTAGGTCTCTTAAGGTCTTGTAAACGCACATACGCGATACAGCCCCAAGTCTTTAGAGTATCATACCTACAAGGATAACCATGCCACAACTCAAACGGGATAGAAATGAGTTTCGAGTGAGACACTCTATTCAGAATGTGGTTCGCAGTAAGAACTGCTTCTCCCCAAAAGGAGTTGGGCATGCCAGCTGTTAGGAGCATAGAATTCAACATCTCTGTTAAAGTTCTATTCTTACGCTCGGCAACGCCATTAGACTGGGGTGAGTAAGGAGCTGTGGTTTCAAGGATTATGCCCTCAGAGGCACAAAATTCCTTAAACTCAGTGACAGTGTATTCTCCTCCTCGATCACTTCTGAGTCTCTTGATTTTAAGGTTCAACTGATTTTCCACACGAGACTTAAAATTTTAAAAGTCTCAAAGGCCTCATCTTTCGATCTCAACAAAAATACATGACAATATCTCGAAAAATCGTCTATGAAGGTAATTAGATACTTCTTTCCCCTCTAGTGATATGACTCCGGAAATCACAAGGTTTGAATGTATCAATTCCAGAGGTTGTGTGCTTCTAGACACCGACTTGAAAGGTGTTCTAGTGATTTTGGTTTTGCGCACACACCTCACACTTGTCAAATCGAATAGACAGATCTAAGGGGATGTTTTGACTCTTAGCTAGGTCTAGCATTTTTCTATAGTTCACATGTCCTAGTCTGTTATGCAACAACTTGGGATCAATGAGGTTAGAACTCACTTGGTTAATGTTATCGTTATTTAGGCTAAGTCTATACATTCCATCGATCATATACGCACACCCAAAATAATGTGAATTGATCATTAAGGTCATTCTACCGTTTTGAGTAGTGAAGGTCATCCCAGCCTTATCTAATAAGCTTATGGAAATCAGATTTTTAGTTAAGTTTGGAACTACTTTAACATTTTTCAAAATTAAAGCTTTACCTGAAGAGAGCACAAGCTCTGCAGTCCCAGCATGAGTAACATCAGTCGCTCCTCCATTGCAATTCTCGACTCTGTCCTTGACCGCTGTCACCTTAGAAAGAAGACTCCTGTCATTTGTGACGTGACAGGTAGCACCACTGTCCAGCCACCACTCAGAAGACGCACTGCGGTGACTACTCCCAATCATAGCCACGAAGGACTTAGGATCGGAGTTGTCGACCACCATGTGCGCCACATTTTGTGGGGCATCCTCCTTTACCTTCTTCGGACCCCTGCATTCAGCGGCCCAGTGACCCCATTTGCCGCAGTTGTGGCACTTGCCCTTCTTCCTTTTGAGAGAAGGCTTTTTGACCGCCAACGGTGCTGGAGTGTCACGCTTGGGTGCCGGGGGCTTCCGAGAGGGCTTACTAGGACGTGAAACGAAGTTGACAGCCTGTGAAGGCTGCGCAACCTGCTCCAAACTCTTCCCAGCAATATTCTGGTCTTCATATGGATGAACCTTTTGAGTTCGTCCAAACTGATCTTCTCTTTCAGTCGGTGCATCTCGGTCTTGAAAAAGAGCCATTCAGGAGGCAGTTTACTCAGGATCATATACACAAAGAGGCTGTCGTCCATCTTCGAATGATCATCATCCAGCTTCTGACGAAGGTTGACCAGCTCCAAAAGTTGAGAGTGATAGGCACGTCCGCTTTGAATCTGAAGTTGAAGAACTTCTCTCCAATGAGCGACTTCGACAATCCTTCCTCCTTCTGGAAATGCGCATTCAGGCGATCCCATATTTCCTTTGCAGATTTGTACGCGTGGTAGGTCAACGCGAGCCGGGGATCCAGAGAATTCCAACAGGTAATCCCTGCAGAAATCTTCATCTTTGTTCCACTGGTACTCGTCCACGTTCTCGACGGTGGAGGCAAAATCGCTCTGAACAGTATAGAATATCTCGCGTTCCTTCATTCCTAGTTGGACTTGAATTTTCCAACTGAGAAAATCGGAGGCGTCGAACGATTGCAATTTTATTGTGTCGAGCGCGCTTTTCTTCGACATCGTACTAGATTCAAATAGAAATAAAAATTCTAGAACAATATCACCTGAGCCGTGTGAGACGTCAGAAAATCTTCAGATCCAATCCAGAAAGCTAGACCCAGTTAGTCCAAACTCCACTGAAGCACCTTCCTCTTATAGATAGGAGAATCAGTTTGTTCAAGTTTTTCCACAAATCTGAAAGTGAACTATGGAAACCGACAACAGTAGGCTTGATCTGCTGCACTATATGGAGAAGAGGCCAAACCAGCATTGACCAAGGCTGTGAATATCCAACCTCTGCTCACTGGATCTCAGCCCTATAGAGATTCAACAAGGAGCAACCTTTTTCTTCAGATTTTTCTTCAAATTATAGTGAAGAAAAAAATTAAAACTGCAGCAAGAAGGCCCTCCTTCAAGGTCTGGATTCAATAACTTTGGATCAGCAAAAGCCTTATTCTGGACTGAAACACCCAGCCCAGACGGAGCCAAAGTCTCACACCAGGGATCGAGGGCTTCAACACCAGGGATAGAAGCAAAACAGCGCAGATCTCCTGCTGGCGTCTCCTTCCAGATCAACGGCGGCCGGGAATAAAAAAAAACGACTCAAGAGGCAGCAATCTGGCACAGATCCGGCGATCCAGTAGAAGCACGAAGAAAAGAAAAACTTCGGCGATCCGGATCGGGACTTGCCGGAGGAGGCAGCGGCTGAGAAATCAAGTAGAAATTCAGCGGATCGTGTCAGATCCGGCGAGAGAAATCCGGCGACAGAATCGCGATCTTGCAAGCCAGAGGCGGCGACGAACAACCCTCGATTTCCGATCTAGTCCTTGACGGCAACAGGAAGAGCCAAACAGATTTATAACCTGTAGATCAGCGGAGCAGAGGAAAGACTGCAACAGGATCCACGATCTCCTCTTCCGCCAGGCAACAACACGATCTCCTCTGTGAAAGAAGCGGCGCAAAGAGAGCGCCGGCGGAAACGGATTTTGGATTTTTTTTCTTCCGATCGTGAGCGGCGACGGAGATTGTTTTCGATCGGGAGAAAAACGGGAGAGAGAGGCGGTTGTAGCGGACGGGAGCGAAACCCTAAAGTTCTATCTTGAGAATGTGAGAGTGGGTTTGCTCAAGATAGTCCACATAACCCTATCAAGTTTGGAATAGGGATTATATAGTATCTCCAGCATAGAGCCAAGCCCTAGAGCGACACGAACCCAATAAACCCTTTTCGAGTCGGACCCGACACGAGCGGACATAAACTAAAATATCACTAACAGCGGTTTCATATGATCGATATTTGCAACCTATGGTATAAAAAAGGGCGCTGTTATCCGCACCGCAGTTTTGACTATTCGCACCGCACTTTCTCCTAATTTATCATGCATTTTGAAAATAAGTTTTGTACATGTATTTTTAGGAAAAGTGTTCAACACGAAAGTTGTAGATCTCGACGATATCTACAACTTTCGTGTTGAACACTTTTCCTAAAAATACATGTACAAAGTGTATTTCCAAAAGGCGCGAAATCTTAACTTATTTCCCAAATACGCCTTGTACATGCATTTTTAGGAAAAGTGTTCAACACGAAAGTTGGAGATCTCGTCGAGATCTACAACTTTCGTGTTGAATATTTTTCCTAAAAATGCATGTATAAGTCGTATTTTCAAAAGACACAAAAATTAAGAAACAGTATGGTGCGAATAGCCAAAACTGCGGTACGGATAGCAGAGCCCTAATTTTGATTTTTTTTTCTCTCTGACAAAAATTTGAAAATATCTATACTCTTTGAATTCTTTTCTAACTTCTAGCAATGGTAAAATTCATAATACCAAAATAAACGCATATGTCAATCAAATAAAATAAAAACTCCATTATTGGATTTTCTTTTATGAGTCAACGCATTCTTAGCAATGATGAACACACATATCATTTAACCATAGTACTTGTTTCTCCAATATGAACAAAAACTTGCACCAAAAAATTGTTTAATTTTAGTATTCTAAAATTAAATTTATTCAAATCATCATTATCCTAAATTAAATATATAATGCTGTAAAAAAATTACAAATATTTACAGGATTCCTTTTTTGTGATGCCCCATAAAATCACATGGCTAGTGTAAGAATGAAGCGCGGGGAAACCTTATAAAAAAAGGATAATACTACACATACCAAAAATTCACCTAAATATCAAAAAAGTGGGCCCCACAGCACTATTTCCATAACAAAAACACTCGACTACTATTCCAAACTCTGCAAGTAGGGGTTTTTTTAATGGACATAGGGGTGTTGGCCCCACTTTTTGTTATATTTCGGTAATTTTTAGGTACATATAGATTTATCCTAAAAAATTGATGATTAAAAACTAGATAACATACATATAGATATAATCAATCAGAATTCAACTACAAAATATGTAAACCCTAAACCCTCATAAGTCCTGACTATGTCATATGTGTTATAAGAAATGTTCTCTTTAGAATTGAAAAACAAAGTGGTTACCATTAACAAAACAAATATAGATGACTTCTAAATGCCCGTGGCGCTGAATACAATGGAAGAAAGGTGAATGATTGTTGACTATTTCACGAAGCTTTCTTTTCAATTATATTGATCTTTTTTTTGCAGATCACTACTTTTCTTATGCCTTTCTAAGATCCCTTAAATATCATAATAGAATTTTTTGCTTGACGGAAGACAATCTCGATTGCGTTCATGAATGCTCTCTCCCAATTATTGACAAAACACACTGACAATTTCTCTATTCAAAAATACTCTTGAAACACTCTTGATGCTCATAGGTAGCTTGTCTTTGTTTTATTTGACATGAAAGCAAAAACAGAGGAAAAATTCTCATTTGTTGATGTTGCACCCCAATACAAAACAATGGTAATCAGTATCGGTTATCTTATATGTGCAATAAATCAATCTGTTGGTCTTATATGTTTACCTTGTTGATGCAGAGTTCTTACCCTTCTACATCCTCCGGACCATGAGAAATTTTTGGGTCTGAGCCTTGTCCCCCGATTTGAATACCGTTGCGATTGCGCCACGTGTCAAAGCTTTTTTTTTTTTATTATTATTATTAATGTTGCGCTACCGGGACAACAAAAAAGATATGCGTGTGACTTGCTCCGTTTGTCATCCTGCGAGCATTTTTAATTAGAATACTACTGTTTTTTATTATCTTGCAATTATTTTTGAGTATTATACCAATTTGTGATTATTTTAGAGAACCATTGCAATGTGATTAATTTTAATTAAAACTTGAATGTTTTTTATTATCTTGCAATTGATTTTGATTAACATGCAATCGTTTATGTTATTCTACAGTGATTGTGAGTGTCAAAACAAGCAGAACACAAATATTTTGCACTAGATGTTGTGTCTGCATTTTGTGAAATAGCATTACCTGTTATATCCAAGTTGCACTGTGAAACTTGATGACTGTCATGTTGATCCAAACACAACAAGCGGAGTTGAACTAAATTATGATTTCCGCGCGAGCTGCGCGGGATGATTCCCGCACGAGCTGCGCAGGATGATTCTCGCGCCAGCAACGCAGGATGATTCCCGTGCGCGCAGCGCGGGATTATTCCTGTGTGTGCGGGATAATCTTCGCTCGCGCTTGCCGTGCGGGAGGATTTCTGCTCACGCACGCCGTGCGGGAGGATTTCCCCTCACTCCCTGCACGGGCCTTGTACACGGTGGTTTGTTTGTGCCCTTGGCGGCTGCGCTGGTCGGGTCAAGGTCGCCCTTCGGTTTGACTGAACCTTTCTTACCTATCAATGCTAGTCTGTGAATATTTTACAGAACCATTGCAATGTGATTAATTTTAATTAAAATTTGAATGTTTTTTATTATCTTGCAATTAATTTTGATTAACATGCAATCATTTATGTTATTCTACAATGATTGAGAGTTTCAAAACAAGTAGAACACACATATTTTGCACTAGATGCTTTGTGTCTGCATTTTATAAAATATCATTACCTGTTATATCCAAGTTGCGCCGTAAAATTTGATGACTGTCATGTTGATGCAAACACAAAATGATTAGGAATAGGAAATATCAAATGTAAGGACTTTCTATTTTAAGATAAATTTAGTAACTTGGATATCATAATTTAGTTGGCTGAATATCATTTATGATATCCATGCATACACAAAAATTAATACAAGGATATCATATATGATATCCCTGCAATCAAAGATGATTGCAAAAAATATTACTTTATATAATAGTATATGTTGGGTACATTGCAATATGTGTATCAGAATTGGAGAAGCATCATCAAACTCAATGATATTCATCAAGCTGTATTTGATGTGGTGTTGAGTTTCCATGTGCAGGTTAAAGAAATGAAAGAAAATTTTCTAAGTACAAGCGTCGACACTTGAGAAGCATTTTGTCGACGCATGGGAAAGGCTGTGTCGACACCAGGAGCCAGTTTGTGTAGACACACAGAAATTGTGTCGACACACAGAGATTCTGTCGACAAAGACTGTGTCGACACTAGGAGCCAGTTTGTGTCGACACACAGGATTTGTGTCGACACACAGACATTCTGTCGGCAACAACTGTGTCGACACACAGGACTTGTGTCGACACACAGAAAGCTCAGTCAACAACAACTGTGTCGACACACAGGACTTGTGTCGACACACACCAGAATTTTTGTTAAAGTCAACTATGTCAAGACAAGAAGTGATTGTGTCGACACACAGGACTTGTATCGACACATTCTGCAGAAGCTATGTCAAGAAGATAGAGAAGTGCTGTGTCGACATTATGCAAGCTATGTCGACATCACCAAGGATTGTGTCGACACATGAACTATTTTGTGTCGACACATTTGAAGAATTGTCTCGACACTTTGATGCTGAGTCAAAGTATAATGAAGTTTCTGGAGACTTGACAGCTGTCATAACTGACAATGTTGTTGTATCAGTCAGAGCTGTCAGAAGGCCGTAGGAAACGGATCAGCCGGTAACCTCGGATGGAGCCTATATAAAGACATGTTCTATCATCAGATAGATGCTGCTAAGGAATAAAAAAGGCAACAACAAGGAGAGAAGTCTTCATCCAGAAATCGACAAGTCATCCAGAGAGGGCAGATCCTGAACAATCTGCAAGAAGAAATCAGAACCACATCTGATTAGAAGAAGCTGGATTGAGGATCATCTCCAACTTCAAGAAGATCAACCTTACTTTATTCAGATTCAAGAAGCTTTGAAGAAGCTAAGAACAGGTTGATTCTAGAGTGGTCAGATCTATCAAGAACTGATCAAGAAGCCTTCACCCTTTCTCTCTCTATCTGGTGTGAAGAAATTATTCTTTGTATCATCAAATTTTCCTGTAGGATCTTTTATAGATCCGAGTTGTAAACCTAAACTTATAAAGGCTGAGGTAGGGCTGAGTGTCTGAGGTAGGAGATTAAGTTCTCTAAGTTGTAGGCCTGGGAAAAGGCTGGGGTAGGGCTTGAGTGCCTGAGTTGTAGGTCTTGTGGAAGAGGCTGAGGGTAGGGCTTAATTGCCTGAGTTGTAGGAGTGTGGACTCACTCTGAGGTAGGATTCTTTGAGAGAATCTAAGTTGTAGGATTTGCTGAAGTCTGAGTTGTAGGAACCATTCAGGGTTCTGAGTTGTAAGATCTGAGGATTTGAGAAGGAAGAAGGAAGTTAGGCTGAATCTAGTACATTGCTAGATATGCGAAGGGAAAAGTGGATGTACTCATCACTTGGGGAACCACTATAAAACTGTGTGTCTTGTGTATTGCTGTGAGGTTTAATATGTGATGTGAACTATGCTGTGTTAATTGCTGAATATTCTGTGATCTAACAGTAAAAAGATTATCTGCCTTAAGAAAATAAGAATTGAACCTATTCGCCCCCCCTCTCTCTAGGTGTTTAGGACATCTTGAAACCAATTCTTTCAGTATCTTGTGATTAAATCATGTGTTTTAAAATGCTCGCACAGAGATCATTTTCTTCCTCATTTACAGTCAATCAACATTTTCTAAAAGAAAATACGTTAAAAATGAACAATAATTGTATCATGTTATATCTTCTCCTTCTTGTTTGAAACACTTTCCGCAATTAGAGATCAGAACCAGGATTCAACGTTTCAACAAGAATGTGTTGTAAAATTAGGTACAAATGCAGACACAACTATAAAATTTACGGATAACAAGAACACATAAAATGACCACAAAATTTATATATTGAAATATAAATGCAAATACAGTAAAAAAAACATGAAAAAAATGACTATCCGATGAATACGTCGTGGATGCTCCAGACACGCACGATCAGCGACGAGAATCTGAGATTTGTAATGCAATCCGCCTTGCGGATACACAAGGTTCACTGAACCTTCAACGTCGAAGTCCGACGTTCAACCGCACCACCACTGGAGAACAATGCCACCACGGAGAGAAACCACTGTCGAGTCTAACTGCACCCACGCACGTCGTCGACATCACGTCTCTCCACTCCAAAGAATGTCCACTGCAATGCCGGCGACAAACTCCACCAAGCCCGGCGGCAACACCCTCTCTCAGCGTCAGTGGATATCTCGTCCAAGACTGACGACGACACCCAAGGCCGGCGACCCCTCCGAGTGCACAAGCGAGAGAGAGAGAATGAAGTGAGAGGTGGTTCTCTCCAAATCCTTCAGGCGGCTCTTCTCCAAATGCTACAGGCGGGTTATTCCGCAACAAAAAGCTTCACGCGGCTTGCTTTTATTCTCATAGAATGGAGCGATTTTAATTGTCATTGTACAAGAAATTAATATATTTCCTTTTTTATTGCTCACGGGAATCAGAACAAAAAAATTATTTTTCCCTTCCTAGTGTAGGAGGCTCGGTTCAAACCAAAACAAAACCAACAATCCACCACCTTGATTTGAGATCCAGAGCCACCACCTGCATGCAGCACTCCCTGCACAAAGTATCATTTGCACTAGGCAACACTGCACTAAGCACCACCCTAAGGACCTGAGGCACCAACCGACCTGCTCCAGTCGACTCATCCCTGCTCAGGCTCAACCTCTGAATGTCGACGCAACTGGATCGATGAATCTGACTCGCCTAGTCAGACTACCAGAAGGGCGATCTTGTGCACCACCTCGACCATTAAATCTGTCGGCCGTAGAAATCATGGGCACCCCACCTCGCATCGTGATCTCAATCAGTCAGTAAATACTACCACATTGCACAGCTCACATGAGCATGGTGAGTCCTTACATCACCGTCAAAACTCCACATCTCACCGCAAAATTGCATCCTCTGGAGTCTAGTCTGCCCAGCGATATCAAATTCATGCGCAGCTTGGGTACCAGGTATACCTGTTAAAGCCTACACACTACTCCATAATGCATCATGATGTCCACCGTCCCTGTCCCCGTGACGTCGCATGTTGAGCTGTCACCTAGAAAGACTGACCCAGTCGTCACCTCCAGTGAACTGAACATCCATGCATCCGAGAAAATGTGTTGTGAAGCACCAAAATCCAATATCTAGCTATCTGATTCACATGGACACTCAGTGATGAAGAGAGACACATCACTATCATCTGTCGTCGCTACCGCCTCCTTGCCCGCACCCTGGATGTTGAAACCGAAAATCAGTCTCTGTGGAGTTTGACTCTTAGGGAAGGGGTGGTCGCGCACCTACTTCACTCCTGCAAGCAAAACAACGGAGAAAACAAGGAGAAACCGACCCAAGGGCTCGGCGGGGAGGTCCCACCACACACCCGGAAGATCTCAGAGCGCTTCCCCTCCTTAGCCAGAAGCCGAGCTAAGGTACCCTCAGAAAGCACTTGGAAGATGGAGCAGGAAGACACAGGAAGCATGTCTTCTGGGGTACCCCTTGGGTCCTATTTATAGTTTTTAGAATCTGAACTGCCAATAACCAAAAGAACTGACTGAAATTACCAAAATACCCTTGACTGGGTCTGCCAACAGCCAAACTCCGCTGTTTTGAAGGGCTATAGGCAGACCAGCGGGGGCAAAACAGTAAAAAGTACCTCACACATCCAGGCGAGCTGGGGGGGGGGGCTTGGTCACCTCGGCAGGTCCTGCTCGTCTGCTGTTGCCGAGTTCCGTTGCGAGGGCGCGAGCTGGGACTAGCTCAGCGAATACCGAGCTCGGGGTCGGCGAATACTGATCTCCGGTCGACGAATGCCGATCTATGCTCGACAATCGCCGATCTCTGGTCGATGAATGCTGAGCTCGGGCTCGGCTCCTCTGCTGCCGAGCTCGCCTACTGCCTTCAGGCCGGCCTGTCTGGTTCCTGGCGACCTTGCTCGCCGGACATGGGGTTGTACACTGGACATCCCCAAAAATCTGCGCACGCTGCGGACAATGTCTCCTGATATGCCCACTCTGCCTGCAATGGTAGCACGTCACTGTCTTTCTTTATGCGGATCTGGACAGCGCACTTCCAGATCCCTTCTCGAACTGCCTCCCTCATCGTCCTCCTACTGTCAAAGCATGCTCACCCTCAAGAGCGGGGGTCTGACAGCATCTAACTGGACAGTAATGCAGATGTGATCCGCTCCACGTCAAATATATCTTTCACATACAACAAAGTGGTCTGCATGTGCTTCTATGACGCAGGGAGCGAGGTAAGAAGCAATAAGGTCTTATCTTCTTACTCCACCTTCACACCAACCACATGCAGTTGGATTAGAAGTCCAATAAACACGTTGAAGTGTTCCTGCAGGTTATCACTTTCCTGCATCTTCAGGCCATACAATCTCTGCTTCAGTAACAGCTCGTGATCAACGACTTGCTCATGCAGAGTCCTCCAGCTTCTCTCACAACGTGACAGCTGACTCTTCAATACCGATGTTAAACAACACCTTGTTGTCGACGCACATCCTGATAATGCTAATGGTGCGCTCATCCATCTTTGTCCACTCAGAATCCTTCACCGGAGCGGGCAAAGAATCACGCCCCCGCAACACTTGGTTCAACTCCTACTAAAACAACATATCCTTGACCCGAATCTGCCATAGACGAAAGTTCTCGCTACCGTCAAATTTCTTCACCGAATATCTGGCCAACACGGTGCTCTTCCTGTCATAGCTGCTTGCAGTACCTCTGGTAATCTAATTAATTCACGGATTAGATCTGGTAAGATAGGGAGCGAATCGATGTCGTCACCTACCGTTGACCCAAAACTTAAAACCGGAACGTCCAATCAATCACCTACTCAGAACTGGCTCTGATACCACTTGTTGTAAAACCAGGTACAAATGCAGACAAAACTATAAAATTTGCGGTTATCAAGAACACATAAAATGACCATAAAATTTATATATTGGAATATAAATGCAAATACAGTAAAAAACAGGAGAAAAATTATTGTTCGATGAATACGCCGTGGATGCTCCAGACACGCACGATCAGCGGCAAGAATCTGAGATCCGGACTGCAATCCGCCTTTCGGATGCACAAGGTTCACTGAACCTTCAACGTCGAAGTCTGACGTTCAACTACACCACCACTGGAGAACAACGCCACCACCGGAGATAAACCACTGTCGAGGCTAACTGCACCCACGCGCGCCGTTGACACCACGCCTCTCCACTCCAAAGAATGTTCATTGTAACGCCGACGAGAAATTCCACCAAGCCCGGTGACAACACCCTCTCTCAGCGTTGGTGGATATCTCCTCCAAGACTGATAACGACACCTAAGGCCGGCGACCCCTCCGAGTGCATGAGTGAGATATAGAATGAAGGGAGAGGCGGCTCTCTCCAAAATCCTTCAGGCGGCTCTTCTTCTCCAAATGCTACATGTGGGTTATTGCATAACAAAAAACTTCACGCGGCTTGCTTTTATTCTCACGGAATGGAGGGATTTTAATTGTCATTGTACAAGAAATTAACATATTTCCTTTCCTATTGCTAACGGGAATCAAAACAGGGAAAATATTTTTCCCTTCCAAATGTAGGAGGCTCGGTTCAAATCAAAACAAAACCAATTGAATGAAGGTTGGAATCATGGGAGCTTTAGTATATTTTGAAGACAACAAAGGACGTTGTATACGGACGGCTTCGACAGAAGCAACTTCGTCCAGGAGCGGCTTCGGCTCAAAGTAACAACTTTACCATTGAAAGGCTTCAACGAGCAGCAAATCGATGACAATGCAGTGCATGATTGTAACACCTCATCGATCCATGAGATTTAGAAATTCCTGATTTTGGAAGAATCCTACTTGAAATATCATTATGAGTGAGATATTATCTTAGAGCTGTTTCTCATATTTAGGCTAAGCCTAATTTGGCTGTCAATATTATCTCCTAATTTTAGGAGATTCGTTATGATTATATATAGGAGTTAGCCCCCCATGCCATTCAAGCAATTAAGAGATGACTTATTACCATCGAATTGAGAGATCAGTGCACCCGATCTCATCCCCTGTGCAGTGGCGGTTTTCGCGCGCGAGAGCTCTCGGCTCCGGCATCGGAGCAGCGGCAACATGCGGTTCCAGTTCGTCGGCCGAAGGCGAAGCAGCGACGTGTGCGGAGGTTCTCCTCCCGAGCGGTTGTCGGCAGCCGATAGGAGCCATTGTCGACGCTCCAGTTGAGATCCATTCGGATCGAAGGCAGTCCAACAACAACGATTCTCAGGCGAAAGTTCCAGCGAATGCAGGAGGTACCGATGCGTAGAGGAGGAAGGCTGCAACCTTGGTTCGCACGATATTGCCCGGCGACATTGTTATCGCCCGACGATAACTCCTGAACAGCGACTAGACAGATTTTTTGGCGTATCTATGATTTATTGTAATCTCTATACTTCTCATTTTATTAGTGAATCTTTTCCGGCGCACTCTCCCCGTGGACATAGGAGCTCCTCTCTGAACCACGTAAAATTTTGTCGTCTGGGCGTGCTTGAAATCTTGTTCCGTATTTTTTTTGCGCGCTATTGCTTGTACTCGACTTATTATGTTGCGCTACCGCGAACTCGATCTGATGCATATCAATTGGTATTAGAGGGAGTTTCGCGGGGGTGATCATCTGGACGTTGCGGTTTCATGTTTGGGTTAACGGTAGGTGACGACATCGGTCCGCTCCCTATCTTCTCAGACATCTGATCCATGAACATTATTCAGATTGCCAGTAGCTCTGCGAGCAAAGCATGACGGCAAAATTCAAGATTTACAAGCACGACGACAAGATCGATTTCGGTTTATGGCAAAAGCGGATCAAGACGGTTCTCGTTCAGCAAGGTCTCCACAAGGCACTCCTCGGCAAGGAGAAGTCCAGAAAGAAGGATGACGAATGGGATGAACTGGATCTATAGGCCATCAGCATGATCCAGTTGAGTCTAGCCGACGAGGTCATGTATAACATAGTCGATGCTGAGATTACAGAAGAATTATGGAAGAAATTGGAGGAGTTGTACATGTCTAAATCTTTCACGAATAAGCTCTACGTGAAGAGACAGCTGTACATCTTGAGGATGTCTGAGAGCAATCAACTGCTGGAGCACATGAACATGTTCAACAAGCTTATCTCCCAGCTGCGGAGCATGGACGTAAAGGTTGAAGAAGAAGACCCAGGCTCTTCTATTACTGTCTTCCCTACCGAAGTCTTATGACCATCTGGTCACCACAATCCTCTACGGAAAGGATATGCTTAAGATGAAGGAGGTGATGACGACGCTGCTCTCAAATGAAACGAGGAGCAAATCTGGCCCTAGCACCAGCGAGGGTTTGTTTGTGAAGAACAAAGAATAGTTCAGAGGAGATCGAGAGACAGAGGGAAGAAAATCAATCAATCTAGGTCCAAGTCTAGAGACAAGAAGAACCAGTGTCACTACTGCAGTGAAGAAGGGCACTGAAAAAACAACTGTTCGAAGAAAAAGGCCAAGAGAAGAATCATAAACCACAGCAGCCGGCTGTGGCCTCAAACCCAGAGAGTGATGATGATGTACTTCATATACAATCCACTCTCGACACCGCAGATGCGTGGATTATGGATACTGGGTGTTCGTATCACATGTGTCCAAACAAAGCATCGTTCTCCAACTTTAGGCAACGTGACGACGATCGCGTTCTGATGGGGAACGACTCGGAGTGCAATACACTCGGGATCAGAAGCATTCGAATCAAGATATTCGACGGAACAATCAAAAACCCTTACAGATGTAAGGTGCGTGCCCGATCTAAGAAAAAGCCTGATTTCCCTAGGTACTATGGAGCTGGCCGGTTACTCCTATACCAGTGAGGGTGGATATCTAAAAGTTAAGAGAGGCGCCCTGGTGGTCATGAAAGGAGAGCGCTCTGGTACTCTCTACAAGCTGATCAACACTACAATCGTCGGAGATACGGTTGGTCTCTAATACGTCAAGGAGGATTCTCTCTGCTGTGGCATACAAGGCTTGGCAACATGAGCGAGAGAGGACTACTGGAGCTCCATAAGAAAGGCCTACTAAAAGGGGTCAAGATGTGCAAGTTGGATTTCTGCGAGACATGTGTTCTCGAAAAGCAGCACAAAGTGAAGTTCGTGACGTCGAGCAAGCGCAGCAAGCAAGTACTGGAGTATATGCACTCAAGTGTTTGAGGGCCAGCTCCAAAGCAGTCTCTTGGAGGCGCCAGATATTTTGTGACCTTCATCGCCGATTTCTCGAGAAAGGTCTATATCTACTTTCTGAAGCACAAGTCTGAAGTATTCGAGAGATTCAAAATCTGAAAGATTAAAGTGGAAAAGCAGACTGAGAAGAAAGTCAAATATCTGAGATCTGACAATGGCGGTGAATACACCTCAACGGAGTTCCAGACATACTGCAATCAGGAGGGCATCACTCGTCATCTCACATTCCCGACACACCGCAACAGAACAACGTCGTAGAAAGAATGAACAAGACGTTGCTGTAAAGAGCTCCGTGCATGCGCTCTGTTTGTCGGTCTACCAAAATCTTCTGGGCGGAAGCTATTAATACGACGTGCTATCTAGTGAATCAGTCTCCATCGATGTCACTGGATTTGAAGTCTTCATAGGAAGTTTGGTCAGGTACTTCTGTTGACTTTTTTGAGATTCACATTTTTGGATGCCCTGTATACACCCTGTTGTAGGATTCAGAACGGGACAAAGCTCGATGTCAAGTCCAAGAGGTGCATCTATCTAGGACAAAAGGCCGGTATAAATGGGTTCAAGCTGTGGAACCCTGAAACCAAAAGGTGGAGGCCAAGTGTGACGTTTCTTCGATGATGCCTCTATGCTTAAGAAGTCTCAACCTCAATTTGAAGAAGTGAAGAAGACTCCAGTCACACCACTGGAGGTGGAGCTAGAAGGAAATGACAAAGCTGATGATCATGAAGATTCCTCCAATTTGGAGGATACTGATGCTGTGCAACCTACTTGTGTGGAGCCATACTCAATTGCCAAAGAAAGGGTGAGGAGAGAGGTCAGAGTGCTCTCAGGCTATAGGACACTGTAGCATATGCTTTTCAGGCGATCTCCTTAGATCATGGGTAATATCAGGAAGCTATGGAGAGCAGAGACAGTTCTCAGTGGAAAGCAGCTATGCTGCAGGAGATGGACTCACTTCGAAAGAACTAGACTTGAGATCTAGTTAGCCTACCGAAAGGAGCTAAGGCAATCAGCTCCAAGTGAGTGTTCAGGAAGAAGGAGTCTACATCTGGGAAGGACCAGTGGAGGTATAAGGCTAGATTCGTTGCAAAAAGATTTGCACATGAGAAAGGAGTTGATTTCGACAAAATCTTCTCACCCGTGGTGAAGCACTGTTCCACACGGGTGCTATTTGCTATAGTAGCGATGTGACTTGGAGCTTGAGCAATTGACATGAAAACGACATTTCTTCACAGCAACTTAGAAGAGGAAATCTACATTCTGCGGCCTGAAGAGTTTATTCAACCCGGTAACGAGAAAATGGTGTGCATGCTAAGAAGATCCCTCTACAGTTTGAAGCAGGCTCCGAGAATGTGGAACATGAGGTTTGACACATTCATGGCTTCACAGGTTTCAGCAAGAGCTAGTACGACAACTCTGTCTACTACAAGTTCCTGACTAATGGGGACATTCTGATTCTGATGCTATATGTCGACGACATGCTGATTGCTTGTAAGTTAGCATGAGAAATTCAATCACTGAAGCAGGAGCTACATGCTGAGTTTTAAATGAAAGATTTGGGTCACACATAAAAAATTCTTGGATGGAAATCAAGCAGGACAAAAAGCGAGGCATGTTTTGGCTTTCTCAGGCAGGCTATATTCAGAAGGTTCTGGAGAAATTCAACATGATGAAAATCTAAACCTGTTACAACCCCTCTTGGGCAACAGTTCAGACTGTCATCACAGCAGTGTACAGACACCAAGGAGGAATGACAAAAGATGCTCAAGGTATCGTACACTAGTACGGTAGGATGCTGATGTACACAATGATCTGTACGAGACCAGATATCGCTCAGGATATGAGCGTTGTTAGCAGATACATGGGGAATCCGGGGCGACTGCATTGGGAAGTCGTTAAGTGGATTCTAAGGTATTTGAGAGGAACTCCAGACGTTGGCTTAGTGTTCCAAAGGAGCAAGAAGTCAGTGCTCTAGAGGGCTATGTTGATTCCAACTACGCTGGCAACCTCGATAGGAGGAGATCTACTTCCGGGTATATCTTCTTTCTAGGTGGAGGTTTCATCTGTTGGAAAGCCACTCTTCAGGACATCGTGGCTCTATCTACGACAGAGGCGAAGTACATTGCTGCAGTAGAAGCAGCAAAGGAGGCCATCTGACTTAAGGGGCTCGACAAAGAACACATGATTTCTCAGGAGGCAGTGAAGCTGCACTACGATAGTCAAAGTGCAATTTGTCTGACCAAAGATCCGGTCTATCATGTCAGGACAAAACACATTAATGTGCGCTACCACAAGTTGAGGGACTTCGTCGGTAGTGGAGATGTACAGTTGCTGAAGGTGCCAACGGAAGACAATGTTGCGGACATGCTGACCAAGCCACTGACAGGAGTCAAGTTCAAGCACTGTCTTGACTTGGCTTACATTCGCGCATGCTGATTAGGGTGACCCCCAGGGAGAGGGGTAGTTCATCAAAAGGAGAAGATCCAAGTTGCAGGTGCAGTTCGTTGTATGAGACGTCAAGGTGGAGATTATAGGATTGTGACATCTCATCGATCCATGGGATTCAAAAATTCCTTATTTTGGAGGAATCCTACTTTGGAATATCATTATGAGTGAGATATTATCTCAGAGATGTTTCTCCTATTTAGGCTGAGCCTAATTTGGCTATCAATATTATCTCCTCATTTTAGGAGATTCGTTATGATCAGTGCACCCGAATTGAGAGGCCAGGGCACTCGGTCTCATCCCCTGTGCAGCGGCGATTTCGCGCGGAGAGCTCTTGGCTCCGGCATCAGAGCAGCGACGACGTGCGGTTCCAGTTTGTCGACCGAAGGCGGAGCAACAGCGTGTGCAGAGGTTATCCTCCCGAGCGGTTGTCAGCAGCCGATAGGAGCCATTGTCAGCACTCCAGTTGAGATCCAGTCGGATCGAAGGAAGTCCAGCAACGGCGATTCTCAGGCAGAAGTTCCAGCGACGGCAAGCAGTTCCTGTGTGTAGAGGAGGAAGGCGGCGAACTTGGTTCACGCGATATTGCCCGGTGACATTGTTATCGCTCGACGATAGCTCCTCAACAGCGACTGTATAGATCTTTTTGGCGTATCTCTGATTTATTGTAATCTCAGTGTAATCTCCGTAACTTCTCATTTTATTAGTGGATCTTCTCCGGCGAGCTCTCCCCGTGGACGTAGGACCTCCTCTCCGAACCACGTAAAAATTTGTTTGTCGTCTGTGTGTGTTTGAAATCTCGTTTTGTATTTTTTATTTTGCGCTATTGCTTGTGCTCGACTATATTCCGTTGCGCTACCGCGAACTCGATCCGATTGCAAACATTGCAGCACCAACGATTGGTGGCTTGATGGACCGGTGATGGGGATGATCAAAGAGGCACAGATGGTCTGTTTCGACAAGAATTGGTAATGGAGCTGAGCGGGAAAACAAAAAAAAAAAACAGAGCGAGAAAGTAAAAAGAGTCGCGCGAATATTTTTTTATTGCCTTGACAGAGCGGCATTAATAAAATGCTTTGACACGTGTCGTCTCCAAATCGGGAGACAGGGCTCGGACCCAAAAATTCTCCCCAGGCCAAACCCTTTGCCTTCCCCCGCAGAGTTGCGCTCCATTTTCGCCACTCCACCTATGAGTAGGAGATCCTTCACCTTCCAGTCTCTTTGAACTATTTCTGAAACTCCTCGAGGACATTCTTGTTAGGTCATTCGAAGCATCCTGGGTGGTGGTCAAAGTAAAACTACTCATCGTTGCCCCTAACTTAGATTTATATAGAAAACATTAGGGTTAATCAGGTATCAGATCCAGAAATTTCAACACGAGGGAACTAACATCGTGTTCTTCCGGCCAACAAAAACAAAATTTTGAACACCTCCAGCTTACAAGAGTCATTTCTTTCTTATCCGACCACTATTTTAACATGCAAATATCAAAAATTTATTCTCCACAAGAGATTCAAATCCATGCAAATTTATTTTATTTAGAAATGTCTAAAAAATACTGTTATGAACTAAAAAAAGATATGAATGTTAGAGGACATAATTTTTGGATCCGGATTCTCTGGAGTTCAGAAGGAACTCTACGGATCCAACGGGCGATATCTCCTGAACTTCATGGATCCTAGGGTTAAAAAACATTTAGACACTAAAAAACAAAAAGAGATAAAGCAAAATTATTTTAAATCCAAAAAATTGGGGGGATCTCGCGCGTTGGATTTCAATTCAACGCACGAGATCCCTCCAACTCCACCCTGGAGTTGTCCGTACAACTCCAGGGTATCGGGATCCATAATTTTTAAAGTTAACAACCATTTATTGGAACGCGGATTCTATACACATGTGTATAGAAAAAGTTATACACACCATTTTTGATGGTTGGGATCTACAATACACCCTTTTTAGCGGTTGGGATCTAAACTAATTATGCACACTCATTTATATATACATCTTATAAATATATATGGTGATATACATTTTATAAATATATATGCTGGTTTTAGAGTGGATCCGCCATGTGTCAGCATCCGAAAAGGTGTGTATAAAAAAAGTTATACACAGATGTGTATAAAAATCCTATTCCATTTATTGCCTTGTGAGCAAGCAAAAGTAAAAGGAATTCTTGTATCTTAAACGAATAAAAATCATTATAAATTATTAGAAATCAAAGAACCTGAATATATACTTTAGAACTAGAACTTAAAAGTCTGAGTGGTACTAAATTTGTAAATCATATAATTCCTAAGAGGCAGCTACACGAACCCCGCGGCCATAAATCTCTCATTTATGTCTCATTCAACCCCTCATTAACTCCCGTAGTTTTCGGTAGGTCAAGCCATTACCCCACACCTCCCCTCTTCTCCAACTCAGAGAAACAGAAACAGAGCACAAGAGTTCGTAAGAGAGGCACCCAGCCAGGAAAGCTGATGCAGATGGTGAATATGTCTCCTTTCTGTCTTTATCATCATCAAAAACCAGAACAAAAGTTAGAGCAAACCCTATAGTAAAAGCAAAGGCATGTCTTTTTCCCCTGCATCATGCTCTGTTTCTTCTAAGAAAGCTCCCACCCAGCGCTAAATCTCATGGTAATGGAGTTTGTGAGGAAGAAGAGTATAGTTCGAGCGGCTGAGCTCTTTTCCACACCTTGTCTACCTCCCCTGCTCCTCTTACTGCTTTTCCTCCTCTGTTTTCCCTGCAATCTCACGGCTGCAGAGTCTTTGAACTCTTCTGCTGGGTTGAGGAAGAAGGTTTCTGCTCTTAGGCTTGCAAGAATACAGAGACACCTGAATACTATAAACAAGCCTGCTGTCAGATCCATTCAAGTAAGAAGATCAGAATAAAAAAAAAAGTGCTCTGTTTTTTTTTCTTTTAATGAGATGAAATGATACAGAGCCCGGATGGAGACACCATCGACTGCGTCCATGGCCACCGGCAGCCGGCGCTCGATCACCCTCTCCTTAAAAATCACACAATACAGGTGAAGTAATATTCATGTGAGAGCTCTTTTCTTTATAGATGTATAATAATATATATAATTTATATATGACAATGCTATTATATAAAATATCTATTTTAATCTCCGCTGACTTTTATCCTTCTAATATTACATATTTACATTGAGCAGTTTTTTTTTAAAGGTAAGAGTAACTTATGTAGAGAAAGGTAAGGAAGAATTGTGGGTGATATGATCCGACGGCTCATAATTTTAAAAATATGATGTTTTTTTAGTAAATATTGATTGAATTTTGTGAGCCGTCAAATAGTTGATGAAATGACTCACGGTTTTCTCCTATAAATTCATATAATTAATGGGAACAGTAAGAAAACAGAGTTGCACACCAACATGTTATTCATAATTTGTCTCTGATATTCCAGAGAGTGGCACCAAAAAAACCTAGTTTTTCCGGCCGGTGGCCGGCGATAGTCGCCGGCAACTCGACTGCATCAAGACGAGCATGGCAGAGCTGGCACCACGCCGGGCGCTGCCCGAAGGGCACCATCCCGATACGCAGGAGCTCCGTAGACGACGTTCTCAGAGCCAAATCACTCTTCCACTATGGTAAGAAGCAGAATCGACGGCGGCCACCTATCACGGCGGGGACGGCGGCCACCCGAACGGCGAACGCGCCGGACATTGTCAGCGGAAACGGGCATGAGGTATGGAATCATTGCAATAATAAAGGAGGTTTCGAAAAGAAGAAGCAGGGTGTGGGAGTATAATAGTAAACAAAGTGAGGAAATTTATGAGATCCAGTTTTGAATATGATTGATGTCTCTGTTACGGAGAACAGAGTCATAAAGGGGGAGAGCTGGGGAAGCGCAAAGCCATTAAATTTCTGGAGGGTTTAGTTAGGAAAATTTATTCGGGTGTGATGCTTTTGACATTTGGGCGTTCATTTTTATATCTTTATTTCTTCCATTTCCTCTCTTGGAAGAAAAGTAGCCTCTTGAGTAAGCCTAGTCTGAGGTGGGTTGCGCGCGTAGTTGCTAGCACACATCTTAAAGCTGATACTTCTTAAAATGTTTTGAGATGTATGCGGGTATTCACACAGACTATTGGATACCCTGCACTTCACGATAAAGTACATCACCACACTTTAGTGTCCCTTTACTGGAGCATCTTATCTATATTCAACAGCATGATTATATGATAAAATGATTTTTTTTCCTTCTGATCACAAATGAAGGTTCCATTTAGGATGACTTATTTTCACCGGTCAAGTGGTTACGATTGCATGAATCGGAGCTTAATTAAGGTCCTCATTCATGCGTTCTGATTCATGCATTCGTAACCACTTGATCGGTGAAAATAAGTCCTCCCCCAAAGAGTGTGTCCGCCTAGTGCAATGTTCCTTCCATCTTTAAGAGGGATCTGGATTCTCTTCATTTGGAGGAAATGGATAATATGATGAAGAATTGTTTGATTAAAAGAAAGATGTAAATGGATGATTAGTGAATCTGTCCGATTAGTAAGAAATAGATCTGGACGGATATCCATTTCACTTCAAATGAAGAGGATTTTGATGACTGTGATTGTGAGTACGTAGCCAGGTGTACATCTCCGCGTAACTAGAGTTTGAGGAAGGGTCTCACCACAAGGATGAAATGTGTATTTATACAAGAAAAATAATTATTAATAATTTTTATTGTTATTATTTAAGAAAATATTGGACTATATATAATTCAAGAATAATAAATATTTTATATTTGAAGAGAAATTTACGTTGTAAAGCAGATATTTGTGCCACGTCCTCATTAGCGGGTCCACGTGTAAACGGTTCGAAATTGAACCGGGGGAGACGTTTTTTTCGTATTTAGTGCAGGTTAATTGTTGTAGGATTTAATTATTTGCGGACACGTGGTGCTAATTAATGGTTTAGAGAAAAAGAGCAGTGGAGGGGGTGAAGGGCCAGAGATCCAATGCAAGTGCTGTGTTTCGAAATTTTAATCCGACCGTTTTTTGTCGCTTTGATCATTTATTGATTCAAAAGATAATTTGCTCATTTATTTGTTGTTGAACTAGAATAATATTATACTCATCTAAAACATATCAAAAAATCATAAAAAATTAAGCCCCACTTAGCACAAAAATATCCGACCTTCTTATTTCCCCAACTTTACAAACCTAATTTACAGTAGCCAGGTGTTTTTGTGCTGAGTGAAGTCTACTTTTTGTGATTTTTTGGTATGTTTTAGGTGAGTAAAATATTATATGTTGAACTATGGGTGAAATGCTGATGCAGCACGCAATAGCATACACGGGAACGGAGCAAGAGTTGTACGGCGCAAAAGCGACGATTAACGTGTGGGATCCGTCCATCCAAGTTGGTAACGAGTTCAGCTTGTCTCAGATTTGGGTCCTCTCCGGCTCTTTTGACGGTTCTGATCTCAACAGCATTGAAGCAGGCTGGCAGGTATTAAATCTACATTCGCTTTCTTCTTCCTCCTCATTTTTCAAGTACTTGGTGCCAAAGTAATAATTTGTACATGATTTAATAGAATAATAATAATAATAATAATAATATCTCTGAAGCCTGGTATTTTTTTGTAGTCAGGTCAGCCCGGAGCTTTATGGAGACAGCAGACCAGGTTGTTTCACGTACTGGACGGTGAGATCTACTTCACCCAACACCTTCATATAATTATTACATTTAAATAATTATACTGATTAAGTGGAACATATTATTCCGAATAATTTCATCCGTGTGATGGGACCCTTCTTCGGACCCACGCTGTGTGGGAATGCTTTGTGCACCAGCCTGCCCTTTTGTTGGAGATATCTTGAATCTTTATATAATGTATGATGTAAAAGTAGGGTTTGAACTTGGCACATTAATTTGCTTCTATATATATAGAGAGAGTCAGGGGCGGATTTAGAGGGGGACTCAAGGGACACTGACCCTCTATTATTTTTCAACACGGTTAGTATATTTGGATTCCTCTCGTCGAGACAATGAATTTTGATTGTTTATACGTCAAAAACAGTGGCCAGATGAGGGAGAAACAACTTCGATAAGATGTAAACGTTTAAAAAAATTTTTGAAACAAGTTGATGTTTTTTTGTGCATCTCTATTATTAATTTTTTGGATCCACTACTATATAGAGTGATGCCTACCAAGTCACGGGATGCTACAATCTCCTCTGCTCCGGATTCGTACAGACGAACAATAAGATTGCGATCGGGGCTTCCATATCTCCCATCTCATCCTACGATGCCACTCAATTTGATATCACCATTCTCATTTGGAAGGTACCATAATTCTATTTTTTGTTAATACATTCATTCAAATGTGTATATATATATATATATAGAAGTAACAATATATATAGAAGTAACAATTAATTAACGTGTGCAACATGTGCATGTGTTGTTATTGCAGGATCCAAAGGTGGGAAACTGGTGGATGAGCTTTGGGGACAGCATGCTGGTTGGCTACTGGCCGGCAGAACTCTTCACGCACCTCACCGATAGGGCGACCATGGTGGAGTGGGGTGGCGAGGTCGTCAACACTCGCTCCGACGGCCGGCACACGTCCACCCAGATGGGCTCAGGCCGGTTCGCCGGGGACGGTTTCGCCCGCGCAAGCTATTTCCGCGACCTCGAGGTGGTTGACGCGGACAACAGCCTGAGCCCGGTTGAGTCGGTGACCACGCTTGCGGAGAACCCGGATTGCTACGACATAAAGAGCTCTTCGAATGCGGATTGGGGCACCTACTTCTACTACGGCGGACCTGGGAGCAATTCCAAGTGCTTGTAAACTTCTCTCTCGGTCTCAATCTCATTTCCTCATTGATCCGAGCCCACTGGCTGTGGAATGTCTGGTGTCGCTGTTAATTTTGAGGATATGTTGTTTTGATATTTTGAAGGCAGGCAGCTGAGAGATACAAGGGTTTTCTGCTGTATTTCTTTTGTTAATTTTGGCCCCGCCGCTATTATTTCATGCCCAAATTGTGATACATGCTGACTTGGCTAATTATAGTGATTAAAAAGGCTAATTGTAATGAAAATGAAGTTATTTGGAGTCTGGAATTAAAAAGGCCGGGTTTTTAACCTGCGAGTTTATTATGTTTATTTTTTCGGACGGCGGGACGGAATTAGAAGAGGCCCAATGTAATGTTGCGATTGGTAGTAGGGGCAGAGCCCCGTGTTACTGAATCTCGCCGGGGGGGGGGGGGGGGGGGGGGTCGAAGCCCGCCGTCGCAGGCCGGATATTGGCACGCTGGGCCACACGGGCTCTATATATATAGGGGAGTAGTCCTGGGCGAACTGCTAAAGAACGCACAATGCGCACAATCAATCATGGCCGTCCGATCAACCATCGCTGCACGTGCATCCAACGGCACAACAAAAAACTGGCCGCCGCCGCCGGCCACGACCTCGCCAGCATGGGCGGAACTAGCCCTGGGCATGGTAGGGCACGTGCCCGACCGGTTTTTGGGTTTTTATCGCTAAATTACCACTCCCTGCTCCTCCTGCTCCCGATCCGCGACGCCGCTCCCTGCTCCGGCTCTCGTCGGTACAACTACTACTTCTTCTTCTTCTTCTTTTTCTTTTTCTTCTTTGCCTTCTTCTTTGCCTTCTTCTTCTTCTTCTTTGCAATTCATGTTTTTTTTTCAATTTCTGTTTCCTGCTGTTGATTTCAGAACCAGATTCTAATTTTTTTTCAATTCATATATTTTTTCAATTCTCGTTGCTCGTTTCAGAAACATATTCTAGATATTTTCAATTCCTAATTCAGATTTTTTTCAATTCATGTTTTTTGTTTCTGATTTTAGAAATAGATTCTAATTTTTTCCAATTCCTTTTTCCATTTGGTGATTTCAGTAACATATTGGAGGGGAAGCATGAACAAATATTTTATGCAATTATGCTTGATCTTTTATTTTTTTAAGAACTTTTATCCTTTCAGTCATAGCAACCTTTGCCTTTATTTAAGTGTCAAAAAAATTTTAAACCAAGTGAAAGCTATAATAATCTGACATTTGTCAAATGTATTTGCACAATTTCACTTTTTAGCCCAAGTGAAAGCTATAATATATTCTAAATGGAGCCCATTATGATAATGAAATTGGTTTTGGTATGCGTAACACTTCTACTTCCCTCACCGCTTCATCGCGCGGCCAGGATTCCAGCTGGAGTAATTGACTAAGGGCGTAGCTTCAACTTACACTTTTCCACGGAGGATTTTAACAGTAATCTGGTGAACGACTCAGAATTCTATTCCAGCATAAAGAGTAAAGCAACAGCCAACACGTGGCAGAGAGAGGGTCATCTCAGAAGGGACTATTATTTCATCATAGCCGTTAGGATTTTCCTGTTAACAACTCATGTAATATCTTTATAAATAGGATTGAGGCTGTAATCATGAGATTAAGAAATAAAGTTTGAAGCAGTTCGTCTTCCTCCTTCTCCCCTTCCTCTCTCTAACTCCGACCACTCCCTGGGCCATTCTTATTCCGCTTACATTCTACCACCAGTTATTATAGTATGCCCCACAAAATTTAGAAAATATACCACTTAGGTGAGTAGATATAATTAATTTAGAAGTATGATATATGTGAAGGAGTATACCTAAGGTAATGTGGATAGAAGTTGTTCGAATTAATTTGTGTAATTTAGATTTAGCACCTCTATCATTTAATGTGAATGAATGGAAAATGAGAATTCATAAAATTAACTCCAACTAGTTGGGACGAGATGATTGTTTATAATGATGATCAGTCCATGTGTATACACCCTTCTGTTTATCTTTTTTAGCTATTTATTACTGCTTTCTATATTAAAACATTATGGATAACTGTAACGTTCTTCTTATTGTAGTATTTTATTTTATTTATCGTGTTCTTTTTAGGCAAAGATGTTCTTGCAAAAGCTAGGTCAGGAACTGACAAAATAGTAGCTTTCTTGGTAGCTTTTCTCCTCCTTTTCTTTTGATGTTTTTATTACTATTAATTACCCAAACCTCCCTTAGGAGTTAACATAATTACATGTTGCATCCATCTATCTTTAGAAATTACAACAGATCATATCTTTGCCGATACTATTACAATAGAAACTATTATTTCACGTTTTCAGAGCATGCAAAAAAAAAATTTCGGGGACACTGCCCCCGAATCCCCGCTCAGGGTGCGCTGCCCCCCGAACCCCCCGAATTGACAGTACTTAGATTGTGCCTGTGCGACTTCAAAATCCTAGTTCCGCCACTGCTCGCCAGCCGCCCGGGGATCGTCGGCGTGGTCCCTGACGAACCCCGGGCGGCTGGCGTGCCCATGGCCGGCGGCCGAGGTGGATTTCCCGAGTGCGCACGGTTCGCACGATTAACTGTTCGCACTTGTTCAATTGTATATATATATATACACACACACGAGTGCCTGATACGGGGCTCCGCCCTTACGGCCAAGCGAGACAGTACTCAGCCGGCGACGGCGAGCTTTGCCTGCACACCCACTCCCCTCCCGACGGGCTTTGCCCGCCCCCGTTAAAACAATATAATTTTAAATTCATTATTCAAACAATATAATTTAATTTAGTCGTGTGTATAACAATATAAAATATTAAATGAGTAAAATTAATGTTAATTAAGCCGAATGTTAACTAACAATTTAATTAATAAGCGTGTAATGTCATAAAAAAAAATATAAGCCAAAAATTTAATGCAAATGATCTTATGACATTTTTGTCAATGTGAGTTTTTTTGAATAGGAGGTTGGTTGTTTGATTCTTAATACACACATGTTTTATTTTTAAATTATATATTCCATTTAGTCTCACACCGGGTAAAAGGATTGACGTTTCGAGTATAAATACAAAACACAACCATAATTATTTGAAGTTGGGTATTCTAGGCGGGCTAAGCAAGACCTTACCAGGTTGGGTGGGCTACTATAGGACTGTGTCGGACGCGATGGTATATTATTTAAATTTTTTAGAATTGAACGGACAAAGACGTAATTTCACATGGGTTTATAAAATATAAGCCAAAAATAAACGCAAATGATCTCATGACATATTTGTCAACATGAGTTTTTTTGAAGAGGAGGTTGAGGTTCGATTCTTAGTACAAATATGTTTTATTTTTAAATTATATATTCCGTTTAGTCCCACACCAGGTAAAAGAATTGACGTTTCGAGTATAAATTCAAAACACAACCATAATTATTTGAAGTTGGGTATTCTAGGCGGGCTAAGCAAGACCATACCAGGTTGGGTGGGCTACTATAGGACTGTATCGGACGCGATGATATATTATTTAATTTTTTTGGAATTGAACGGGCAAAAACGTAATTTCACATTGGTTTAGGACACCCTACTAGTCGGTTTAGGAGACCTAGTTAAATGTGGAGAGAGCGTACAGTTTGATTAAGCTCGATCGGATGACAGCAGAATTATCAAATCATGATCAGACGACTATTCTAATTTCAAATTCATGAGTTTATATTTTCTTTATAGTGATAGAGATTTATATATTTATATATTCAGAAGGGACCCTCAAACTTCGGGCGTTGAAGGTTTTGGTAATTAGCTTAATTCCCACGCGATCACGAATCTTCCTCCGCAATTAATTATAAATAAAGTCATAAGATTCTCAGCCACTTGAAAGCGGATTAAAATTGAAGACTGAAAGACTAATATTCTATTCCCCCACACAGACATCAAATTTCATTGTTAACTGCTGCAACTCCACAAATATCGGCTGGAATAATAATAAAAATAACAACGCCGAATAATTTTTCAAATAATCGCTTAATTACCTCCGAGCAGTAAATATAAATTTGAAATTATAAATATATAATTAAGATAAATGTATTTTTCAGCAGGCATTTCCGCCTCTGACATCACTAATTAACCAAGTGCTCGCCTACTAGAAAACAAGCCTGCCGCAACATGACTCATGGAGTTCTATTTGGGACTAGGGCTGATATCAAGTCGAGTTCGAGCAATTTTAGTTCGGCTCGAAATCGAAATTTTCGACTCAAATTCGGCTCGAAATTGACTCAAAATTGAAATTGATTTCGAGTCAAGTCGGCTTGACTCGAAATGACTCAGATTCCGAGCCGGCTTGAAATCAAATCGAGTCGACTCGAAATCGAATCGGGTCGGCTCGAAATTGAGTAATTTTTCGTTTTATTCCTAATTTGCTCAAAATTAAATTGGGCAACCGATAAATTTAACAATTGAAACACTTAAAGTCTTCATTCTTTTTATTTAGCTTTAAATTTTGTTATTTTTAATCTTTTAATAAAAATATATTAAAAAATACATAATTTTTTTAATTAATTCGAGTTGATTCGAATCATATTTCGAGCGATTCAGGACTGGCTCGAAATCATCTCGAAATCAGATTCGAGTCAAATTGAATCGACTCAAATTGAGTCGAATCAATTTTAAACAATTCCGATTCGACTCGATTTTTAAACGATTTTCGAGCGACTTTTGAGTTTCGAATAATATGCTCAGCCCTATTTGGGACGGATGTGGGTGCAGAGAAAATAATGATGGGAAACTAGTGTTGATATTGAAGATTTTATGAGAACATGTAGGAAAAATTGTACGAGGAAAAACTTGAAAACACAAAAAGCTAGTATAGAAAATTTTGTTGAAAATATTGAAGTGTGAAGCCGCGCAACTAATCGTGAATCCGTGTGGTTAGGAAGCTAACCTTGAGTCCACGCGGTTAGGTTAATGTTCTCCATCATATCTGCTGGCGATAATCCTATCCTTCTTGATGGTGATTGTATCCGCCTATAAATAGGGTCCCTGACCCCTTCACTCGTAATGGGAACAGTAACTACAATAGTTGCTCTTGGTGTTTTCCGGCAGCATTCGGTTAACCGAGCGACTAGATCACCGATAGCAGAGAGCTAAAGCTTGGAGCGGGTAGCTGTTAGAAGGTTCTTCTAATCTGCAGGTGTTAAGGAATTGTGAAGTTCTTTGGCCAGCTTGTGCAACTGTGCGACTAACACTGAGCGACTAGTACTGACGGTTAAGTCTGTACAGCCTCAATGTGGAAGGCAACAGAAGCAGTTAGCGGTGCTTGGCAAGACCGCGAGTTGGCGACCAGAGCAGTTCTCCTTGATTGTGCTCAAGCAGGTAGGTGGTGTTGAAAATATCACAAGCTGATCAGATGGTAGTTCTGGTATTAAGCAAAAACTTCCAGAGCAATCAAGCTGACAACTTGATCAAGCGGAAAGCGGGAACCAGGCGCAAGAACACTCCAACCATAAACTGAGCTAAGTAAATCAGAGACAACAGAGAGCAACTACAAATCTTGTATTATCAACTATCTTCTTTACAAGGCTAGATATACATGGCGAGACATGATTTCACCAAGTACAAAAGAGAAGCATACAAGCAAACAAGAAGAACAAGCCGGGCGGACTGCCACAGAGACCGCCGAGTCCGCTGAGACCGCCAAACCACTACTGCACCACTGATCTATGGAGTCTGCGAAGTCCACGGACAACCTGTTATTCTGCTGAACGACTGCTCTGCAAGCCGTCGCCGAACTGAAAGAACAGGCCGCCTAGCCCGCCGAGACCGACGGACAGGTTATTGAACTTGAACTTGAATTGCTGAAGAAGAGAAGACTGACTGGCCGCAAAATGAGACATGCTGCAAACTGCCGATTGTAAACCGCAAGCTTCACTGCTTCCTAACTGCAATCAGAACCAGACTCCTGGATTTACAGTGCTAGCCGCACAACCTGTAAATAACAACCAGTTAAACATTCTCAATCCACGCGGACTAGAAAATCGAGGCCGCAATAATTAATCTGCGCTCAAGTTACTGTTCATTCAATTACTATTGATGTGATGGGGGGTCCTATTTATATGCGGGGTGAGGAGTGTGGTCACCGCCCTAGTGGATAGAGTCCCCACCCCAGCTCGCAGCTAGCACTATGCAGTCCGCCTAGTCCACAAGGGCAAAGCCGAACACTAGCCAATCCACCAGACACCAAGGCAGGAAGCCAGTCCGCTAACCGGCAGACACCGCACCAGTCTGCATGCTGCACAGCACACAGACACATCAACAACCCACACACTACATCAATCCGCACGCTACACGCGAACACAACTCCAGCCCGCGAACACCGCACTAGCCTGCCACACAAGTCCATGACCAACAGGCGTAAACTGCCCGGTCAACCAGCAGACTTTGCGGACTCTGCGAATACCTTGGACTTATCACAGATTGTGACCAAGTCCCGCAACCAACCAAAGCCTGACACGAGCTTGGCAGACAAGAAGCCAGACCGCCAGCTCCTAAGACAGTCCGCCACCACGAACACGGTCAACACCAACCGCACTACCAGAGATCAAGGGCACGGGCCAATGCCGATTCGCGATCTTCAACCACAGTCTGCCACAACCGGACTCCGCGAACTCAAAAAGAGTCCCCGACTTTCCCGCGGATATACCACCTATCCGCCCGGTTACTTCAAGGAACAGCTACTGCAGAACCACAGCCGAACTGCCTGAATACTGCCACCAGGTCGCAATAAACAGGCCGCCCAGGCCACACCATCTGTCTGCCGAGGCCGCACCATCAGTCCGCCCAGGCCGCGCGGTCTGCCCGATCAACCCCCACTTTCACTTCACAAATTTCAACACTCCCCCTTGAAGTGAGAAGTGTTGATCAAGCCCAGCAGTCCTTGTAACCGTATAAATGACACCTTCTGTAACGCCCCGAAAATTATATTTGAGTCGGTCGCGTAAAAAGGGATTTTTGGTGCCTGTATAGGGGTACACGGTCTAGGACACAGGCATGTCCAAGGCCGTGTCTGGCTGGTATTTTGGCCGATTTCATCCCGAGAAGGACACGGCCAGGAACACGGCTGCATGACACGGGCGTGTCATTTGACACGGGCGTGTGCCTACCCGTGTCAGTACCCGTGTTCAGTTGGGTCATATCGGTTGGCGTGGCGGTTATGCGTGACACGCCCCATATCACGGGCGTGTCGAGAGACCCGACACAGGCATGTCAGGTGAGACACTGATAACTTCGCAAAAAGAAGTTATCTTCATCTCTATTTTAACCATTTTTAGCCATGTTATGTGAAATTTATACATGAAAAGTAGATAAAATCCAATTGCCGCATGATTTGGAGTCAAATTGTTTGTACTCTCATTGTTTATATGTTTTTATGATAGGATTCAGGGAGAATTTAAGTCAAGGATTGAAGACTAAGTATTGTGAAAAATCTGAGAAAAATGTTACAATATATTCTCAACAATCTGGCAGGTCAAACTGTGAAGAAAAACAGAACCAGAAATGTTGCAACATATTCACAACATTTTTGACAGTTACAGAAAATTCAAATCCGAAAATGCCAAGTTTTGGACAGTTACAACCTATTTCAAAGCATCCATTCAGCATTTTAAAATGACTGGATGTGGGGCCCACTAGGAGAAAAGGAGGGAAAGTTTAAAAGAGGAAAATTTCAGCCATAAAAGGGGGGGATTCTATTCTATTCTGGGGGGAGCCATTAGAGGAGGAGAAAAACTGCAGGGAGAAGAATTCGGGTGAGGAAGAACCAGTCCAGCCTTGGCATTCGGGCTGAAGGAAACGCTTCCACATCACTGGAGAAGGGAAGATTCGCATTTCTTTCGAAATGTTTAGTAAGATCTCTTCAGTTTTGTGTTATTTTCCCGCAGTCATGAACTAAAACTCTCTAGTCTTGCATGATGAGAGTAGTATGTGTATTTTGATGATGAACATCTTTGATTTTGGGTTTGTTTTGTGATTATCTTTATAGATCTTGTGATTTTTATGATGAAATTGTTGGATCATGTCTTTTTATTATATTGCGCCGCGAGAATCGAGAGAAGAGCGGCGTAACGTTAATTTAAGGGCTAGTTTATCGCAGTGCAAGAATCGAGAGATGAGCAATGTGAATCATTAACCAACATTTCTTTATTTTTACGGCGTTTCAAGAGTCGAGAGAGGAGAAACGTGCGTGTATCACAAGATCTATTGAGTTTTGAAAAGTGAAAGAGATTTTCTTTTATGCTTGCGAATTTGATCCTTGCACTTCATAATATTTTCGTTTTTCCTAAGTTAGAGATAACTAGGGTTGCGTAGATATTAAGACTCCTTGTATCGAGAGATAAAGGTTTCTTCTTTAAAAATCATCGCAAGATAATTCAAAGCTCAACCAAATGAAATATTTATTTTATCATCATCATGTTGCACATATGAAATCAGAAATGCAAGGCTATTTTCTCTAATTGCTAAGAAATTACTTTAAGATCTAGTTAAATTAGTTTTAATATTTATCTAAAAGTTTTAATCTATTTTCAGAAAATCAATTAATCGTTTTACTTGGATTCATAGAAACGGTGTAACTAGTAATTGTAAGCGCTAAACCCATCACTTCTCCGTGGGAACGATCTCACTCACTTTGTATTACTTGTACGGCACGTATACTTGCGTTTTCAAGCTCTATTTTGCGCCCATCAAGTTTTTGGCGCCGTTGCCGGGAAAAAACTGCAGGGAGAAGAATTCGGGTGAGGAAGAACCAGTCCAGCCTTGGCATTCGGGATGAAGGAAACGCTTCCACATCACTGGAGAAGGGAAGATTCGCATTTCTTTCGAAATGTTTAGTAAGATCTCTTCAGTTTTGTGTTATTTTCCCGCAGTCATGAACTAAAACTCTCTAGTCTTGCATGATGAGAGTAGTATGTGTATTTTGATGATGAACATCTTTGATTTTGGGTTTGTTTTGTGATTATCTTTATAGATCTTGTGAATTTTATGATGAAATTGTTGGATCATGTCTTTTTATTATATTGCGCCGCGAGAATCGAGAGAAGAGCGGCGTAACGTTAATTTAAGGGTTAGTTTATCGCAGTGCGAGAATCGAGAGATGAGCAATGTGAATCATTAACCAACATTTCTTTATTTTTACGGCGTTTCAAGAGTCGAGAGAGGAGAAACGTGCGTGTATCACAAGATCTATTGAGTTTTGAAAAGTGAAAGATATTTTCTTTTTATGCTTGCGAATTTGATCCTTGCACTTCATAATATTTTCGTTTTTCCTAAGTTAGAGATAACTAGGGTTGCGTAGATATTAAGACTCCTTGTATCGAAAGATAAAGGTTTCTTCTTTAAAAATCATCGCAAGATAATTCAAAGCTCAACCAAATGAAATATTTATTTTATCATCATCATGTTGCACATATGAAATCAGAAATGCAAGGCTATTTTCTCTAATTGCTAAGAAATTACTTTAAGATCTAGTTAAATTAGTTTTAATATTTATCTAAAAGTTTTAATCTATTTTCAGAAAATCAATTAATCGTTTTACTTGGATTCATAGAAACGGTGTAACTAGTAATTGTAAGCGCTAAACCCATCACTTCTCCGTGGGAACGATCTCACTCACTTTGTATTACTTGTACGACACATATACTTGCGTTTTCAAGCTCTATTTTGCGCCCATCAAGTTTTTGGCGCCGTTGCCGGGGAAAAACTGCAGGGAGAAGAATTCGGGTGAGGAAGAACCAGTCCAGCCTTGGCATTCGGGCTGAAGGAAACGCTTCCACATCACTAGAGAAGGGAAGATTCACATTTCTTTCGAAATGTTTAGTAAGATCTCTTCAGTTTTGTGTTATTTTCCCGCAGTCATGAACTAAAACTCTCTAGTCTTGCATGATGAGAGTAGTATGTGTATTTTGATGATGAACATCTTTGATTTTGGGTTTGTTTTGTGATTATCTTTATACATCTTGTGATTTTTATGATGAAATTGTTGGATCATGTCTTTTTATTATATTGCGCCGCGAGAATCGAGAGAAGAGCGGCGTAACGTTAATTTAAGGGCTAGTTTATCGCAGTGCGAGAATCGAGAGATGAGCAATGTGAATCATTAACCAACATTTCTTTATTTTTACGGCGTTTCAAGAGTCGAGAGAGGAGAAACGTGCGTGTATCACAAGATCTATTGAGTTTTGAAAAGTGAAAGAGATTTCCTTTTTATGCTTGCGAATTTGATCCTTGCACTTCATAATATTTTCGTTTTTCCTAAGTTAGAGATAACTAGGGTTGCGTAGATATTAAGACTCCTTGTATCGAGAGATAAAAGTTTCTTCTTTAAAAATCATCGCAAGATAATTCAAAGCTCAACCAAATGAAATATTTATTTTATCATCATCATGTTGCACATATGAAATCAGAAATGCAAGGCTATTTTCTCTAATTGCTAAGAAATTACTTTAAGATCTAGTTAAATTAGTTTTAATATTTATCTAAAAGTTTTAATCTATTTTCAGAAAATCAATTAATCGTTTTACTTGGATTCATAGAAACGGTGTAACTAGTAATTGTAAGCGCTAAACCCATCACTTCTCCGTGAGAACGATCTCACTCACTTTGTATTACTTGTACGGCACGTATACTTGCGTTTTCAAGCTCTATTTTGCGCCCATCAAGTTTTTGGCGCCGTTGCCAGGGAGGTGCAACGGATTTAGTGTTTTTCTTCTTACAATATTATTGAACCTTAGTACGTGGAGGTCAAGTTTTATTTTCACTTATTAGTTTATTGTATTTGGGTTATCATCTTTGTCATCCGATAGTTTATGTCCAGGTATTGATCCGTTGAATTAATTCCTCTAAATTCTGAAATCGAGCGAACCTGTAGACGTAATAGAAAATCAACTAATTGGAAAATTCGAATCAACACAACATGAATAATCAAAACAATGATGCTGACGTTCATCAAGAGGGACAGGACTTAGGAGGCCAAGTAGAGCATAACGGGCACCCAATGAAAAATAGGAGAACATGCCGTGACTATAATATGCCTTTTAGGGGAGGGGTACAATTTAGTATCGCTAGACCTGCTGTAGAGGCTAACAACTTTAAAATTGATTCCACGGCGATGCAACTTGTCCAGAATAATAAGTTTAGTGGCTATAACCATGAAGACCCTAACTCTCATCTAAGAACGTTCATAAAAATCTGTGACACATTTAAGATTAATGGCGCATCTGAAGAAGCCATTAAATTGCGATTATTTCCTTTCTCTCTAGAAGGGAAAGCAAAAGATTGGTTGAACTCGTTGCCTAATGGGTCTATTACTACTTGGGCTATATTGGTTGAAAATTTTTTATCCAAATATTTCCCTCCATCTAAAACTGTCAAGTTAATGCGGGATATCTCTACATTCATGCAAGCGAATGGAGAAACCCTATATGATGCGTGGGAACGATTTAAGGAATTATTACGCAGATGTCCCCACCATGGGCTAGCCATTCACCAACAAGTATGGACGTTTTATAACGGCCTTCAGACATCTACAATGATCCAAGTAGATGGAGCTGCGGGAGGTTCGTTGATGAACAAGTACCCTGAAGATGCATATGGTATTTTAGAAGATCTATCTTCTAATAATTACCACACGATTGAGCATCAAGTACATCCTCCCACCACGGCAGGATTATATCAAGTTGACCAATTAACGTCATTTGCAGCCCAAATGACATCCCAATTTAATACCATTAACAAAAGGTTAGATGCTTTGACGTTGAACCAAAATCAAATGAATCCTCAAGTCAATAGCATTATTACTCCCATGGTTTCTCCTAACCCCATCTTAACAATTGAACAACTTGTAGGGGGTAATGAAGAAGTTAATTATTTAGGAGGGAATTATAAGCAAAATACAAACCCTTACCCAAACCATTATAATCCCGAATGGAGAAACCATCCTAACTTCTCTTGGAAGAACAACTCCGGTCCTACTCCACCACACTTATTTAATTCTAATGCCAATCCTCAACATCAAAACAATCATTCCAACCAAGCGGGACCATCTAGAAAGGTAACAGATGACTTCATCATTGAATCAATGCAAAAGAATGAAGCCCGTTTCACTAGTTTGGAAGGGTCAATGAGAATGATTGAATCGCAACTAGGACAAATCGCCACCGCTTTAAGTATGCGACCGACCGCAAGGCACACTCCCTACGGATACTACACCCAATCCCAAGGGAGAAAATCATCATTGTAAGGCCATTACATTACGAAGTGGGCGTGAGTTAGTAGTTGATCAAGAAACTAATCCACATGAACAAAATAAAAATCAAGACCAAGAAGAATTCAAGGGTCCTAGTGAGCAAGTAATAATAGGAAGAAATGAGGGCGATAAGAGTGAGGAGGAAGGAGTAATAACAAGAAGAAATGATAAGGTACTAGAAGGAGAAAAAGAGGAAAGAAGGAAGGAGAACCCACGAACTTATCCACCACCACCTTTCCCCAAAGACTAAAAAAGAGCAAATTAGATCAACAATTTCAGAAATTCTTAGAAATCTTTAAGAAGTTGCAAGTTAATATACCCTTTGCCGAAGCATTAGAACAGATGCCGAGTTACGTAAAGTTCATGAAAGACATATTAAATAAAAAACGGAAGTTTGGCGTGAACGAAACGGTAACCCTTACACATGAATGTAGTGCAATCCTCCAAAGAAGATTGCCACCAAAACTAAAGGACCCCGGAAGCTTCACGATTCCGTGTTCTATTGGACATCAATTCGAGGGAAAGGCTTTGTGCGATCTAGGGGCGAGCATAAATCTTATGCCACTTTCAATTTATAAGAAGTTAGGGTTGGGGGAGATTTCCAAAACATCAATTACATTACAATTAGCAGATAAATCTCTAACCTTTCCAAAAGGGATTGTAGAAGACGTCTTAGTCAAGGTAGAAAAGTTTATTTTTCCGGCAGATTTTGTGGTATTAGACATGAAGGAAGACAAGGAAGTCCCCATTATAGTGGGCAGGCCTTTCTTAGCCACCGGAAAAACTTTGATTGATGTACACAAGGGTGAGTTAACCATGAGAGTTAACGATGAACAAGTGACTTTTAATGTACTAAAAGCATGAAATTCCCTCGTTTAGAAGAAGATGACATAGAGGAAGTTAAGAGTGTGACCTTTATTGATTACAACTTAAGTGAGAATCTAGAAGAAGATGAAGAGGAGGGGACGGATGAAGAGAAATCTCATTGTGAGAACGAAACTCAAGAATGCTTTGAAATAAGTGCACGTCCACCGACATTCACTCGCAAGCCGAAGATTTTAGATATGACAGATAAGACATGTGCAAATAAACCTTCCATCATTAGTCCACCCACACTTGAGTTGAAACCATTACCTGAACATTTGGCCAACGCATATCTAGGAGACAATGATACATTACCGGTCATTGTCAACTCAAAATTATCACCAAATCAACATCAACAACTCATAGATTTGCTGAAGCAATTTAAATTAGCCATAGGTTGGACGATCGCAGACATAAGAGGGATTAGTCCTTCGGTATGCATGCACAAGATTCTCCTAGAAGAATCTTATAAAGGTTCCATTGAGCCTCAACGTCGTCTCAGTCCACCTATGAAAGAGGTCGTAAAGAAAGAAATAATAAAATGGTTAGATGCAGGGATAATATATCCTATCTCCGATAGTTCTTGGGTCTCTCCGGTTCAATGTGTTCCGAAGAAAGGAGGGATGACCGTAATAAAAAATGATAAGAACGAATTAATATCGACTAGAACTATTACCGGATGGCACATTTGTATGGATTATCGCAAGCTTAATAAGGCTACTAGAAAAGACCACTTTCCATTGCCTTTCATAGATCAAGTTCTAGATAAGTTGTCCGGTAATGATTTCTTCTGCTTCCTAGATGGCTATTCCGGGTATAACCAAATCACGGTTGACCCGGAAGATCAAGAGAAAACAACCTTCACGTGCACTTACGGAACATTCGCCTTTAGGAGAATGCCATTTGGTCTATGCAACGCACCAGCCACGTTCCAACGGTGTATGATTGCTATATTTTCAGAAATCATGGATCATGGTATAGAGATCTTCATGGATGATTTCTCCATCTTCGAAAAATCATTTGGAGAGTGTTTGGAGTGCTTAGAAAGAGTGCTTGTGCGATGTATTGAAACTAACCTTGTGCTGAATTGGGAAAAGTGCCATTTCATGGTACGCGAAGGCATCGTGCTAGGACATCATGTGTCAAGCAAGGGGTTAGAAGTAGATAAGGCCAAAATTGAGGTCATTGAGAAATTACCCCCTCCTAGGAATGTGAAAGAGTTAAGGAGTTTCCTAGGGCATGCAGGATTTTACCGAAGGTTTATCAAAGATTTTGCTAAGATTGCAAAACCTCTTAGTGGATTGTTGGAAAAGGATACGAAATTTCATTTTGACGAAGACTGTTTGAGTGCATTTAGTAAACTGAAAAAGCAATTAACCACGACACCAATTGTGGTGGCACCCGACTGGGGTGAACCATTTGTCCTTATGTGTGATGCGAGTGACTATGCCGTGGGTGTAGTTCTAGGTCAAGTTAGGGAGAAGCTTTTTCACACCATAGCCTACGCGAGCAAAACTCTGATTGAAGCTCAAATCAATTACACCACGACTGAGAAGGAGTTGTTGGCAGTAGTCTACGCCTTTGAAAAGTTTCGATCTTATCTTTTATGCACTCAAGTCACCGTTTTTACTGATCATGCGGCTATCCGTTATTTGATGGAAAAAAGAGATACAAAGCCGAGGTTGATTCGTTGGGTACTATTATTGCAGGAATTCGATTTGGAGATTAAAGATAGAAAGGGCGTAGATAACCCTGTAGCAGACCATCTTTCCAGGATCGAACCAAAGGAATCTTATTATCATTCAGAGATTGAGGAGAGATTTCCAGATGAGCAAATCTTAGCTATATCAGAGGGGTTAGTGCCATGGTACGCCGATTACGTCAATTACCTCGTTAGTAACATCTTACCTTCAGATTTAAACTACCAACAACGAAAGAGGTTCTTATACCAAGTGCGGTCTTATCTTTGGGACCCACCTTATTTGTTTAAAATTGGTGCTGATGGAGTAGTGAGGAGATGTATATCGAAAGTAGAAATGCATCCTATTTTAGAAAATTGTCATAGTTCTCCCTACGGAGGACACTTCAAGGGAAATATGACAGCTATGAAAGTCTTAGAGGCCGGATTCTATTGGCCTACATTATATCATGATTCTAGAGAACATGTGAAAAGGTGTGATCGATGTCAAAAGGAAGAAAATATTAATAAGAACGAAGCTATGCCTATGAACCCAATTCTAGAAGTTGAGCTATTTGATGTATGGGGTATAGACTTCATGGGACCATTTGTTAATTCGAATGGTAATTTATTTATCCTCTTAGCCGTAGACTATGTATCAAAATGGGTCGAAGCCATAGCCACGACCAAAAATGATGCAAAGGTGGTGTTATACTTCCTGAAAAACTTCATATTTAGTCGATTTGGAACACCCAAAGCTATTATAAGTGACGGGGGAAGTCACTTTTGTAATCACCAATTTGCTGCATTGTTGAAAAAGTACGGGGTTAGGCATAAGGTAGCATTGGCATACCACCCCCAAACGAATGGGTTAGCAGAAGTATCTAATAGAGAGATCAAGAAAATCTTGGCTAAAACGGTGAGTGTAAATTGCAAGGACTGGTCTCAAAAGCTTAACGATGCCTTATGGGCATATAGAACCGCTTTCAAGACCCCGATTGGTGTTACCCCGTATCATTTAGTTTACGGCAAGGCTTGTCATTTACCGTTGGAGTTGGAGTATCGGGCATATTGGGCCATTAAGAAAATCAACTTTGACTTTCAAGAAGCCGGTAAATCTAGACTACTACAGTTAAACGAATTGGAGGAGATCCGGACTCAGGCGTATGAAAGTGCAAGGGTTTATAAGGACCGTACAAAAATGTGGCATGACCGCCATCTTACGGAAAAAAATTTACAACCATGGAAACTAGTTCTATTATTCAATTCACGATTAAAAATTTTTCCCGGTAAATTAAAATCTAGGTGGTCGGGCCCGTTTCGGGTCAAGGAAGTTCTTCCTTATGGGGTCGTTACTATCATCAATGAACAAGATCATTCGGAGTTTAAGGTCAATGACGGACGTCTTAAGGCTTATTTAGGGAACGAAAATGAACGAGCAATATCGTTCATACACTTGAAATAAAATTTTCGAGCCGCTGAATGTCCAGCCGGGACATTAACTAAGGCGCTTCTGGGGAGGCAACCCCAAATTTTAATGTTAAGTTCTTTATTATTATTGTTATTTTTGTTTTGTTTGTTTCTATTTTTCTCAAGAATTCGTTTCAAAAAGAAAAAAAATGATGCATGACTGAAATCCTATGGTCTTGAACGCTTAAACCCGCATTTCCCCTTCATTCGGTGCTAGCCAAGGCTAAAAATTGACTCAGAAAAAAATGTTGCAACATTTTCGAAAAATGTTGCAACATATTTTTCTCTGCCTTGTTCCCTTACAAGAGCGGAAATTAAGGCGGTGGCCGGTTCAACTGCTTAATTAACCGGCTGCCTGCGGGATTTATCTGAACCGGCTGTTTAATTGGTTATTAATTAATTTTTTTTACCTACTTAGCCGGTTCAATTAGCATAAGCCGTGTATTTACTATCCGCTGGCTATTAAAAGCGCGATACCCCCAAATCCGCTGCTACCCCCCGAACCCTTTGCTCCAGGAAACCCTAAATCCTCTGTCTCGCCCCGCTCCGACTCATCCGCCGGCGGCAGTAACCCCGCGACAACACCGTTCAGGAAATACACCCCCTCTCGCAGTCCTATCATGAAGTTATCACTTACCGTTGGAGTTGAAGTATCATGGCCCCCAAGAAGGGTAGAGAAAAGACGGTGGCGGCGCACAAGCACTCAATATTCATCAACGAAGAAGCCATGGCTCGCTACGAATTGCTTAAGGTAAAGCCCGTCATCTATAAATGAGGGTTTCAACTGGAAGTTCGTGGTTGGAGTCAAGCGTATGTGCGACAAATAGACAAGTTCGGTTGGACCTCCTTCTGCCATCCGCGCACTGATGCTGTCCTACCATGGGTGTATGAATTTTACGCCAACGCCAAGTTCCACACGGACGGAAAAATTCACATACGGGGGAAGGAAGCCGATTTTTCCGCGGAAGGTATAAACTCCTACTTCGATTTAGCAAATCTGGATTGTGATGTCTTCCAGTATGTTAGAACTTCTAACCCATACGATATCGCCACCACATTGAGCCTCACTAGAAACATCACGTGGGTTAATGAATCTTCACATGTCCTGCATTCGGCTCTTTTTACTCGTGAAGCTAAAGTTTGGCTGCTTTTCGTAAACTCAAGTGTTATGCTGACGAAACACTCCAACCATGTCTCCTTCGATAGGGCTTGCATTATACATAGCATTATAAAAGGGATTCCCATTAATGTAGGACATATTATTTCCAGTCAAATCCTAAAAAAAGGTCAAAACGGAGGGGGGAACTCAGCTGTGGTTTCCCACGCTCATCACATCGTTGTGCCGTTACGCCGGGGTATCTCTCGTCGACACGAACACTACCACCATTGTAGGCCGGCCAATCACGTTTTCTGTGATTTCCTCCTATATTAGAGTATCTTCCGAGGAGACACCTCCCAAATCCGCTCCGAAACAACGCCCTACCGTATCTTCGAGCAAAACCACCCAACCTCCAATTCCACCACCACTTTCCCCAAATCCCCCGGATTGGCCGATCATCTTTAAATATTTGCAAGGCACCGCCAAATATCAGCGCCAACAACATCGTGATATAGCCTCGCATTTAAACATTTTACATCACAATCAAGTAGCCATTCTCCGCCATTTGAATGTACCTGAGGACAAGATAGCAGTCCACGATGTGAATCCTGCTTGGTATGACAACAAACACTCTACTTCTAAGGGAAAGGAGGCGGCATCCTCAACAAATCCACATGATGAAACAGAAGCGGTCGAGGAGGATACAGCCTTTGCATCCGGCGAAGACGACGAAATGAAGGAATTTTTGGACGATGACGACTCGGACGAGGTCGATGACGCTGACGACGATGAGGAGGATGGTTGACACTCCACTACTCAGAATCTGGGAAATTTACTTTGCGCTATTACTGCGAAATGATTGTTTTGTTTTTTTGGGAAATCTCTATGGTGAAACATTTCAGTGTTAGTGCAGTACTTTATTTTATTTACATATTGCTCTTGTCAAAATTGTGGAGATTGATTGACTCCTTGGACGCTCGTTATCGGTTTTCCTACATGACTACTTTGTTCTATTACTGCTGAACTTGTTGAACTGCATGCTAATCACTGAATGTTAAGTACCGTTGACGTATTACTTGGTTATTTATATTCTAGCACTAATCTTTATAACTGTTACTTGCTGCACTATGGTTGATCACTTCCCTAGCTGCATTTTTCCGTTTCCTGAAATGTTATTTTCATGAATTATTGCTATATGTTTTCATGCCGTGAAGCTATCCCTGTTACTCAATACCTTCACTGTTTTAATGCAAACTTTTTATTATAATCTGCTACTTCGTGGGATATTCCGTTCATCTCTTATACTTTTATGTTCCACTTCACCCATATTTATATGCTGGCGACTCACATGTGAAACTGTCTTTTTATTCCACTCTTATGATTTATGAAGTTCGCAATCGCATACAAGACTATTATATTTGCTACAACTGCTTTACTAGGGACTAGTAAAGGTTAAAGTATGGGGGCATGTCCCTTCTATACCTTGCTTGACAAAGCTTTTATGGGGTATATTTTAGAACTGCTTGCTCTTCATTTTTTTTCTATTATTAATAAATTTATTCAAGTTTTTCAAATTAATTGTAAGTTTAGACGAGTCAGTCCTATGAGTCAGACTATTAAATTGTAATTAGACTGATTGGTTAAAGCTCGATTAAGAAATCTATCTCACATTCATGCACTATAGTTCTTACAAACTTTTAACTTATTTAATTAACTTCGGATCCTAATGGGATTAGATCGAGTATGTTCTAATTCAATGATAGTCGCCAATATATTGAGTGAACGTAGTTAACCTTGCTTCCACGTAAATCCTTACCTTTGCTGCCATCACATATTACTTGTGAGCCTAAAGACTTGATTATTCATTTCTCTATGTTCCTTAGCTAGTAGACTGACCACTTATGGGTGTTAAAACAAAAAAATTTGTGTATATCATAGTGACATGTGGCCTAAGTTAGCTCCGGCTTACTTGGAATGATCCCAACTATGATTAAAAAAAGGATATATATATATATAGCATAGTGATATGTGGCCTAAGTTAGCTCCGGCTTACTTGGAATGATCCCAACTATGCAAATATCAAAAGAAAGAAAAAAAATTGTTGAAAGTTAAACCCCATAAGTTGGCAAGCTACTAAGTTAATTAAAATCATTGGCTACCCACCTCTCCAAAATTCATCAAGTCGTTTTTATTTGGCATCGGTTTCTACCAAACTCATGTAGAGGTCATATCAAAGCCTTAGACTACTCTTGATCTATCCTATTGGTGACGAAGTTTATCGAAAATGAATTGTAAGGGATGTAGACAATTTGTTAAGGGCATCACATATAACACTTGAATTCTTAATTGAGCCTTATCTTATATCTATCTGATAGAATTATGAAAGTTTGAATTCTTATGGACTAGCAAGTCTAGCATCAGTTAATGAGAATTACTTGAAGCTATTTTGGTTAACTTATTATGAAGAGTAGACGGAAATGAAATTATACTGTCATAAATCTTTGTCATATCATGATTTACAATGATTTACCTTTGCTAGGGACTAGCAAAGAACTAAGCATGGGGGTGTGATAACTTCACAAAAAGAAGTTATCTTCATCTCTATTTTAACCATTTTTAGCCATGTTATGTGAAATTTATACATGAAAAGTAGATAAAATCCAATTGCCGCATGATTTGGAGTCAAATTGTTTGTACTCTCATTGTTTATATGTTTTTATGATAGGATTCGGGGAGAATTTAAGTCAAGGATTGAAGACTAAGTATTGTGAAAAATCTGGGAAAAATGTTACAACATATTCTCAACAATCTGGCAGGTCAAACTGTGCAGAAAAACATAACCAGAAATATTGCAACATATTCACAACATTTTTGGCAGTTACAGGAAATTCAAATCCGAAAATGCCAAGTTTTGGACAGTTACAACCTATTTCAAAGCATCCATTCAGCATTTTAAAATGACTGGATGTGGGGTCCACTAGGAGAAAAGGAGGGAAAGTTTAAAAGAGGAAAATTTCAGCCATAAAAGGGGGGATTCTATTCTATTCTTGGAGAGCCATTAGGGGAGAAAAACTGCAGGGAGAAGAATTCGGGTGAGGAAGAACCAGTCCAGCCTTGGCATTCGGGCTGAAGGAAACGCTTCCACATCACTGGAGAAGGGAAGATTCGCATTTCTTTCGAAATGTTTAGTAAAATCTCTTCAGTTTTGTGTTATTTTCCCGCAGTCATGAACTAAAACTCTCTAGTCTTGCATGATGAGAGTAGTATGTGTATTTTGATGATGAACATCTTTGATTTTGGGTTTGTTTTGTGATTATCTTTATAGATCTTGTGATTTTTATGATGAAATTGTTGGATCATGTCTTTTTATTATATTGCGCCGCGAGAATCGAGAGAAGAGCGGCGTAATGTTAATTTAAGGGCTAGTTTATCGCAGTGCGAGAATCGAGAGATGAGCAATGTGAATCATTAACCAACATTTCTTTATTTTTACGGCGTTTCAAGAGTCGAGAGAGGAGAAACGTGCGTGTATCACAAGATCTATTGAGTTTTGAAAAGTGAAAGAGATTTCCTTTTTATGCTTGCGAATTTGATCCTTGCACTTCATAATATTTTCGTTTTTCCTAAGTTAGAGATAACTAGGGTTGCGTAGATATTAAGACTCCTTGTATCGAGAGATAAAGGTTTCTTCTTTAAAAATCATCGCAAGATAATTCAAAGCTCAACCAAATGAAATATTTATTTTATCATCATCATGTTGCACATATGAAATCAGAAATGCAAGGCTATTTTCTCTAATTGCTAAGAAATTACTTTAAGATCTAGTTAAATTAGTTTTAATATTTATCTAAAAGTTTTAATCTATTTTCAGAAAATCAATTAATCATTTTACTTGGATTCATAGAAACGGTGTAACTAGTAATTGTAAGTGCTAAACCCATCACTTCTCCGTGGGAACGATCTCACTCACTTTGTATTACTTGTACGGCACGTATACTTGCGTTTTCAAGCTCTATTTTGCGCCCATCAGACACGGGCGTGTCTAAGCCCGTGTGAGTCTCTGTGTTAGACGATCGTGCCTGGATCGAGGCACACGGTCGTGTGCCAAGCCGTGTTCGGCCCAGGTTTGGAGATTTTTGAGCGGATCTGAGCCGTTCATTTTCTTTAAATAAGATCCAACGACCCAGATGGTTTCCTGCTCTGTTAAGGCCGGGAATAGGAGAGTTAATCCTTCATTTCTCTCCAAGGCTTTCTCTTTCCAAGGTGTTAGAGAGAGGAGGAAGAAGGAGGATTCTGGCCGCCAGCGGAGCATCGGAGCACCGTTTTGAGATCTAAGAGCGGATCCGTGGAGGAAAGTTCATTACGAAGAGTTCTGTCCGTGTAGTTTTTCCATGGCGCCAAAGCGGACTACAAGGGTAATGATTCGCTACTTGAGCATGTGAAGCCCTTTCTTTCTGCATAGGGAATCCCACTCCCGCGAGTGTGCGGTGAGTGCGTGGTGTTCCTTGGGGTTGATGTGAATAGTCCCCCTTGTGTTGCATATAGAGTCCGGAATTGGAGTACGGACATAGGCATTGTGTGTGAAGCCTACCCGGACGTGTATTGTCTGAATCGGTGATGTTGCATTTGATATGTTTTGCCAGAGAAGACTCCGTGCTTTGGGTTTTCGGGTTTCTACGCGGTAGATTGCAGCAGGGATCCTTGGAGGTTAGCTCCAAGGCGCACCCGAAAAACTGAGCGGAATCGTTGTTCTGCTAACTTGGCGGTCTGGGAACCGGCCTTGAACATAACTGGGTTATGTGATTGTTTGGAAAATGTTGGGATCCGAGAGAAGCTTGGCTCGTGCGTACGTCTTAATGTGAACTACGCGGTTGAGCAACGGGCAAGTGAAATTGGACCTGGGCTATGTGGTTCGATGCGAGAGACCTGAAAAGGGGACTGGCCGTTGGCATAGTCGGGAGCCTTAGACTAGTCAGGGTCAGAAGGGCTAAAATGCTCATGTTGTTGCCATCCTGGGGGTGGTGGTGAAGACGCTGAAGTGTCAGGATTTACCGTTAATGTGCCCTGAGTGCATGGGGTGTTTGGCCGTACGAGCCTCCACCTGTAGCGAAATATATAGTTGCACTTTATTGTTTAGCTGGGCTAATGAATTGCAGGGAAGGAGCACCGCCATCCCGACCTAGGGGCGGGGTCGTTATAATTTGGTCGGCTTTTGGCTGACCGTTGCTTTGTTTGCCACCGTGCGGTGGAATGTACTAGCAGGTGCTGCGGAGCCGAGTACCAAATAGCGGGCTGAAGCCCATGTTGCTGTGCTGGCCCTAGAAGGCCGTAAAGAATAGTTGTACTTTACTTTTGTCATGTATGGCCGGCCTGCGAGATGATGTATGAAAAACACTATTTATTAAGTGAACTATTGTAAGGTCATAAGGCCATGTACCCTTTCAGTGTATTTTGAGTTTCATTCCAGTAGTGTGGTTGTGGACATTCATGTTTATTGGATTTAAGTTTTGAGTTCTTTCAACTTTAAAAGCTTCCGCTAGAATGCTCTGTGTAGGACGAGTAGTCTTAATTGGATAGTTTGAATATTCTTATGTAACCCTTCCGACTGTCTGTGGTATATGGCGTCGGGTTCCAGCTAGACCTTCTGCTATATGCCATGTGACAGATGTGAGTGTTACAATTTGGTATCAGACTTCTGGTTACGGTCAGGCTTAAATGAATTCGTGGGCGAATTCTTTTAAGGGGTTGTGAGCACATGTGTGCGTCATCGTTGTAACATCAAAAGAACCCATGAATGTCCACTTAAGAATGAAAAATACACTTGTTTTGTGGAATCTAAGTGTTCCAATGATTGCTTTTAGCAATTTTTTTTTCATCTAATCGTGTGTCTTTGCTACTATAGGCAGCTAGGAGTGGTGCTGGTCAGTCAGAGCGTCTGCAATCAGCAGAAAGTAGTGCACCAAGGGACGTGTCTACAACACCTCCTTCAGCGGAAACCATCAGGATGGTGGCTGAAGCCGTATTTGCAATGATAAATGCCCAACCTGCAGGGCAAATGCATCGCGCACCTCCTGCGAATGAGTAAGAACCGGTTAGGGCGGCAGAGCCGAGAGTGGTGGAGCGCATAGCAGTTGATCTGGTAGAGCCGAGGAGAGCTACGGAGAAGCAACTCAAGTATGTAATGGGCTTTAATCCTCCAAGGTTTGACGGGACTGGAACGCCAGCTCAAGCTGAGGACTGGCTCTCTTCGATAAAGAGGGTCTTGATAGCCACATTAAATGAGGAGTGGCAGAAGACCACCATAGCGACCTTTCTTTTGGTGGGCGAAGCGAGGCTGTGGTGGGATGAGTTAGAGTTTCATCTTCTAGTGGGAAGGCAACTTGCTGATGTGCCGATGGAGGAATTCTTTAGACTATTCTTGGCCAGATACCTACCCTCTGCTCAGAAGTTGGAGATGGAGAATCGGTATCTTGGGCTGACTCGGGGAGCCAGAAGCGTGGATGAGTACCTCCATGAGTTTACACGGTTGGGTCGGTATGCTGGGGCTATGTTTACGGAAGAGGAGAGGAATACCAACCGATTTTATGAGGGTCTTCACGGCGATCTACAGCTACTACTTGCTGGGCCTAAGGCGCAAGGCTTCCTAGCCTTGGTCAACTCGGCCCGCTCTTTGAAAAAAGTTGTGAAGAAAGTTCAAGAGAAGAAGGACCCAAGAGAAAAGAAGTCCGAGTTCAAGGTGCCAAATACCAAGTCAGGATTTCGCAGATGGAACAAGAAGCGGAGGACTTCGAACTCAGCCCCTTCGGCTGATGCGTCGGGGCCAACTACAAGTCGAGTCCCAGGAGCTTGCTACAACTGCGGGAAGACGAGGCATTTTGCTCGTGAGTGTTGGAGCGGACGTTCAAAGTCCGAGAGGAAGTCTGGAGCGACTTATGAGGAGAAAGGGAAGGTTGTGGAGTCAACCGCGTCCCATCATGCTCCAGCCCAGCCCAGAGTCTACAACCTTGGTCTGCAAGAGGTCATAAAACAAACTGACGTGGTGACAGGTACGAGTTAATTTATAGCAGATTAACTTTATGTAGTTGTTACCACTTTTATTTGTTAGCTTACTATTGTTGATGCTAGGATTTGTGTTGATCTTTGAGTTTCCGGCGAGAGCCCTGTTTGATACGGGAGCATCGCATTCCTTCTTGTCCGAAAAATTCATATCGCACATCGGAGTTCCATCCTCGATGGTAAAAGACAAGTTGGATGTGTTGTTGCCCAATGGGTGCTCAATGCGCGCGGATAAGATCTGCGTGGTGAAGATTCGGATTGGAGACCAGGAGTTTGATTTGGAGCGTTGATTCTACCGTTAGTAAAGTTCAACGTAATCTTCGGTATGGATTGGCTCTCGGAGCAGAGTGCATGCATTGATTGCAACTGTAAGGAAGTTAGGTTGGGTCTGAACACTGATCGGGAAACTACTTTTGCGGGCATGAAGGGGTCGGGTAAGATTTTGATGTCGACTCTTCAAGTGTTTAAGGCAGTTCGGTCTGTGGCAGAGCTGTTTGTCACATTAGTGCAGACTTCGACGCCTAAACCAAGTCTTGGCAGTATCCCAGTTATGTCTGAGTATCCCGATGTGTTCCCAGATGATCTCCCAGGAGCCCCTCCTCAGCGGGAGATTGATTTTACCATTGAGCTGGTACCGGGTGCCAAACCGGTGTCACGCTCTCCATATCGGATAGCGCCAAGAGAGATGGCAGAGTTGAAGGTGCAACTGCAAGAGTTGCTAGAGTAAGGTTATGTGCGTCCAAGTTCGTCGCCTTGGAGCGCACCAGTTCTCTTTGTTAAAAAGAAAGATGGGAGCTTGCGGCTTTGTAACGACTACCGGGAATTGAACAAGCTTACGAAAAAGAATAAGTATCCGATTCTGAGGATTGACGATCTATTTGATCAGTTGGTTAGGTCAACGGTGTATTCGAAGTTAGATCTGAAGTCCGGGTACTGCCAGTTGAGGATAAGGGAGGGCGACATCCCAAAGACAGCATTCGGTACGCGGTTTGGGCATTACGAGTTCACAGTCATGCCGTTTGGTTTGACTAATGTGCCATCCGTGTTTATGGATCTGATGAACATGACGTTCAGAGAGTATCTGGATCATTTCGTGATAGTATTTATCGATGATATCCTGGTGTACTCGCAGTGCGAGGAGGATCACTACAATCATCTACACATGGTGTTGGAGACGTTGAGAAGGAATCAGTTGTATGCTAAGTTCTCCAAGTGTGAATTATGGTTATCCTCGGCAGCGTTCCTTGGTCATGTTGTCAGTGGAGAAGGGATAGTTGTGGATCCGACGAAGATAGTGGCGATACGAGAGTGGCCTGCTTTGACTACAGTGGCAGAGGTCCGGAGTTTTCTGGGGCTTGCTGGCTACTACAGGCGCTTCGTAGAGAACTTTTCGCAGATAGCACTTCCACTCACGATATTGACAAGGAAGGATCAGAAGTTTGTGTGGTCTCCAGAGTGCGAACAGGCTTTTGAAGAGTTGAAGAGGCGGTTGACCACGACGCCTATTTTATGTTCGCCAAGTGGAACCGACGGGTTCGAGATCTATAATGATGCTTCGGGTACTGGTTTGGGCTGTGTTCTGCTACATCATGGGAGAGTGATAGCCTATGGTTCACGACAACTGAAGGTTCATGAGAGGAATTATCCGGTTCACGACTTAGAGTTAGCGGTCGTGATATTTGCTCTAAAGCTTTGGAGGCATTACCTGTACGGTGTGAAGGTCGATATTTACACCGATCATAAGAGCTTGAAGTACCTGTTGGATCAAAAGAATCTGAACATGAGGTAGCATAGGAGGATGGAGTTCTTAGGGGACTACACTTTCAAGATTCATTATGTGACTGGGAAGAGAAATGCAGTGGCGGATGCGTTGAGTCGCAGGACTCCGGCGCAGGCCAACTGGTTATCGGTACATGATGAGAGATTGGTCCATGAGTTGGAGGCTTTGGAGATATCTTGTGTCGACAAGCAATCTAGTGCTGAGGCGAAACTGTTTTAGACAGAGGTGCAGTGTGACCTAGCGGATAGAGTTCGGCGGGCTTTGGTTCAGGATAACAGCATAAAGCAGATCTTGGATGAATCTTTGGATGGGTCAAATTCCCAGTTTGTTGTTGAAGATGGTTTGCTAAGGAAGGACGGTCGCCTATGCGTTCCTAGTGCGGATAATCTTCGGGAGGAATTGATGTATGAGGCTCATCATACCAAGTACTCAATCCACCCGAGAAGCACGAAGATGTATAGAGACATAAAGAAATTATTCTGGTGGTCGGGTTTGAAGAAGGATGTAGCACTTTATGTGGCCAAGTGTCGTACATGTGCATTGGTGAAGGCGGAATGCCAGAAGCCCGGAGGTTTCTTGAAGCCCCTACCTATCCCAGAATGGAAATTCTACGACATATCTATGGATTTTGTGCATAGTTTGCCGAAGTTACAGAAGGGAAACGACGCCATTTTGGTGGTCGTAGATAGGTTGACAAAGGTGTCGCACTTTATTCCGGTCAGGAAGGAAGATCCGGTGGAAAAGTTAGCTAAACTCTATGTGGAGAATGTTGTACGATTGCATGGTGTGCCCCGCAGTATTGTTAGTGATCGAGATGGACGCTTCACATCGAATGACTGGAGGTTAGTGCATAGTATGTTGGGTACTAAGCTAAATTTCAGTACAGCCTTTCATCCGCAGACGGATGGTCAAACCAAGAGGGTCAACCAGACGATGGAGGACATGCTTCGCATGTGCGTCCTAGATTTTGGAAAGCAGTGGGAAGATCACATATACATGGTGGAGTTTGTGTATAACAACAGCTTTCAGGCAAGTATTGGAATGGCGCCTTTCGAGGCCTTGTACGGGAGAAAGTGTCGCACGCCATTGTCTTGGTTGGAGACGGGCGAATCGAAGCTTTACAAACATCAAGCGGTGGAAGACGCCACTTCAATGGTGAATACAATTCAGGAAAGGTTGAAGATCGCTCAGGATAGACAGTCAAAGTACTATAACGCAAGCATAGGAATGTGGAGTTCAGTGTTGGCGACATGGTGTATCTAAAAATTAAGCCGTTCAAGGGTGTCTCGCGGGTTCGACGTTTGAAGAAGTTGAGTTCGAGATACCTTGGACCATTTGAAATCCTGGAGCGTGTTGGCGAGGCGGCGTATAGATTGAAGCTGTCGGTGGAGTTGAGCGGGCTACATGATGTGTTCCACGTGTCGGTGTTGCGTAAGGCAGTGCAAGAGCCTTCGCAGATCATTGCAGACAATCAAGTACCGGTTGATTATGAGTTGACAACAAGGGTCAAGCCAATACGTATTGAAGATGTTGCAGTCAAGCGACTCCGCAACAAGGAATTCCAAATGGTTAAAGTCCGTTGGGATAATTGCGGACATGAGGAGCTGTCATGGGAGCGAGAGCAAGCTATGTTGGAGGAATACCCCGAGTTATTCCACTCAGGTATTATTTAGATTTGTGTACCTTTACTTAATTTTGGGACGAAATTCCTTAAGTGGGGGAGATTTGTAACGTCCCAAAAATTGTATTTGAGTCGGTCGCGTAAAAATGGATTTTTGGTGCCTGTATAGGGGTACACGGCCTAGGACACGGGCGTGTCCAAGGCCGTGTCTGGCTGGCGTTTTGGCCGATTTCATCCCGAGAAGGACACGACCAGGAACACGGCTGCATGAAACAGGCGTGTGCCTACCCATGTCAGTACCCGTGTTCAGTTGGGTCGTGTCGGTTGGCGTGGCGGCTATGCGTGACACACCCCAGATCACGGGCGTGTCGAGAGACCCGACACGGGCGTGTCAGGTGGGACACGGGCGTGTCTGAGCCCGTGTGAGTCTCTGTGTTCGACGATCGTACCTGGATCGAGGCACGCGGCCTGAGACACGGCCGTGTGCCAAGCCGTGTTCGGCCCATGTTTGGAGATTTTTGAGCGGATCTGAGCCGTTCGTTTTCTTTAAATAAGATCCAACGGCCCAGATGGTTTCCTGCTCTGTTAAGGCCGGGAATAGGGGAGTTAATCCTTCATTACTCTCCAAGGCTTTCTCTTTCCAAGGTGTTAAAGAGAGGAGGAAGAAGAAGGAGGATTCCGGCCGCCAGCGGAGCATCGGAGCACCGTTTTGAGATCTGAGAGCGAATCCGTGGAGGAAAGTTCGTTACGAAGAGTTCTGTCCGTGTAGTTTTTCCATGACGCCAAAGCGGACTACAAGGGTAACGATTCTCTACTTGAGTATGTGAAGCCCTTTCTTTCTGCATAGGTGTTGGGTATTGTATCCACAATTACCTGGATTTGAGGAAGCCACCTGTCAAGCTAAGATGAATTCACAATGTATTTGATGAAATCTTTTAAGTTGTGCTTGCAGTTATTCCACGCTAAGTACACACCAATGTCAGGGTGCAGTAGGTCAATATACACGGGTCTGCGCGACGTAATCCCTCGTTGAGCAGATCAGTGTGTTGGCCTACGTGTACTCTCTCTATTGGAGTGTACTTATTTTCAAGTACAGGGCTGTGATAATGCAAGAGCAGACAAGGAGCAAGGATGTGTCAAAGAGCAGCTCATGGGTGGAAAGACGAAAAATCATCTAAGTAATAATCGACGAGAATCACTAGTGATTCTCGCCGAATCGTCGAGAATCACTGGCTGATTCTCGCCGTCTCTATCCGGCTAAATCAGAGCGTGCAAATCTGTCGCTAAGTCAAAATCGTCGAGAATCACTAGTGATTCTCGCCGAATCGTTGAGAATCACCTTTGATTCTCGCCGATTTTGCCTTGGCGAATTTCTGAAGCACGCTGGACCGGATCAAATGTTAAGACGCTGTTTTGAACAGGTTTTAGGGTTTCTTCTGGTGGGACCCACAACGGTCATAAAGAAGTATTCTACTGTATAAATACTTGCGTAGTTTTGAACAGTAGACATCGATTTTGAAAATAAAATTGAAAAGGAGCCGAGCCGCCGACGTGACCTAGATCGTGAAACCTTCTCCGCCGCCGTCGTCGCCGCTCGTGCAGTTGATCGCCGGTGGTTTCTTCCAGATCTCCCGACGACAGAAGCTCAGCCCGCACAGCGTCTCACGCGTCTAACCAGAGATCTTTTGTCTCTTGATTCGTAGATCGGGGAAACCTTCCCCTTCCGAATTGATCGAGACGATCGATCCTAGTGTGACCGTTGGAAGACCTTGCTAGCTTTGCTACGACAGTTGAATCTCCAAAGTACAACAGCAACACTCTGTTGTCGCCGCCGATCCCGAGAACCAAGTCGCCGCCCTTCTTGCCGCCGTCGGTTTCGGGAGAGATTCTCTCTAAGTGAGATTTAGGGTTGTGGACTCTTCGTTGACTTCAAGAACACGTTGTCAACGAAGAGGGACACCTTATTCTCCATAAATAGTTTGTATTTCTAATACACTCCAATTTCTATTTTGTTGTAAAGGAACGTTGGTTCCTAGTTGTAAGGGTTGGGTGCAACCCGTGTTGTGGGAGTGGTGACTCCTACGTGTGGAAGGGTTCCTTCCGTTAGTGCAAGGATTGGATTTCAATCCTGTTGGTGAAGTGACCGAGTCGTCCCTGGTTGGGAGATAGGTCGAAGGGGGAAAGTGGACGTACCCAAATCGGGGAACCACTATAATTTGCTTGTGTCCTTTCTGTGTTGTGTTGTTTTGTTTTCTTGTGCAGGTACGATTTTAATTCCGCAAAAATGCTGCAAGACACCTATTCCCCCCCCATAGGTGAAGGTAGTTGACACTAAGTGGACTTTCAAGTGGTATCAGAGGCAGGTTACTCATCAAAAAGGTTCACACTTTGAGTAGAATCCTGCCACCAGTGTCAAAAGCATGGAGGTGGATCATGGGATCTCTCCACTAAGACTTCCCACGTGCACAAAGGAGTATTATCCCGTCTGGAAGATGAGAGTGTCCTATCACTTGGAGGCTATCGATCCTCGAGCATCTCTCATCTTGGAAGAGGGTCCATTCATTCCTATGAAGACCTCCGGCTTTGGAAAGGATATCCAAATTCCCAAGTGTATTACTGAGATGTCGGAGACTGAACTCTCATTATTTAATCTGGACAAGATGATTCGTCAGATCATCATGGATGTCTGGTCTGGACCTTCTCGATCTAGATTGGAAAAGTGTGGGACGGCCAACTCTATGTGGGTAACCATCTCAGATCTCATGGAGGGATCAGAGAAAGTAGGGATCTGCTGTCAGCAAGAGGATGAAGCCTATGTGGGGGTCCTCGCCTCTGAAGATGAAGGCAAGGATCAATCGGACAGCATCAGGGCTCTGGTGTCCTTGTCAGAGACTGAAGAAGAAATTGAGGAAAGCAGTTCTGATGAAGCTGACACAACAGTCTCTGGCGATAGTAACAGTAACTCTGAAGAGCAGGTAACTTCTTCATCTTGCCCCTTTTCTCTTGAAGTTCCTGAAGACAGGAATTGTTACCCTTCAGAAAATCCTGATTCCCTGAAGAGAGCCCTTCAGAAAAGCAACCTACTTGTTGAGGAGCAAGCTCAGGAGATTGCTCGGCTGAAGATCTTGTTGGTTCTCCAATTGGCATCCAACAAGGTTAAGGACTCTAAAATCTCAGATCTAGAGAGTAGTCTAGAGAATGAGAAAAGGATAGTATCCAACTTTTCCAAGGTTGATGCTATCAAGAGAAAGGAAGAAAATGGGTGGATCTTCCGAATTATCAATTCATGGAGAAATGGGGAAACGGTATTCAGACCCCCCACTCCAGGCAGGAAGGGTACTCATCATGCCTTCAGGTATGATCACAGGAACAACCGTGGTCACTGCAAGGGTGATCTGCCCTCATGTGGAGACACTCATAGTGCAAGGGCTGTCATGGCCACCCTTGAAAGAATACCTAAGGCTCATTCTGAACCCTTTGTATTCTCGGCCACTGCCCCAACTCGGCATGAATCTGCTGGTATCAGCTCTCAGTGCGCTTCTCACCACCCTAGGACATAGGAAAGGGAGGTTAGAAGTCATGCAGTTAGTTCTCATGGGGCCTCTGGAAGGGTGCTGACTGAAAGGAAGGCACCACCTCCCAGGCCTCATGATGCTCGCTACATGCATTCCTTCCACCCTTCCAAGTGTCACGGTGGAAGAGGCAATTTTGTGAGCAGATCCGGCCCTATCCCGTTTAGACCTAGGACCATGACTACCTCAGTCACTGGATCAGGTCAGAAACGGAGGTACAACATTCACACGTGTTGGTGATGTGGCAAGGTGGGACACTTTGTCATAGACTGTTGGCACAACCCCTCTGTGTCAAGGGCAAGGGCTTATCCACCTCTTCTGGGCAGAGGTAGTCTTCCTGACAGGATTTCTGAGGGAAGACATTCGAGTTTTTATGCTAACAAGAACCTAGGACCCAATACATATTGGGTTCCTAAGGTAAGGTAACACTCTTTTGCAGGGTAGTCTAGGTTCCCGTAAATATGATGGGAACTAGACAGAAGATGTTTCAAGAATGAATTGGAACAAGTATCTGGAATAATAGAAGTACTATCTACAATGGTATACTCAAATTGAACACCTGGTATGCTTTAACCAGAGGGGCTAAATGATAAATCTTATAATCCCAGGTATTTTTGATCAGCTCCAATACTTGAGTCACATTGTGTCGACATTTACATATATATATTTATATATACACATATATGTGTGTACACCTAAGGAAAGGTTAACACTGTAAAAATAACTCTTAGATACATTATTAAAGATTTATCTGTAAATTCACTGGTAGATTCGAGAATGAACCTCTACAAGCATAAATCAGTCCACTGAAAATTAAAGAAGATATGTCATTGGAAGTCACTAAAACTTACAATTGACATCAAGAAATGTGTGGAAAACCCCTTTCAAACCCTAAATAGATTGGTATTAAGAAATATATATTTAGAAGATTTCTAAACCCTTTAATATCAGAAGATTTCGAGAATCCGGCATGCTTCTTAACCCGTAGATTTCTATTGAAGAATCCCATCGATTTCTATTTAGAAAAACTCCCGCCGACTCTTCGTATTCCGCATTTCGCAAAGAAACCCGTCGATATCCCGCAGGAATCCCGCCGACTCTTCCTTCCCTCCTCCCGGCGACTTCCCGCATCTTAGGTTCCAAATCTCGTCGACCTCGTTTCGGATTCCGTAGATCTCTCTTCTCGCGTCCAGGGTGCTCGTCCAGGTATTCATTCTCCGCGGTTTCGATCAAACAAGGACGCGAGCTCCTCCAGGTTTTCCGTCGTCTCCGTCGACTCTCGCTTCCTCCGCTTTTGGGTAACCACCTCCTCTCCCTTACAGTGACTTACTGTTAGTGTAGCTTCCCTCTTGATTTCTGATTAGGCGTAGACTTGGGATTCCCTCCCTAGGTTTGTAATGGCTCCAAGGACCACCGCCGGCCTGGTCACTGGATGTGAGTTGGTTCGAACCGGGTTCTCACATGCCTCAGATGAGTTCAGAAACATCATCATCATGCTTGAAGAGGTTGGACTCTCTTTTATACTGGAGCACCCCTGCAAAATTTTGGACAAGGAAGTGATGGAGTTCTTCGCAACCGCCAAACTTCGGAATGAAGACTCTATCATCAAGAGTAAGGTTGCAGGTGCAAGGATCAAGATGTCTGCAAGCAAACTGACCCAATACTTGTAGCTCACCAGTTCTGAGCATGAGGATTATCTGGAGGAACATGATAAAGCCAGGACATTATTATTATGTGGACTAGCTAGAGGAACCAGATCGATAAAGAGAAAAGAAATGAATGAGGAGGGGAAACTCTTGTCCGACATCATTGGGAAAGTACTGATATGCAAACCCGGCTCACATGACCACATCTCAGCTGACATGTTCAAGATTCTTGTGGCGATTGTCCGTAGAAAGAGATTCAACTGGGGGGCTATGCTTTTTGAGAAGATTAAGGACACTCTCAGATCTCCAAGTTTTGGAAGAATCATCAGCTTATATCTTAATCAGTTGAACGGAGATAGGTTCGACATGAGTAAAGGAGTTCCATTGCATTATTTGAGGAAAATGGACTCCAACGTATTTGACAGATGGGAGCGATGCATCGGGCAGGCTGCAGTGGTAGTAGAACAAGAAGAATCTCCTGCCGAGGACAGAACTGTAGCAGATTCCGTGGCTATTCCCAGTGAAGTTCCTGATGCACTGACTGCAGGAATTGAGGGGGAGCCTCTACCCGCTTCTACTAATGTCATATCTGGCATCTCTCAGATAGCTAGAGATGCAGTTGCGGATCTACAAGAAGAAAGTGAAGATGTGGTGGAAAATGAGGCGGCCCTGAACGTGAATGATCTAGGAGCCGGAGATGATGCAGTTGAGAATGATATCATGGATGATGAGGATGAGGAAGAAGGAAATGAGAGACAGGAAGTAATGGAGCCTCAGGACGACACTGAAGTTCCATCTGAAAAGCCAGCTCCTGAGATAGTTCCTGAGAAAACTAGTGCAACAGTGGAGGGGGAGTCCTCTCAGCAGAGGCTGCTAAGTACTTCTGAGAAATCTACTGAGGCTGCAAATATTCCCCCTTTAGAGACTGTGCAAGTGTCCAGCTCTACAAGTGAATCTGCTGAAGAGCAAGGCCAAGGAATGCCTCAGGGTCATCCAACACGAGCTGATCTAGCTAATCACACAGTGAATGTTATTCAAGGTATAGTGGATGAGCTCAAAGTGTCTTTTGAGCAAGCTCAAAATAAAGTGTTAAAAAGAATTAAGAAATCTGAGAATCTAATGCTCAAGAACGTTGTGGAAATTAATCACAAACTGGATTTGATTGAAAAGAAGTTCGAAGACAAGTATACAGCAGCCGTCAAAGCTGTAACTCTTCTTATGGAAGGATTGAAAAAGAACACAGATACTCTTGCAGTAGTTAATCAGAATGCTCATGTAGTGGCAAATAACATCCAAAAATTTGATGCCAACATGGTGTGTCTTAACAGAAATCAACAAGCCTTGATTACCGAGTTCTCCAAGACTACAAAGCACATTGATGAGTCACTGCATTCTTATGCAAACTCCATTGCCGTCGAAGCCAAACAGGGGGAGCAAGAATATACAGCTAAGATGGTCGGGCTTCAGGAAATCATAATCAAAAATTTTGACCAGTCAAATATATATGTATATGACAGTTGCTGGTGGATGCTCAAACAAGTGTTAGGCACCAATATCCCTGAAAATCCCAATATCCCTGAAAATCCTGAGGGTAATCCTGCTCCTGAGAATAATACTGCGGCTGATGAGGGAGCAAGTGCTGAAGAAGTTCCTTTAAGTGAAGCTGATGCTCAAAGGGCTGCTAGGGCCACCTCCAAAGCAAAACTGATGGCCATGTTTGACCAAGAAGCCCTAGCAAAAGCTAGGGACAAGAGAAAAACTCAAGAAGGGACATCTAAGGAAACGCAAGCTGAAAAGAAAATCAGATTGAAGGAGGATGAAGTGAGGAACGAAAAGTGGAGTCCGGTATCAAAGAGTATTATCTTGGATACGTTCTGGCTACAAGAAAAAGGGGAAATCAATCGGAATGACGTATACAGCCAACATGAGTGGGAGCTGCACAAGACATATGAAGCTAAACGGAACATCTTCTTCAGGACCAACACTGTGGCAGACAAAGCTCCTCCTCCCAGATACTATCCAAAGCCCAAGGAGTACGTTGAGAGGCAAAGAAAGAAGTTCCTGACTCAAAAACACAAGGATGACCTAGCCAAAGAGAAATAGACATAAGTTTATAGCTTGTCATTTTCTCAAGAGCATATTTATCTTTTCTTATTGTTATATGAACAATTTTTGGGAATATATATATATTTATATGAATTTATGATTGACTCAAGCTTTGAGCCTTTATTTCTTTGTGCCGTTTCTTTAAATTCTATATGCTGTGTATATTATTTGGATGGTGGTATTCATCTTAGCTAGTAGGATTTTGGCTTCGTCAAATAGGGGGAGATTGTTGGGTATTGTATCCACAATTACCTGGATTTGAGGAAGCCACCTGTCAAGCTAAGATGAATTCACAATGTATTTGATGAAATCTTTTAAGTTATGCTTGCAGCTATTCCACGCTAAGTACACACCAATGTCAGGGTGCAGTAGGTCAATATACACGGGTCTGCGCGACGTAATCCCTCATTGAGCAGATCAGTGTGTTGGCCTACGTGTACTCTCTCTATTGGAGTGTACTTATTTTCAAGTACAGGGCTGTGATAATGCAAGAGCAGACAAGGAGCAAGGATGGGTCAAAGAGCAGCTCATGGGTGGAAAGACGAAAAATCGTCTAAGTAATAATCGACGAGAATCACTAGTGATTCTCGCCGAATCGTCGAGAATCACTGGCTGATTCTCGCCGTCTCTATCCGGCTAAATCAGAACGTGCAAATCTGTCGCTAAGTCAAAATCGTCGAGAATCACTAGTGATTCTCGCCGAATCGTCGAGAATCACCTTCGATTCTCGCCGATTTTGCCTTGGCGAATTTCTGAAGCACGCTGGACCGGATCAAATGTTAAGACGCTGTTTTGAACAGGTTTTAGGGTTTCTTCTGGTGGGACCCACAACGGTCATAAAGAAGTATTCTACTGTATAAATACTTGCGTAGTTTTGAACAGTAGACAGCGATTTTGAAAAGAAAATTGAAAAGGAGCCGAGCCGCCGACGTGACCTAGATCGTGAAACCTTCTCCGCCGCCGTCGTCGCCGCTCGTGCAGTTGATCGCCGGTGGTTTCTTCCAGATCTCCCGGCGATAGAAGCTCAGCCCGCACAGCGTCTCACGCGTCTAACCAGAGATCTTTTGTCTCTTGATTCGTAGATCGGGGAAACCTTCCCCTTCCAAATCGATCGAGACGATCGATCCTAGTGTGACCGTTGGAAGACCTTGCTAGCTTTGCTACGACAGTTGAATCTCCAAAGTACAGCAGCAGCACTCCGTTGTCGTCGCCGATCCCGAGAACCAAGCTGCCGCCCTTCTTGCCGCCGCCGGTTTCGGGAGAGATTCTCTCTAAGTGAGATTTAGGGTTGTGGACTCTTCGTTGACTTCAAGAATACGTCGTCAACGAAGAGGGACACCTTATTCTCCATAAGTAGTTTGTATTTCTAATACACTCCAATTTCTACTTTGTTGTAAAGGAACGTTGGTTCCTAGTTGTAAGGGTTGGGTGCAACCCGTGTTGTGGGAGTGGTGACTCCTACGTGTGGAAGGGTTCCTTCCGTTAGTGCAAGGATTGGATTTCAATCCTGTTGGTGAAGTGACCGAGTCGTCCCTGGTTGGGAGATAGGTCGAAGGGGGAAAGTGGACGTACCCAAATCGGGGAACCACTATAATTTGCTTGTGTCCTTTCTGTGCTGTGTTGTTTTGTTTTCTTGTGCAGGTATGATTTTAATTCCGCAAAAACGCTGCAAGACACCTATTCCCCCCCATAGGTGAAGGTAGTTGACACTAAGTGGACTTTCAATAGGGAATCCCGCTCCCGCGAGTGTGTGGTGAGTGCGTGGTGTTCCTTGGGGTTGATGTGAATAGTCCCCCTTATGTTGCATATAGAGTCCGGAAACGGAGTACGAACATAGACATTGTGTGTGAAGCCTACCCGGATGTGTATTATCTGGATCGGTGATGTTGCATTTGATATGTTTTGCTGGAGAAGACTCCGTGCTTTGGGTTTTTGGGTTTCTACGCGGTAGATTGCTGCAGGGATCCTTGGAGGTTAGCTCCAAGGCGCACCCGGAAAACCGAGCGGAATCATTGTTCTGCTAACTTGGCGGTCTGGGAACCGGCCTTGAACATAACTAGGTTATGTGATTGTTTGGAAAATATTGGGATCCGAGAGAAGCTTGTCTCGTGCGTACGTCTTAATGTGAACTACGCGGTTGGGCAAAGGGCAAGTGGAATTGGACCTGGGCTATGTGGTTCGGTGCGAGAGACCCGAAAAGGGGACTGGCCGTTGGCATAGTCGGGAGCCTTAGACTAGTCAGGGTCAGAAAGGCTAAAATGCTCATGTTGTTGCCATCCTGGGGGTGGTGGTGAAGATGCTGAAGTGTCAGGATTCACCGTTAATGTGCCCTGAGTGCACATGGTGTTTGGCCGTGCGAGCCTCCACCTGTGGCGAAATATATAGTTGCACTTTATTGTTTAGTTGGGCTAATGAATTGCAGGGAAGGAGCACCGCCGTCCCGACCTAGGGGCGGGGTCGTTATAATTTGGTCGGCTTTTGGCTGACCGTTGCTTTGTTTGCCACCGTGCGGTGGAATGTGCTTACAGGCGCTGCGGAGCCGAGTTCCAAATAGTGGGCTGGAGCCCATGATACTGTGCTGGCCCTAGAAGGCCGTAAAGAATAGTTGTACTTTACTTTTGTCATGTGTGGCCGGCCTGCGAGTCGATGTATGGAAAATACTATTTATTAAGTGAACTATTGTAAGGCCATAAGGCCATGTACCCTTTCAGTGTATTTTGGGTTTCATTCCAGTAGTGTGGTTGTGGACATTCATGTTTATTGGATTTAAGTTTTGGGTTCTTTTAACTTTAAAAGATTCTGCTAGAATGCTCTGTGTAGGACGAGTAGTCTTAATTGGATAGTTTGAATATTCTTATGCAACCCTTCCGACTGTTTGTGGTATATGGCGTCGGGTTCCAGCTGGACCTTCTGTTATATACCATGTGACGGATGTGGGTGTTACACCTTCGGCAATAGCTTCGTGAAGATGTCTGCGAAGTCATTGATGCACCACTGATCTATGGAGTCAGTGAAGTCCGCGGACAACCCGTTATTCTGCTGAACGAATGCTCTGCAAGCCGTCGCCGACTTGAAAGAACAGACCGCCTAGCCCGCCGAGACCGGCGGACAAGTTATTGAACTTGAACTTGAATTGCTGAAGGAGAGAAGATTGGTTGGCCACAAAATGCGACCTGCTGCAAACCGCCGATTGTAAACCGCAAGCTCCACTGCTTCCTGACTGCAATCAGAACCAGACTCCTGGCATCACAGTGCTAGCCGTACAAACTGCAAACAACAACCAGTTAAACCTTCTCAATCCACGCGGACTAGAAAATCGAGGCCACAACAATCAATCCGTGCTCAGCTTACTGTTCATTCAGTTACTGTTGATATGACAGGGGGGTCCTATTTATAGGCGGGGTGAGGAGTATGGTCACCTCCCTAGTGGATAGAGTCACTGGTACGCCGGTAACTTATATATAAAATAACGCAAGTGTACGTTCCGGTTCAAGTAATATAAAGTGAGAAGTGATCGTTCCCTCGAGAAAGTGAATGATTTAGCGCTCGCAACTACTAGCCTAACCTTTTTCTTAAATTCAAGTGAGATAATTGGTGAGATTTAGTTAAGCGAAACTAGAGATAATAATAACTACTTAGTTCTTACTTAGAATGTTTTTCTTCTTGAATTGGAGAATTAGTCTTGCATGTTGTTTCCCTTAGACTATTATGACATATATTTTAAAGTAATCTCTCATGATTGGATAATTACTATCCTGCAACGATTTTTAAGATAGATAACATTATCTCTCGATCTCTGAAATCCGCTTACCTTACTTCCCCTAGTCATCTCTAACTTAGGAGGATTTAGAATAACATGAAGTGCTAAAATCGATGTTGCTAACTTGAGATGAAATCTCTTTCTTTCTCAGAGTTATATCAGGACTTATGTTACACTTACGCTACTGCTATCTCGAGCCTCGCTGCGCAATAGAAAGATGGAATTTTGACTAAGGATCACACGACTCCTCTCTCGAATCTCGTCACGCACAATGAGGATTCAACCCTAGAATAGCATGACTCCTCTCTTGAATCTCGTCACACTATCTAGGAGAAGAACACTTACTCAAAAATTCCACAAATGAAATACATAATCCCGATAAAGATAGATCATCAACCAAGAATAAAAGATACATTGAAATCAAATCATCATAATGAGTCTAGGTACTTACAACACACAAGACTTTTGAAATTAGTTCATAATGGAAGGGAAGAACACCACAAAAATAGGAAAGATCTTACAGCACATGATGATAAGAATGCAAAATAGTGCAGGAAAAATGCTCTCCGATCGCGTCCAAGCAACCCTCCTTCAAGATCCGGATGTGCCCTAGTCCTCCTTCTCAAAAGCAAAGTCTCCCCCTCTCTCCTTTCAAGAATGTATTATTCACCCTCTTTTCAGCCAAAATTCGTGCTTTAATTTTGTGCCCCCATCTGAAAGGATGCATCCTTTCAATTTTCAAACCGCTGCAGGTTTTGAAAATTCGAATTTTGAAATTTCGAAAGTTGTTATAACAACTAGAAAAGTTGTTATAACAACTTTCCCAGCACAGAAAACTGCTTCAGCATTCCTTCTCCGGATTGAGCTTTTCGGCGAGTCTAACAAGAAAACATTGGAAAATGGTCAAATTACTCAAGCATAAGTTAAATATGAATTTTATCATCTTTTTATACTCAATAAAACATCTTTTCACTATTTTTGCCAAATAAAATGGACATAGATAACTTCATTTAAGAAGTTATCACACCCCCACACTTGAGTCTTGCTAGTCTCGAGCAAAGACAATTCAATAAATTGATTTGGGTGAATGGATAACTATTGAGATGAAAATTCAATGATCATTTTCCTTAACCCAACTCAGTCAAAGCATAATAAAGACTACACAACTGATAAGTCTGTCAATCATTAAAAGTTCGACCATCACAAATTCATTAGTTTGATAAAAAAAAGCGCAATTAAAAATTTTGGTGTTGTGTGTGATTTCTTCAAAATTTATTTACTCCCACGCAATTGTTTTAGCCTCCACATGAATTGAAAAGGATGAGAATATGATAGGTTTTTGATCTTAACCTCGACAAGAGCTATTAGTTCATATGAAAGTGGGTTTGGCTTTTGCTTGGTTAGCAATTTTTAATGCTTGATAATGGAGTGGAAAAATCACTAGTCGATAGTCCTAATCAATTACCATATTATGAGTTTCAATTCATAAGCATTAAATATATAAATATTATGCTCATAGTTGGGATCATTTCAAGTATGTATTCGCCTACCTAGGCCACATATCACTATGATAAAATTGATCATTTTTCTGCTTTTTTTCTTCTCTTTTTTTATGGTCATAGTTGGGATCATTCCAAGTAGGCTCCTACATACTTAGGCCGCATATCACTATGACATTTACCCCTTTTTTATATGCTGAATTGAAACACCCATAAATGGTTAGTGAATTAAGATACGACTAGTCGATAACTAAGGAATTTAATCATTTGGTAATTGGTAGCAAAGGATAAGGGACAAGCTCAAAGAAACTCATGAATGCTCCAAATGGTTTAGCTACATAATCTCTTGTCTTGTTCTACATCATTAACTCGGTTCTTGCTCATCCCTCCCTATTCATTTTTAGGAGTCAATTATCAACAAAAATTTGCAGGGAAGGATAAATAAATTAAAGAAAGTTGTGCATAAAAACACTTGAGTCAAATATCTTACTAACTTTAAATTCAGAGTGCGAACTGTTAAGATTGTCTAGCTTAATCAAAATTGGGGTAAGAATTAGGGTCATTAACCTCAAGCTCGATCAAAATATTAAGCACCCAAATAGTGGAGGATAAACCACCCCCATACGTAAATCATTGCTAGACCCTAACAAAACTACATGCAGTATATACGATGTAATGTTGATTAGTAATGAAACATATCAGGATATAAATAAATGAATTCAAATAACTCCTCTGAATTCAGAAGTGTGGACAGGTGTTCAACTATCTTCATTCATTAAGTATTCATTAGTACTAATCATAGTCAATTGAATAATCAACTTGTTCTGCAGCCTGAGTATATACCAAAGTTTAGGAAATTCTTATTCCAAAATAAAATGGTGCTTAATCACAAAAAATTAACCAAAGAAAACAAATAAATCTTTCGAACAATAAATGTGTCTTCTTTTCCTGAAACATGTTAGCTCCAAAATGAACAAAAACTTACAACACATACATAACATTGCTTGCAATAATCATCAGTAAATAAATATCATTCTAGAGCATAGAGCATTTAAAGCATTATAAATCTTGAAACGAGCCACAAATTATAGTCCAAAAGTATAACAAAATAGAATGTATGTTAGCACATAATATAGTCCAAAATAAGGCATAAATATCAGACATCAAAATAGTTCCAAGCAGGTTAATAAACTAGTAAATAATTGGAGGTGATTTTCAACTGCTAGAGAGATCCATCAGCTTCGTTCTCCTCGTCTTCATCGTCTTCATCTCCTGCATCCTCATCATCGTCCTCATCATCATCCTCGTCATCATCAGCATCTTCGGCCTCCTCCTCGTTCACGACCATTGCTGGGTCCACTCTAGACCCGTCCGATGTCAGAAGGTAGCCAGCTTTGTCGAATTGGTCCAACATCTTAAAATTCGGCTCCGACATCGGAATTTTCGCCTTTTCCATGACCTTCCGCATGTTGGAACGCAGATCTTCAAACTGCTCTTTTGCATACAACTGTTGACACCTCTGATAAGCCTTGATGTATTCAACATGATCCATCAAAATATTTGGATCGGTGCCATGATCGACCGACGGAATTATAATACATATAAGCCTTGTTTTATCCCTAGGCGTGGCTGTAGCATCTTCATGCCCCAAACCACCTGTTATTTTGCCTGCACCCGGAGCGACCTTGATGTTGACCTCAATGACTGTCTGGGTGATATGCCGCTTGACTTGTGTAATAATATCAGTCGCCTCCGTTGGCACCCCTGTATCTCTACAGAGCTCAGTGATGAGTGACGGAAACCACAACTGCCGAGGTTTCTCCTCTCGAATCTTCTGGCGCAGCTGCAATGTTATAACTTTTGCAACATCAGATTTTACTCCTGTGATGATTCCGTAGATCAAAGCTAACTTATCCAAAGTCACGGTATTAGGATGTTTGGTAGGCATCACGCCGGCGTTGATAAATAAGAGCCATGCTTTGGCTTGTCGAGTTAAGCACGAGGTTTTCAAAGTCGTAGGCCACTTACTCATCCATTCGAGCGCCGGCGTAGCACACACTACTTTCACTATGTCATCAACTGGGACTTTGTTCACAATTTCTGTAGGATCATCACACTCCTGATCTTCTAGATTGAACATGTCACTAATCTTTGCCGCAGAGAAATTGACTTCCCGTCCCCGAACTAACACTGTTTCACCATCAACATACTTCTCGTTCGCATAAAATTCATAGACCAATGCCGACAGAATCTCAGTTCGTGGGTGACAAAAGGACTCTCAATGCATCGCCTTAATCTGTTCAGTGTATGGAATACTCCACTTTCGATTTTCCATCATAAACCCTCGCTCCTCAATGAACGTAATGGACTTCACCTGCTCAAAACGCAGCCTCGCTCCCTCTCCAACAAACTTTTCTGTAATCCTAACAACTTCCTTCCCTTTTCTCTTCATATCCCCCTTCTTAGAAGACATAATGTTAGCTAAGCACATTCACACAAACAGACACAAGCACAGCAAAAGAGATAATAAATTTTTCTTAAATCTGTGAGCAAGAAACCCTAGACCTCAACTGCGCAAAAGGAAGCGAGTGATGATTATACCTCAGGAATCTTCTTAAATCTGTGAGCAAGAAACCCTAGACCTCAACTGCGCTCGGGGTAGAAGAATCGCGCGCGAGCCGGCCTCGCGATCTCCTCCGTCACGCTTTCTGCCACCGTATCTGCAAGCCACAGCTGGAGAAGCCTACGACGGTGTCAACGCAGTCGCCGCCGATCGTCGTTCGTCGCTCCCACGCCTCACTCAAGCGCCGCCGCCGATCGTCTCTCCTGCACTATATTTCTAACCCTAACCGGTGAGTCACGAAATAAGGAAAGGGGGGGGGGTAAAATCTCTTATATGGAGAGAAAGATTAATTATATAATTAAACCCGGCTTAGATTAGGGTTAAACATGATTAATCAGTTGATAAAGCTTGACCCGCCATCTTTAGCGAAAAGACGCGCTGGTTCAGTTGAACCCGGATCCGAACCGCCAGCCGCCCGCCGGTAGAAGGAACAGGCAGAGAATTAATTCCCATTACGCATGTAATGGGAATGTTACAACAATTTCCCATGAAATAAACAGCGCACCGGTTCAGCTGAACCGACACTGAACCGCCAGCGCCTTTTCTAGAAGGAACATGCAGAACACTAAATCCCATTACACATGTAATAGTGTTGTTGTAACACAAAGCAGGATTTTAAAATTTCGACATTTTCACCCCTTCTTAACCCTTTTTAACCCAATTTAATCTCATCCAAAACTTCTAAACATTCTCTTAGAGATTCTCAACCAAAATTTAGTAAGGGTTTCGACATACTTCCTCCCAAAATGAAAAATTCTGCAGCAAGAACAAAATAACTGCTTTATATGGTTATATATATATATCTAATCGATGGGTTGCCTCCCACCAAGCGCCTCATTTAGAACTTCCCGGCCGGACGTTTTGCTTCAGATTATTTTTATTGTAGCATGATGACCATCGTCTCACGATGATCATTATCCTGAAAGTATTCCTTCAACCGTTGTCCATTAACTTTAAACTTGGATCCGTCATTTTCATTGCATATCGTGATCACTCCAAACGGGTGTACCTTCTCCACCCGAAAAGGTCCAGACCATCAGGACTTCAATTTCCCGGGGAATAATCTTAATCTTGAGTTATACAGTAAGACGAGTTGGCCTTCTTTGAACTCCTTTCTTTGCAGTCTCGAATCATGTCATTTTTTGTCCGTTCTTTATACAACCTTGCATTTTCATAAGCGTCAGACCTAATCTCCTCCAGTTCGTTCAAATGAAAAAGTCTATTCTTGCCCGCTGCATGGAGATCGAAATTCAACCTTTTAATTGCCCAGTATGCTTTATGTTCTAACTCAACGGGCAGATGACATGCTTTTCCATATATCATCTTATACGGGGTTAGGCCTATCAAAGTTTTGAATGTCGTCCTATATGCCTACAGTGCCTCGTTTAGTTTTTGCGACCAATCCTTATGTATTACGCTTACCGTCTTCTCTAGGATTGATTTTACCTCTCTATTGGACACTTCAACTAAACCATTTGTTTGCGGGTGGTAGGCGAGGGCAATTTTATGAGTCACTCCATATTTCTTCAACAATGATTTAAATTGCAAATTGCAAAAGTATTTCCCCCCATCACTAATTATTGCCCTAGGTGTGCCAAATCTAGTGAAAATGTTAGACTTGAGGAATTTTAGTACAACTTTGGCATCATTTCTTTGTGTGGCTATTGTCTCTACCCATTTCGAGACATAATCTACCGCTAGCAAAATATACAAATTCCCGTTTGAATTTACGAAAGAACCCATGAAATCTATCCCCCACACGTCAAATACTTCGACTTCTAGGATATTAGTCATAGGCATACTTGCACCACGATGAATATTTCCCACACTTTGACATCGGTCACAGTGTTTTACAAAGGTATGGGCGTCCTTAAATAGTGTCGGCCAATAAAATCCTGCTTCTAAAAACTTCATAGCAGTACAGTCTCCCCGAAAATGGCCTCCGTATGGAGAAGCCTGACATTTTTCCAAAATACTTGGGACTTCAACTTCAGGTACACACCTACGAATAACTTGATCAGCATAGATTTTGAATAAGTATGGTATATCCCATAGGTAGAATTTCACCTGATGAAGAAACCGTTTCCTTTGTTGGTAATTAAAATCTGGAGGGAGCACTTTACTAACGATGTAGTTAACAAAATCTGCATACCACGGAGTGCTACCTTCTGTGATTGCTAGTATATGCTCATCAGGAAAATTTTCGCTGATCTCTACGTGACTATCCCTTTCACACTCTTGCTTTAGTCGTGATAAATGATCAGCTACCGGGTTTTCAGCTCCCTTCCGGTCCTTGTTCTCAAAATTAAACTCCTGAAGAAGGAGAACCCACCTGATGAGTCTAGGCTTTGCATCCTTTTTATCCATTAAGTATTGTATCGCGGCGTGGTCCGTGTAAACTACAACCTTAGAATGTATCAAATATGCTCGAAATTTCACAAATGCATAAACAACCGCGAGAAGTTTCTTCTCTATGGTAGTGTAATTTATTTGAGCATTTATAAGGGTCTTACTGACATAATAAATTACATGAAAGACCTTATCGTGGAGTTGTCCTAACACGACACCTACCGCATAATTACTTGCGTCACACATGAGAATAAAGGATGATGACCAATCCGGCGTTCTAACAATAGGTGCAGAAACTAAGCTTTTCTTCAATGTTTCAAAAGCATCTAAACACTTATCATCGAAAACAAAAACGGTGTCTTTTTCAAGCAAATTACATAACGACTTACTTATTTTCGAAAAGTCTCTTATGAACCGTCGGTAAAAACCTGCATGCCCTAAGAAACTACGAATGCCCTTGACATTCGTCGGTGGAGCGAGTTTTTCTATAACCTCCACCTTGGCTCGGTCAACTTTCAACCTCTTACTAGACACCTTGTGTCCTAAGACAATTCCTTCTTGTACCATGAAATGACACTTTTCCCAGTTCAACACTAAATTGGTTTCAACACACCTTCTCAAGACTTTACTTAATATTCTCAAACAAACATTAAATGATCGACCAAACACGAAAAAATCATCCATGAAAATTTCAATCCCCTCTTCCATTAACTTAGCAAGGAGAGCGATAATACAACGTTGGAATGTGGCGGGTGCATTACATAACCCGAAAGGCATTCTCCGGAATGCAAAAGTTCCAAATAGGCATGTAAATGTCATTTTTCTTGATCTTCGGGTGCAACCATGATTTGATTGTACCCCCGAATATCCATCTAGAAAACAAAAGTACTCACTACCCGCCAACATATCTAGGACTTGGTCAAGGAATGGAAGTGGACTTCCATTCCTTGACGGCCCTAGTAGGTATGATTTCGTTATTCTCATTTTGAACAATAGTCATTCCACCCTTCTTCGGTACACGCTGCACTGGGCTCACCCACTTGCTATCTGAGATGTGATAGATGATGCCCACGTCGAGCCACTTTATTATTTCTTTCATTACCACTTCTTTCATTGGAGGACTAAGTCTACGTTGATGCTCTATGGATCCTTTCCCACCCTCTTCTAATAATATTTTATGCATGCAAAGGGACGGGCTGATTCCCTTGATATCAGCTAGAGTCCAACCAATGACACCCTTAAACTCTCTCAAGACTTCCAGTAGTTTTAGTTCGTTCTCCCTTTCCAATGATGCATCAATGATAACTGGTAAGGTGTTATCTTCCCTAAGGAAAACATATTTCAAATGTACGGGTAGGGATCTTAACTCTAATGTTGGTGGTTCAAGAATGGATGGTTTCATTACTGTAGGCTCGCTGATCCTACTTATAACTTCAACGTTCATATCGATTGGTAGCTTACCATATAAGTCTAATGTTTTGACCACCTCTTCCATTTCTAAGTCGTCCTCTCTTTCTTCATTAATCAGAACACTCAGCAACTAATCTTCTAAATCATCGCCCTCAGGTATCAACCTTGGGGTCGCAACCACTTCTTCCATCGAATAACACTCCTCTTTATCATCCGGAAATTTCATGGCCTTAAGGACATTAAACGTTACTTCCTCATCATTGTCTCTCATTGTTAATTCACCTTTTTGGACATCTATGAGGGTGCATCCTGTGGCTAAGAAGAGTCGTCCTAAAATAATCGGCACCTCCTTATCTTCGTCCATGTCTAACACAACAAAGTCAGCTGGGAATATAAATTTTTCTACCTTAACCAGTACGTCCTCAACCACTCCCTTAGGTAATGCTAAAGATCTATCAGCCAATTGGAGCATAAGAGATGTTGGTGTGATCTCCCCAATGCCTAATTTGGTGTAAATAGATAACGACATCAAGTTGATGCTGGCCCCCAAGTCGCGCAACGCTCTTCCAGAAAATTTCATTCCTATCGAACATGGGATCATAAAACTTCCAGGGTACTTCAGTTTTTGAGGTAACTTATTTTGTAGAATCGCGTTGCACTCTTCAGTTAGTGCCACTATCTCCTTATCGACAAATCTTCTCTTCTTAGACAAGATGTCCTTCATGAACTTGTCATAGCTAGGCATTTGCTCAAGCGTCTCAGCAAATGAGATATTTATTGTTAACTTCTTAAACATGTCCATAAATTTTTGGAATTGCATATCAAGTTTATTCTTAACGAGCCTAGATGGAAAAGGTGGTGGAGGGTAGATGATGTCTTTCTTTTTATTAATTGGATTATCAGTTTGATTTACCTTCGGTTCCTTACTCTCACTAAGACTTTCCTTTTCTAATTCTCTTGGATTATTATCCCTCTCGTTCCTCTCTTCCGCTCTTGCTTTCTCCAACAACCCATCCCCGCTTGCTATCTCTACTCCACTCCTTAAAGTTATAGCCTTGCATTGGCCATTGTGGTTATCTCTAATAGGGTTAGGTGTGGTGTCAGAAAGTAGAGATCTCATTGGTCTTTGGTTTATTGAGTTTGCAAGTTGACCTAAAGTTGTCTCTAATGATCTTAAGGAAGATTCGATTCCTACCATTTTAGATTCTTATTTTTGAAACATTCCTAAGATGAATTCATCTGTCATTCTCCTAGGATTTACTTGTTGATATGAAACGTTATTTGGAGGTGGGTTTGGATTTTGGTTAAATCCCCCCGGTTGGTTCATCCCTTGATTAGTCTTCCATGAGAAGTTTGAGTGATTACGCCACTCGGGATGGTAATGATTTGCAAATCCTGGTGGAATTTGCCTTTGTGGCCCACCCATATAATTTGCTTATTCTATAATTTGATTTAATTGTTCAACTGTAAGTGAGAAATTAGATGTAGTGGTTGATAGTCAATCTAATCTTTTGTTAATCAGGTTAAATTGTGATGCCATTTGGGCGGCCAAAGATGTGAATTGGTCCACTTGATGAATTCCCACTGGGTTGTTATTCTCTTGTCTTTCATACGCTTGATAGTTATTTGAGGTTAGATCTTCTAATATAGAATATGCATCCTCAGGATATATCTTCATCAAAGAACCCCCTGCAGCTCCAACTAAAATCATCAATCACAATTTCCTTTGACATTCACTAGTTGGCCACCAATCTCCTCCGTCCCAGGATCCGAGCACGAGCAGAAGCACGCCAAGTCTCCAGAGCACCTATGGACAGTCTATTCCTTGGTTTCGAGAGCGGTTGCGTGTCACCCTCCAAACATCTCTCACCACCAATTGTAACGAGAAGCGGCATGTCACCCTCGCTTTCTCCTAAAAAGCTCTATAAAACAACACAGTCTAGTTGAAGTTTGGTTGGCGCCGATCCGGCCCATGGTTTTTCACCATATTCATGAGTTTCCCACGTAAAAAAAAATCCCCTAGCCAATTTTCCTTTTTCCCTCTTTTTTGAGACTGTTTGCACGCTCGACCGCTTAACGGATTAAGACGTTTCAAATAATTCGATCTACCTATAACCTCGAGCGATCCGCAACAACAGTATTGGTAACAATAATTACTAAAATTTTCCATAAAAACAGCATAATCAAAGATTGCTCGTCTCTTATTCTTGAAATTACAAAAACATCTCATTCGAATTTACATTTCACACAATTCATACACAAAATTATCCCTTTTGACTAAATTTTTAGTGACATATTTTTGTGCATGAATGTTATGAAATCTAAACTTATACGAGAGTTTTTGTAATTTCAAAAATAAAAGAGGTGCAGTAATCTGTAATTTAGCAAATTAAGAGGGGAAATCACTATAAATGCCTATGATTTCAACTATGGATTAAGTAGTGAATTTGTATATATAAAAGCATTCAGAAATGAAGAAATCTGCTTTTGAGGTTTGGCCTGGCTGGGTTCCTGTTGGCGCTGGTGAGAATTCTGAGGCTCTGTCTCAGTATATCGATCTCTCCCTCTCTTCTCGCCGCTTCTCGCTCCATGAGCAGAAGTTTCGCGCTCAGTGCTTCCAGTGCTTCCTCCTTTGCCTTCACCTCTGTCTTTAGCCTCTCCACCTTCGCTCCCTGTTCACTAGACCCCCAGCAGAACATCTCTCCTGCATAACAAAATCAAAATATAAACAAAACATTTGTAATTAACATAAGCAAATATAAAATTGTGTACCGTCGCCCTGATTGAGCGAGCATATTGGTATTTGAATAGCTATAACAAGTCTACAAAAAACTCATCCACTTTCACACACGCACACACTCTCTTTCTTTTGAGGGAGATTGTTAGCATTACATTGGAGGACTTGAATGTATTGACACTTTTTGAATCACCAAAAGGACTGAAATTGTCAGTGACGGAGTCAGAAAATAATGTTAGGATGTGTTGGTTTTGATGCTCAAAGGAGGACCGGTCCAGCTGGACCGGTTCTGTTTATTTTATACCTATTCCTATATATATACGGAAATCCCGATCAAAAAGATTTCCTAACCTAACCTAAAGTATCGGGAGAAAGGAAAGAGCGGAGCGGCGGTTTCGGGCGGAAGAAGGAAGAGAGCGGAGCGGCGGCTTTGGGCGATCGGGAGAACGAGCGGCTTTGGGAGAAGATCCGGCAGCGGTTTTGGGCGTTCGTTTGCGGGTTTCTTCTCCAGCGACAGCGGCGGCTTCGGGACGCTCGGCTTCGGGAGGAGATCGGTCGGAAGGCAGAAGCGTGGCTTCGGGACGAAGATCGGGCGGCGACATCGTCGCGGCGGGCGGCATCCGGCGATCTTGGAGATCCGGAGCGGCGTCAAGGGCTCGAACTTGAGCGGCGGGCGGTCTTCTTCTCCGGCGACGATCGGCGGGCATAGGGCTGATCTTGGGCCGACTCTTCTTCTCCAGCGGGCATAGGGCCCAATCTTGGGCCAGCGGTTCTTCTTCGGCAAGGATCTGGATATCGATCAAGGCGGGCAACTCCGGCGGCTCCGGCGATCCAGCGGCGGCGGCAACTTCGGCGGTGAAAGAAGGCATAAGGCTGCGGTTCCTTCATTTTGAAGAGAGCAGCGGTTTTCTTGGGCGGAGGGCGACGACGTGTGGCAGAGGGAAAATCGGGTTACCCGATTTTGGGCACCAGCGGCGCATCGGGTTCATCTCCAGCGTGTGACAGCGGCTTGGCCGGCTGTATCCAGGGAGGAGAGGGGGCTCACGGCGGTGGCTGGGTGCAGATTCCGGAGGCGAAGATCAGATTCAGATCCAGGCTCAGATTGGCCAGTTTTGCAGCCGGCATAGGGGAGTTTTCTTCCCTCTCTCTTGCTTTCTTGTTGTTCTTTATTTCCTATTTTAGGTTAGTGTCGATCCGTTGAGGATCGTTGAGTGCCTGTGTTGTAATCAGATATTTTTTCGATTAGTGGATCCGGCGCGCTCTCCCCGTGGATGTAGGAGCTTAACTCCGAACCACGTATATCTCTTGTCGTCTGTGGTTTTTTCTGTGTTTTGGAATCTCGTTCTGTGATTGTTTGGTGCGCGCCATTATTTGCTCAAATATTTTGCTTCCGTTGCTATTGTCCGCGACGAGTTCCGTACTCGCGGGCAGGTGCCAATTGCACAACAATTGGTATTAGAGCCAGGTTCGACCTTCGGACCAGTGAGCAAATTCAATGACGGCCAAATTCGAGGTTCCAAAATACGATGGGCGGATCGATTTCGGTCTTTGGCAAAAGCGCATAAAGACCGTACTCGTTCAGCAGGGTCTTCATAAGGCACTCCTTGGAAAGGAGAAGGCTAAGGTGAAAGACGACGACGAGTGGGATGAGCTGGACCTCAAGGCCATCAGCACCATACAGCTGTGTTTGGCATACGAGGTCATGTACAACGTTATCGAGGCGGAAACTACGGTGGACTTGTGGAGGAAGCTCGAGGAGCTCTACATGTTCAAGTCGCTCACAAACAAGCTGTACGTGAAGAAGCAGTTGTACAGCTTGAGGATGTCCGAGGGAACGCAGTTGTTGGATCATATGAATGTGTTCAACAAGCTGGTATCCCAGTTGTGGAGTATGGATGTGAAGGTCGAGGAGGAAGATCAGGCTCTTCTCCTCTTGTCCTCACTCCCGAGGTCGTTCGATCATTTAGTCACCACCATGTTGTATGGGAAGGATACCCTTAAGATGGAGGAAGTGGTGACGATGTTTCTCTCTAATGAGAAGATGAGCAGTTCCGGATCGGGTGCGAGCGAGGGTCTGCTCGTGAAGAGCAGAGACCCATCCCAAGGGAGATCGAGAGGGGGAGGTAAGGAGGATGATCGACCTAGGTCCAGGGGTAGATGTTATTACTGCAAGGAGGAGGGGCATTGGAAGGCCAACTGCCCAGTGAGGAAACTCAAGGGCAAAGAATCTGTGCCTCAGCAGGCTGCAGTGGCATCCGAGTGCGTGAGCGATGATGACGTTCTACACGTTTCACAAAGCCGTGACGTAGTAGTCGGGACCACAGATTCCTGGATCATGGATACAGGATGTTCGTTCCACATGTGCCCGAACATTGAATGGTTCTCCAGTATTAGGCACAGTGGAGGTGGTCGTGTTCGGATGGGGAACCGGTCAGAGTGCGAGATATCTGGAGTCGGGAGCATCAGGATTAGGATGTTCGATGGAGTGGTAAGGACCCTCCCCGACGTTCGGTATGTGCCCGAGTTGAGGAAGAGCTTGCTTTCTCTAGGCACTCTGGAGGCTGCCGGGTATTCTTATACCAGTAGCAGCGGGTATTTGGAGGTCAGAAGAGGCGCACAGACAGTCTTGAGAGGAGAGCGTTCCTGATCGCTCTATAGACTGATTGGCACCACGATTGCCATGGGAGATGCGAGGAGAGAGGTCACACCGTCTCTCGAGTTACAGGATACGGTAGCGTATGCATTTCAGGCGATCTCCTCAGATCGCGATTCCTTCGATAGAGCTTTAGAGAGCAGAGACCGTTCTCAGCGAAAAGCTAGGAAGGACCAGCGGAGGAGCGGGGCAGGATTCGTGGCAAGGGCGTGTGCACGGAGAGAGGACCTTGGCGGAGGTAGAATCTTCGCAGCCGTAGAGGAGACGGGTAGAGAGTCATCTCAGGAGTACCCATACACCGCGAGAGGAGCCATCAGGCTTAGAGGTCTCACCGAGGAACTTAGGATCACTCAGGAGAAGGTGGAGTTGCACAGTGAGAGTTCGAGTGCGATTCGTCTTGCAGTAGACCCGGTCTATCGTGCAAGGACGAAGCACGTCGACGTGCGTCACCGGGAGTTGAGGGAGTTCGCTCGAGGTGGAGGCGTGATGTTGCGGGAGATTCCTACGGAGGAATGCGTTGCGAGCATGCGAGAGAAATCAGTGAGGCGAGTCAAGTTTGACTTGACTCAGACTGTTGCACGTTGATCGTGCCGGCCCCAGGGAGAGGGGGCTTGTAATCGCCAGTAGGGGTCTGTGTGTTATAGGCGGTATTAGTGTTCATGGAGCATCAAGGTGGAGATTGTTGGTTTTGATGCTCAAAGGCGGACCGGTCCAGCTGGACAGGTTCTGTTTATTTTATACCTATTCCTATATATATACGGAAATCCCGATCAAAAAGATTTTCTAACCTAACCTAAAGTATCGGGAGAAAGGAAAGAGCAGAGAGGCGGTTGGGTTTCGGGCGGAAGAAGGAAGAGAGCGGAGCGGCGGCTTTGGGCGATCGGGAGAACGAGCGGCTTTGGGAGAAGATCCGGCAGCGGCTTTGGGCGTTCGTCGGCGGGTTTCTTCTCCGGCGACAGCGGCGGCTTCGGGAGGAGATCGGTCGGAAGGCAGAAGCGCGGCTTCGGGACGAAGATCGGGCGGCGACATCGTCGCGGCAGGCGGCATCCGGCGATCTTGGAGATCCGGAGCGGCGTCAAGGGCTCGAACTTGAGCGGCGGGCGGTCTTCTTCTCCGGCGACGATCGGCGGGCATAGGGCCGATCTTGGGCCGGCTCTTCTTCTCCAGCGGGCATAGGGCCCAATCTTGGGCCAGCGGTTCTTCTTCGGCAAGGATCGGGATACCGATCAAGGCGGGCAACTCCGGCGGCTCCGGCGATCCAGCGGCGGCGGCAACTTCGGCGGTGAAAGAAGTCATAAGGCTGCGGTTCCTTCATTTTGAAGAGAGCAGCGGTTTTCTTGGGCGGAGGGCGACGACGTGTGGCGGAGGGAAAATCGGGTTACCCGATTTTGGGCACCAGCGGCGCATCGGGTTCATCTCCAGCGTGTGACAGCGGCTTGGCCGGCTGTATCCAGGGAGGAGAGGGGGCTCACGGCGGTGGCTGGGTGCAGATTCCGGAGGCGAAGATCAGATTCAGATCCAGACTCAGATTGGCCAGTTTTGCGGCCGGCATAGGAGAGTTTTCTTCCCTCTCTCTTGCTTTCTTGTTGTTCTTTATTTCCTATTTTAGGTTAGTGTCGATCCTTTGAGGATCGTTGAGTGCCTGTGTTGTAATCGGATATTTTTTCGATTAGTGGATCCGGCGCGCTCTCCCCGTGAATGTAGGAGCTTAACTCCGAACCACGTATATCTCTTGTCGTCTGTGGTTTTTTCTGTGTTTTGGAATCTCGTTCTGTGATTGTTTGGTGCGCGCCATTATTTGCTCAAATATTTTGCTTCCGTTGCTATTGTCCGCGACGAGTTCCGTACTCGCGGGCAGGTGCCAATTGCACAACAAGGATGTACAGACTCCTAGCCTCTGGAACCTTTCCCTCACCCTTCCTAATAGGGATCAAAATATCTGCTGGAGGCTGAGTAAGGAAGCAGTGCTCAGAGCAGGGCAATAGTGGTGTCTTTAATAGAAGAGGACCCACGATGGAGGACGGTAGGAGTGGAAACACAGAATTAGGGGATAGAAGAATGATAATATTGATAATGTTGATACCCAATAAAAACTATCGTGAGACTTCTACAGAGGTCTCATATAATAATCCATTCAGGTAATATAACACCTAATGCAATACAGGGAAGTTAAATCATAAAGACATTGTTAACTGGCAGAGTCATTAATTGGAATGAATCTACTCTTAAAAGAGGCGTGCAACAGTTCAACCCACCTCGCAAGGTATCCGGGCTGTCTTCTTTGAACTCTCTTATGGTCCGTTCGGCGCGCAGATATTGGTTTTCTGGAATTGACTTTGGCCAGAAAACCAATATCTGCAGGGATTGGTTTAGTGCAGAAAATCAATTATGTTGTTCGGCTGCAGGATGATATTTAGTGAACAGAATTGACATTAATATGTAAAAACTGTTCAGCTGTACAAGAGAATTGGTTTTCTAAACTTCAAAATTTTAAAATTTAAACATCTTTAAATTAAAGCAGCAAAATGAAGTAATGACATTGAAAATTATTGTTACAAAATAAGAATAACTGATACGGCATAAACATAGTGCATAATTAAAATACAAAAACATGATATGATATAGATAAAAGTCTATTGTTTATTAAACAAAAACACAAATCTAACGATCAAACTGCATTCGAGCTCCTTCAATGACACCAAATTTGAGCCAGTTACGATTTAAAAGTATACTGCACATAGAGATAGAATCAAAACAAGATGTAAAGTTGAAAGCGGCATACATCATTGATCTACTATAATCAAAGCAAGATGTTGTAAAGGAGGAGGAGGAAGAAGAAGTGAGTAGGAGGAATAAGAAGGGGCGGCCATTGACGGAGCTCGGGAGGAAGAAAAAGAAGAAGAAAGGAGGAAAAAAAGAAGTGAGGAGGAGGAGGAAGAAGAAGAAGAAGTGGGGTTGAGGAGGAAGAAGAAGGCGGGACCATTGAAGGAGCTCGGGAGGAAGAAGAAGAAGAAAGGAGGAGAAAGAAGAAGTGAGGAGGAGGAGGAGGAGGAGGAAGAAGAAGTGAGGAGGAGGAGGAAGAAGAAGAAGCTGATGATGAAGAGAAGAGAAGAGGAGGAGGAGGAGGGGTTATATCTGCGGAGTAGAGAGCGGCGGAGGAGGCTCGGCGAGGAGAAATCCGGCGTCGGGCGGAAGAGGACCTAAAAATCGCGCGATGCAGGTGTCGGGGGGTAAGAATTGAGGAACGTGATTGTTAGGTTATAATGAAAACCGACGGCTTTACTTCAAAAGCCGATTCCTGACCAATTCCAACACGCCGAACGCACCAAACGGAATTGGCTTTGGCCAAAGCCAATTCCATTCCGCCGAACAGGCCATTAGAGAACTACAGCCCAACCCCACTACATTACTGTTCTCATAATGTCGGGATGTTGCCGCGGAGCCTCGAACCCCCGACCTTGATAAGAGGTTTTCTAAACAGCCATCATCCCATCTGCGCTGCAAGGTTGCACATGGCGGGGGGGGGGGGGGGGGGGGGGCACCAAGTGGAATGGATGGTGATGTCCGAGCGTGCGGTATGACTCGCTAAAAGGGATTTTAGTCCCACACCGCCTAGCATGCTCATTGGTCCTGTGTGTATAAGCGGGGTGATCACACCTTCCCTAACCGGGTGATTTTCAGAAGCGACGCCACAATGCTTGATATGGTATCAGAGCGGGAAGGGGGGCACGTGATGAGGGGTGTTGAGTCATGACTTCCGTACTGGCTTCCTCCAAATTGAGGTACTTCATGCGGGTCCGTTGAGATATAATGCAGAAACTATCCCCTAGGCACAGCCAAATAAATACATGGTAGACAAGAACATATAAAATAAAATTTAAACAAAAAAATTCTACATTTATGAAATATAACAGCAATAATATAATCATGAAAAAATGTACCGACATCCGTTATAGAATACACAACAGAGGAGCCGGACTCGCTTGATCAGTGGGAGAGAAAATAATCTGGACTGTAATCCGCTAGCACCGTTGACGCACAAGGTTCGCCGAGAACCTTCGTCGTCGAGTGACGACCAAACAACCTACCACCATCGGAGAAGCACCGCTGAGGCCAACTACACTTGCGTATGCCATCGACACCAAGCCCCGCCACTAGAGAGAAACACCGTCAAGGCCACTACATTCCCGCATGCCTTTGCCGTCATGCCCGCACCACATCAACTCCAATGGTGATTAAGCCAAGCAAAGCGAAGCCCGGATCTGGCTCTTTGAACTCCGCAACCGGAGGTCCCGGCCGTGAAACCGACTAACCCCCACCAACACACAACCTCCAAGACTGGCGAAGACCCTCTTCTACAAGACCAACAACTATCATCTCCAGATCGGGGGATGCATCGACGGTTTCACATCAGAGGAATAAACAAGGTGGGAACATCGAGATTGGTACCAACGGCACCAGCGCCGCCGCACGGGGTCGCACCATCGGAAACCACCAACAGCGGCTGCGACCTTCCTTCAACGTGAGCCTGGGGCGGCAACACCTCCTCACGAACGGGAATCCATATTTCTCTCCCGAGTTGCGTTCTTCCTCCCAAAGCTACAACTGACTTACTCTTTTTTCTTCTTGGGCGACATCTATTTATAGAGTTTCCTAAAATCTTAAAATAGGAAATACTTGAAATAGAAAATCTCCAAAATAGGAAATCCTTTAAATAGAAAATCCTCAAAATATGAAATTTCTCAAAATAGAAAATCCATTTACGAACCGAACCAAAAATAACAATCACTACCATGGTTCGAGATCCGGAGTCACCACCTGCACGAAGCAACAACTGCACCAGACAACTCTACGCGTAGCACAAACTCAATTTGAGTCATCAACCGACATGTTACAATCAACTCATCTCTGCTTTGGCTATCCCCACTGTTAAAAAGTAGAGACAAGAAGCGAAAAGTAGAGAACAAGCGAATAAACTTTTGAATAATTGAAATTTTATTATCCAAAAAAGATATCTATTACAAAGGTATGCCCTCCTTTATATAGAATGGAGGAGAGATGAGAGAATACAAATAAAAGATGTGAGACTATAATTTACAGGACAAGCGGACTATACAAAACAAACCGCACAAGCCGCGCGGTTAGACAACAGGGCTAACCGCACGGCTACCACCAGAGAGGAAGAGAGACTGCCAGGGCAGACCGCCAGACCGCCCGGTCTCCAAGCCGACTGAGACAAACTGCCAGACCGCGCGGTCTTCAACCCGCCAAGACAAACCGCCAGACCGCCCGGTCACCAACTTCAACACTCCCCCTCAAGCTGGAGCATATATATCGATCATGCCCAGCTTGTCGCAGATGTGGAAAAAGGAAGCGGACACCGGCTTGGTGAAGACGTCTGCCAACTCGTTGTCGGACGTGACAAATGGAGTGCAAATCTGTTTCTTCAATATTTCTTCTCGAATAAAATGACAGTCGACTTCTATGTGTTTTGTTCTCTCATGAAAGACCGGATTTTTGGAAATGTGTATCGCGGCCTTATTGTCACAGAACATAGGAAGAGGATAGTTGTAAACCTCTCCTAAGTCAAGCATGAGAGCCCGCAACCACTTCAACTCACATGTAGTCGATGCCATGCTACGATATTCAGCCTCTGCACTAGACCTGGAAACGACAGACTGTTTCTTGCTCTTCCAACTCACAAGATTGCCTCCAACAAATGTGCAGAAACCTGAAGTCGATTTGCGGTCCCCTTTGTCATCCGCATAGCTTGAATTAGAGTAAGCTTCAACCCTTAGGTGACCATTCTTCTGAAATAGGAGTCCTTTCCCTGGAGCAGCTTTAATATACTCTAATTTCCTCAGAGCAGATTGTAGATGACACTCTCTTGGAGCTTGCATGAACTGGCTCACCTTGCCAACAGCATAGGAGATGTCGGGTCTGGTTACCGTGAGATATATGAGCTTGCCCACCAGACGCCGGTATCTCGTAAGATCAGAGAGAAGAGGTGAGTCATCTGTCCAAGTTTTGTCTTCTCCAGCAGCCATAGGACAACGTGCAGGTTTAGCACCAGTGAGTCCTGCATCCTTTAAAAGATCAAGAGCATACTTCCGTTGTGAAAGGACCATGGAGTTGGGCTTTCTAGAGATTTCAATCCCCAGAAAGTATTTCGGGGAGCCCATATCCTTTGTAACCAGATGTTGACGAAGGTGTTTCTTGGTCATCAGTATCCCATCCTGGTCATCGCCAGTAAGAAGAATGTCATCAACATAAACCGCAAGAACAACAAGACCAGAGGCGGTTTTCCGAACAAACAAGGAGTGATCTGCTGAGCTTCGTGTAAAACAAATGGCCGCAACAATGCCACTGAACTTGTCAAACCAGGCACGAGGACTCTGCTTGAGGCCATAGATAGCCTTCTTTAGCCGGCATACCCGTGTCTCCCCCTGAGCAACATACCCAGGAGGTTGCTCCATGTAAACAGCTTCCTGCAGATCTCCATAGAGGAAGGCATTCTTAACATCTAGCTGCGAGATGGGCCAAGCCCTGTTGACAGCCACAGAGAGAAGAACCCGAATAGTGCTGAGGCGAGCCACGGGCGAGAAAGTGTCAAAGTCATCAACCCCATAAGTTTGGGTAAAACCCTTGGCAACCAGGCGAGCCTTATAACGATCCACACTGCCATCCGGGAGAAACTTCACCACGAAGACCCAGCGACAACCAACAACATCGGTGCCGAAAGGAGGCGGAACAAGGGTCCAGGTACCCCGTTCAGTGAGAGTAGCAATCTCCTCATCCATGGCAACTTTCCAGTGAGGAATAGTAAGGGCCTCCTGGTAGGAACGGGGGGTGGTAGTGGCCGAGATAGCCAGGGCAAAGGCTCGGCGAGCAGGGGTAAGGCGATCGTAGGAAACAACCGCAGCAAGAGGATGGTGGGTACAAGCCCGAACCCCTTTGCGAAGAGCAATCGGGAGATCCAGGTCAGCAGGTGTCTCAGTATCCGGAGTATCCGTGGTGGAGAGAGCTGGCCCGGGAGTAGAGAGAGATGGCAGCGAAGTGGAGGGAGAAAGCGGAGTAGAGGGTGGAGATGAGGAGGATGGGGAAGACGGTGGAGTGGGTAGAGAGGACGGAACCTCAGTGGGAGCAGAGAGAATGGATGGGTTGGTATGAGAAGTAGGAGCAAGAGGAGGAGAAGAGGAAGCGGGAGAGAAGTAAGATGCATTGGTAAAGAAGGTGACATCCGCAGAGACAAATTGCTTGCGGGTAACAGGGTCAAAGCAACAATAGCCTTTCTGAGTGGGAGAGTAGCCCAGAAAGACACATTTGGTGGCACGGGGTGAGAGTTTATCACGGGTGGCAGCGGGAGAGTGCACAAAAGCGGTGCACCCAAAGATGTGTAGAGGAAGAGGAAAGAGATCCTTGTCCGGATAAAGAATGGAGAAGGGGGTAGCACCGTGGAGAACGGTGGAGGGAAGGCGATTGATGAGATAACAGGAGAGAAGGACAGCATAGCCCCAATAGGAGCGAGGAACATGCATTTGAGTCATCATAGTGCGAGCGACATCAAGGAGGTGACGGTTTTTGCGTTCCGCCACCCCATTTTGTTGTGAAGTGTAAACACAGCTGGTTTGACGAATAACACCATGGCGAGTGCAAAAGGAGGAGAAGTCGTGGCTAAGATACTCCTTAGCATTGTCAGAACGAAGGATTTTAATAGACGTAGCAAACTGAGTTGTAACCATTGAATAAAAGGAGGTCCAAACAGAGAACAACTCGGAGCGATCTTTAAGAAGATATACCCACGTAGATCGAGAGAAATCATCAATGAAGGTGACAAAATAGGAACTGCCCCGACCGATGGTGAGGGTAGGAGCGGGACCCCATATGTCAGAGTGAACGAGGTCGAACGGATGGGAAGAGCCCCGACTTTGCGTTGGTGGGAAGGAGGAGCGGTGATGTTTGCCAAGTTGACATGCATCACAGTTTAGAGGAGGATGATTAGGAGGGAGGTGCGGCAGGAGCTGTCGTAGAATGCGGGGAGGAGCATGTCCAAGGCGAAGATGCCATTGGAGAAGATCTGTAGAGGAGGAGGAGAAGACGGATAGAGCAGAAATGTTGTCGAGGAAGTAGAGGCCATGTCACAACCCGCATTTCCTCAACGAGCATATCGTATCAGAGTAAAAGAAACTACGGGTTATGATGCCACGTCGTGCAGGGGATAACTGCACACACTCAGGCAACTCTTGACGCTTACTTTATGAATTGAAAGTCAACAGTTATATGGAAGAAAATTAGTTCATTTGCTGGCCGTATCCCTCGGCCTTAGGTATCAAAACACATTGTTACGCGGCGGAAATCCTTTCCACTGTCGGTAGAAACTTGCGCCGTACCATTTCTTTAAACACTTCCCACGAACAGCCCGCCCCTAGTCCTTCCTTTTCTCGTAACCACCATCCTTTCGCCAACCCTTTCAGTTGATAGGCAGCAAGCATCACCTTTTGGTCCTCAGTCACACCAGCATACACAAACATTTCTTCCAATGTGATCACCCAGTCATCCAAGATTACGAAGTCTGTTTTCCGTCATACGCCGGTGGTCCAAGTCGTTGAAACTGCGAGATAAACATCATCGCAGGAGGAACCACAACTGGGGGTGTCACTGCCACTGAAGGAGTCGAACTAGTGGGGCCTCTCACCGTCTCTTGTCCTCTTGGTGTCGGTCCAGACATAGCAGATGACATAGCTTGAAGCTGGGACTGCACCTCCTGCACCTGCCTCGTCAAAGCCTCATTACTTTGGCGAAGACTATCGATTAGCGCATTATTCTGCGCGCCCGAAGATTCACCCTCGGATTGGGGAGTTTGCCTTGTCACTGGACGCTTCGACATCCGATAAACACGTTCACTCTGATCAACCTCAAACCCAACAAAATACACAACGGCTATGTACAGACCAGACATATAAAAATATGAACATCAACTGCTAACTTGCTTTGGGAGTTTAAGAATGATGGTATGCCTAACCTAAAGATGACTCACCGTCATCCCACTACTTTGTTCCTAACCGATGGATGCATAACTTGATTTGACCCAAAACCATATGTGTACAGGTGTCATCATGTAAGTCTTAGCTTGGCACGTTGTGCTCATGCAATGTTATGTTATGCGTGCTGTGCTATGCATTCCAGAAAAGGCCTTAATGCATGCCATGAGCGGTCGTACGCATTCCAATGCTATGCATCCCATACTACATAGCATTGCATGCAACGAAGAAAAGAAAACGTGCTAGTCGCATCCATGTGGTGAGGTTATGCATCCCATACTACATAGCCCTCACATGTTGCCCCTATGGTGGATTCATATACAGCCACATATTATGCATCCCATACTACATAATATGCCCCGTATACTTCTGTTCATGCCATGAGTGTAGTGTACGTGCTTCGGCCAAGACATACTGATGGCACCTCGGTGTGTGTATGAGATGATGCTTACACTCACAAAACAAAAAGGAAAGTTTGCCCGACCAAATGTCAAGCAAACCTCCCTCTGATACCAACTGTCACAACCCGCATTTCTTCAACGAGCATATCGTATCAGAGTAAAAGAAACTACGGGTTATGATGCCACGTCGTGCAGGGGATAACTGCACACGCTCAGGCAACTCTTGACGCTTACTTTATGAATTGAAATTCAACAGTTATATGGAAGAAAATTAGTTCATTTGCTGGCCGTATCCCTCGGCCTTAGGTATCAAAACACATTGTTACGCGGCGGAAATCCTTGGTTTATTTATAATGAACTCCTATATGCAGCCTAGAGTGATATTATTATAAGAAATCCGTTATTTGCAAATAAGTCTTACTTTATCAAGTCATGTATGCATGAGATACATAATAGTTTTGGTTTAGCTTCAAAATACCTAATGCAACCTACCAGAAAACCATCCCAAAAACAAGTACATTCCATCCAAAGGAGTTACAATAGCAGTCTAGTTCATATTTACATAAAAGAAAATCCATCAAATGGGCGCCAACAAGCTGACACGAACCCATTGGGGCACATGTATGTCTGTACAACAAAAGAAGAACTACCTCGCTTTGAATGCTCGGTTAGTTCCCAAGAAACGCCTCCAACCAACATAGCCGCTCAACCGGCTACAACCTGCACCTGAGGCATTCAAGAAAGAACACCTCAGCAATCAACCAAACTATACAAAAGAGAGTATAAATTTCATAATGGATCAAGAAGGGGCTTACCGACCCCATAGCAATGCTTAAGTCAAAAGAGTGCACAAAACAAGTGCGTACATGTAGAAACATACTGTCATTCCAAAGGATCAACCGCACCAAGTGCAAAACACATGCATATTCCATCATTCATAGAACAAGAACCTACTAGACAAGTGAAGCATAAGCAGCGGTTAAGTTCAATTTCACAAGGGGCTTATCGGTGGCGGCCCTAAAGTGGAACGCACCAAACAAAACCAGCCCAAATCGGGGCCAAAGTGGTCTCTCTAACCACAAAAACAAAACCCGGTGGCCACAGGCTGAAACCACACCACCCCTTGCAAAATCCTCACACAAACACTCCCGCCATGCTTCACGAATTCGCCTCGCAAAACACCCCATAACCCAAGGTAACACGTTTCCTTTCATCGCCTTCCACACGACTCTCACTTTCCAACGTAGAGTGTGATAAATACATAAATCACATGCTTTGTATAACAAAAAAAAAGATCACATAAGAGAGTTTGATAAGTACGTAAATCACGTGTTTGGCGCATGAATCATATGTGTTTGATCAAGGAAAAATCACCTCAAGATGGTACATGATTAGAACAAATTAGCTACATGAATTAAGTTAGCATAAGCAAATTGATAACTCCATGAATCATAAACCTAAACATGGGAGAGCAAATTCGGTTAGCATAGGGAATTTACCATAGGAAATTAGCAAGGTCATCATTTGGATTGATCATATTTTGAAAATTAGCAAGGTCATAAGAAATTAGCAAGGGCATAATGAACAAACAAGGGAAATTGAAGAACACAAGAACTAAAGCTAGGAAAGTGAAAGAGGAACACTAGCTATGTTGGCATAATTCATAGTAAGAATGAAGATTGGCAAGGGTGGAGGACACCGCTTGCCTGAACCGAGACGATGTCGCGACGGCTGCTTTTCTTTTCTTGCCTTGCTTGAGCCTTGCTCTCTTTGCTTTCTCTTTGAGGAGAAGGAAGAAGAAGATGAAGATGAAGAGGAAGAAGATGAAAATGAAAGGTTTCTGTTTCGGACTTATTTCCTCCAGAACCGAGCTGAACCGTTCGATGCAGGATCAAGGAAATGAACGGCACAAAAAAACTGGAAAAAGTCGATTTTCGGGCCGGTCACGCCCTGTGTCACGCCCGTGACACAGGGCGTGTACCATAAGCGGCGCCGAAAGGCGGCAATTCCACGCTTATCCAGACGGTACACGGCCGGAGTACACGCCCGTGACGGGTAGGTCACGCCCGTGACGGGTCGGTCACGCCCGTGACCTAGGGCGTGTAACCCGTGTCTCGACACCTCGTCGACAAAAAGGTGTCGACACTCGACCCAGCCTGACACGCCCTGTGACACGCCCGTGTCACAGGCCGTGTCCTCTCTCTCGACGACTCGACACTCGATACTCGACGCTCGATACTCGACGATCGACACTCGACACTCGACGAAGCGGGACACGGCCCGTGACACGCCCGTGTCAGGGGGCGTGTACCCCATTCGTCGAGCTCAACTCGACGCAAGAAAAATCGTCGAGTCAAGGAGGTCACGCCCAGGTCACGGCCTGGGTCACGCCCGTGACATGGGGCGTGTCTAGCACAAAAACGACCATTTTCCCCTTTTGTGAAAAATGTTCCTGGGACGTCCTAGACCATTTTTGCCTTAAGCACTTTTTACCCCTTTTTTTGTGTCCTGAACCAGCAACCTATGTTGAGCAACATTCCCCGGGCGCGAAAACGTGCAACCATTCCCTAAGAGGCCTCACCGAGTCCCTCAGTTGGACTACGGTTTGCTGGGGAATCGTGCAACTCGGCAACCAAAACAGCCACTCGCAAGCTCGCGGGAAAACCATGCTCGAACAACAGTCAACGTCAACGTAACGCCCATCATGCGTACGTAAAAAAAATCCGGGGCGTTACAATCACTCCCCCTAACAAAAAGTTTCGCCTCGAAACTTTTCACAAAACCCAACACACAAGCAAACCAAAACATGAATCCAATCAAACACTAAATCACATACCAGCTTACGGGAACAAATGAGGGTGAGCCGCCCTCATCGTTGACTCGAGCTCCCACGTCGCGCTTTCCACATCTTGATTTTTCCATAACACCTTTACCATAGGAATCTTCTTTTTCCGCAACACACGATCTTGGGAGTCCATTATCCGGATGGGCATCTCCACATACGAAAGGTTTGGCGCCAATGACGGCACCACGTCCAACACTTGCGTGTCATTCCGCAGACACTTGCGCAGTTGGCTCACATGAAACACATTGTGAACACCAGGAAAGTTCACAGGTAATTCCAGTTTGTAGGCAGATGCTCCAACTCGCGCAAGAATCTTGAAGGGATCCACAAATCTTGGGTCTAATTTGCGCTCTTTCCCAAATCTTTTAATCCCAACCATTGGGGAGACTTTCAAGAAAATAGAATCCCCCACCGCAAACTCTAATTCCGACCTTCGTCGGTTGGCATACTTTTCATACCGCTCTTGGGCGATTCGGAGCTTCTCCCGAATACCTCGTACTGCAACTTCCATATCCTCGAGCGCCTCTGGCCCCAACAAAGGCCGCTCGCCAACCTCAGTCCAAAAGAGTGGGGTCCGACATCGTCGCCCATATAACGCTTCGAACGGAGCCATTTGCAAGCTTTCTTGATAGCTATTAGTATACGCGAACTCCATAAGCCGCAAACGTTCATCCCATGCTCCGCCATACTCCAAAATATAACATCGAATCATGTCTTCGACAATTTGATTTACTCTCTCGGTTTGGCCATTCGTCTGAGGATGATAAGCTGTGGAATATCGCAAATCTGTCCCCAAACCCTCTTGTAGACTGCGCCAAAAACGAGAGGTAAAGCGGGAATCGCGATCTGAAATGATATTCACAGGCACACCATGCAGTCGGATGATCTCGTTCACATAGAGCTCCGCTATTGTCTTCATCGGGTAGTTGACTTTAAAGGGTATGAAATGAGCACACTTGGTCAACCTATCCACGATCACCCACACGGAGTCATGTCCTCGGGGAGATCTTGGTAAACCGGTAATAAAATCCATTGAGATGCTTTCCCACTTCCAGGTTGGAATCTCCAATGGTGTTAACTTGCCACCAGGCTTCCCATGATCAGCTTTCACCCGCTTGCAGGTATGACATTCCGATACAAACTGCGCTATATCTCTTTTCATTCCATACCACCAGACAATTTGTTTCAAATCACGGTACATTTTTGTTGAGCCTGGATGGTAGGCCATACTTGCGCCGTGTGCTTCCTTACACACCATCTCACGAATCTCCCCAACCGCAGGAATACAAAAGCGCCCCCGATACTTTAACGTGCCTGCACCATCAATCGCAAACTCTGGTAATTCACCATTTTCAGTCCGAAGAGATAAATGCAACAGATCAGGATCATCTTTTTGATGGTGTCTTGTAAGCACCAGCCATGACGGTTCTTCTATTGCCGAATGACTTTGCGGATCATATTTGCCCACCGAAATATCCATCAACAGAAAATCGACTTTTTCCAGTTTTTTTGTGCCGTTCATTTCCTTGATCCTGCATCGAACGGTTCAGCTCGGTTCTGGAGGAAATAAGTCCGAAACAGAAACCTTTCATTTTCATCTTCTTCCTCTTCATCTTCATCTTCTTCTTCCTTCTCCTCAAAGAGAAAGCAAAGAGAGCAAGGCTCAAGCAAGGCAAGAAAAGAAAAGCAGCCGTCGCGACATCGTCTCGGTTCAGGCAAGCGGTGTCCTCCACCCTTGCCAATCTTCATTCTTACTATGAATTATGCCAACATAGCTAGTGTTCCTCTTTCACTTTCCTAGCTTTAGTTCTTGTGTTCTTCAATTTCCCTTGTTTGTTCATTATGCCCTTGCTAATTTCTTATGACCTTGCTAATTTTCAAAATATGATCAATCCAAATGATGACCTTGCTAATTTCCTATGGTAAATTCCCTATGCTAACCGAATTTGCTCTCCCATGTTTAGGTTTATGATTCATGGAGTTATCAATTTGCTTATGCTAACTTAATTCATGTAGCTAATTTGTTCTAATCATGTACCATCTTGAGGTGATTTTTCATTGATCAAACACATATGATTCATGCGCCAAACACGTGATTTACGTACTTATCAAACTCTCTTATGTGATCTTTTTTTTTGTTATACAAAGCATGTGATTTATGTATTTATCACACTCTACGTTGGAAAGTGAGAGTCGTGTGGAAGGCGATGAAAGGAAACGTGTTACCTTGGGTTATGGGGTGTTTTGCGAGGCGAATTCGTGAAGCATGGCGGGAGTGTTTGTGTGAGGATTTTGCAAGGGGTGGTGTGGTTTCAGCCTGTGGCCACCGGGTTTTGTTTTTGTGGTTAGAGAGACCACTTTGGCCCCGATTTGGGCTGGTTTTGTTTGGTGCGATCCACTTTAGGGCCGCCACCGATAAGCCCCTTGTGAAATTGAACTTAACCGCTGCTTATGCTTCACTTGTCTAGTAGGTTCTTGTTCTATGAATGATGGAATATGCATGTGTTTTGCACTTGGTGCGGTTGATCCTTTGGAATGACAGTATGTTTCTACATGTACGCACTTGTTTTGTGCACTCTTTTGACTTAAGCATTGCTATGGGGTCGGTAAGCCCCTTCTTGATCCATTATGAAATTTATACTCTCTTTTGTATAGTTTGGTTGATTGCTGAGGTGTTCTTTCTTGAATGCCTCAGGTGCAGGTTGTAGCCGGTTGAGCGGCTAGGTTGGTTGGAGGCGTTTCTTGGGAACTAACCGAGCATTCAAAGCAAGATAGTTCTTCTTTTGTTGTACAGACATACATGTGCCCCAATGGGTTCGTGTCAGCTTGTTGGCGCCCATTTGGTGGATTTTCTTTTATGTAAATATGAACTAGACTGCTATTGTAACTCCTTTGGATGGAATGTACTTGTTTTTGGGATGGTTTTCTGGTAGGTTGCATTAGGTATTTTGAAGCTAAACCAAAACTATTATGTATCTCATGCATACATGACTTGATAAAGTAAGACTTATTTGCAAATAACGGATTTCTTATAATAATATCACTCTAGGCTGCATATAGGAGTTCATTATAAATAAACCAAGGATTTCCGCCGCGTAACAATGTGTTTTGATACCTAAGGCCGAGGGATACGGCCAGCAAATGAACTAATTTTCTTCCATATAACTGTTGAATTTCAATTCATAAAGTAAGCGTCAAGAGTTGCCTGAGCGTGTGCAGTTATCCCCTGCACGACGTGGCATCATAACCCGTAGTTTCTTTTACTCTGATACGATATGCTTGTTGAGGAAATGCGGGTTGTGACAGGCCACCACTCTCAGTCCCGGTAGCAATCGTCCGTTGGGAGTCCGGATCCTGAAAAGCACAAGAGGTAGGGGTGAATGTGACAGAACACCGTAGTTGCTTGCATAAAGAAGTAACCGATAATAAATTGCACGGAAATTTGGGCACATAGAAGGTATCAGCCAAGCAGAGAGATGGAGTGACTTGAACCATGCCCGTCCCATGGACCGGGGAGGGAGATCCATCAGCGATAATGACCAGGGGCAACTGAGCCTGTGTGTCAAGAAGAGAGAAACATTGAGGGTTGCCTGTCATATGATTTGTTGCACCAGAGTCGATGAGCCAGCGTCCGCGAGTCACAACATGAGCACTACCAGAAGAGGTAACCACGGAGGCGGACAGGCTGGAGGAGAGGAAAGCCATGGAAGCAAGAGAGAGCAAACCGCGACGAGAAGAACAAGCCGCGAGAAGAGAATAGAGCACCAAGCCGGGCGACCAGAAAATAGGTCGGGCGGCTAGGAAGGCCGCTTCCAAGAAGGCGAGCAAAGCAGAGGGAAAGAAGTCGCACGACCTGAAAAAAAAATCGGGTGAACAGAGGAGAACAAGTCGCACGGCCAAAGATGAGGCCGAGGCGACTAGCAAGCAGAAGCGGGTAGAAGGCAACAAGAAGAAAGCGGCTAAAAAGCAGGCAAAGGTCCAGCGGGGAAGAAGTCGCGCGGACTGAGAAGGCCGAGCGAACAGAAGAGAAGAGAAGAACAGGTGACCGCGACCAAGATGCGGGTGAAAAAGGAACAACCCGCACGGTCAGGCAGATCACAGCAGCAAACCGCGAGTATAGAGACAGGACCCGCGGACAGAGACAGACCGCAACGACTAGGAAGTCGGAGAGGCAAGAAAGAACAAGGAGCGCGGCGACAACGAAACAGGTCGCTGCGACAAAGAGTAGTAGGAGAAGAGAACCAAGAAGAAGCAAGCCGCGCGAACAGGTCGGCGGACAGAAACAAGCCGCGCGGATAGAAACAAGCCGCGCGGATAGAAGAGAGGTCAAGCCGCGAATCAAGTCGCAGAACGCGGAAAGCAAGTCGCGAACAACAGAGGGCGCACAGAATCAGGAGGAAATGACCGTGTCCTCTGATACCATGTTAAAAAGTAGAGACAAGAAGCGAAAAGTAGAGAACAAGCGAATAAACTTTTGAATAATTGAAATTTTATTATCCAAAAAAGATATCTATTACAAAGGTATGCCCTCCTTTATATAGAATGGAGGAGAGATGAGAGAATACAAATAAGAGATGTGGGACTATAATTTACAGGACAAGCGGACTATACAAAACAAACCGCACAAGCCGCGCGGTTAGACAACAGGGCTAACCGCACGGCTACCACCAGAGAGGAAGAGAGACTGCCATGGCAGACCGCCAGACCGCCCGGTCTCCAAGCCGACTGAGACAAACCGCCAGACCGCGCGGTCTTCAACCCGCCAAGACAAACCGCCAGACCGCCCGGTCACCAACTTCAACACCCACGAACATCGTCGCCATCTAACTATAGAAACTAACTCGCAGAACCCGAGTCCCAGAAGGACGATCCTCTGTACCTCCACGACAATCCACCATGTCGGCCTCATAAATCATGGGTTCACCGTCGTATATCGTGGTCCCGATCAACTAGAATAGAGTACTGCGCTGCACAGCTCTCTTAAGTATGGTACGCCCTCACTCCACCATCAATACTCCACCTCGGGCCACTCAACTATAGCCACCTAAATCCAATTCAATTAATGATATGTATCAAGCATATAGCTGTTAGAGTCGCACAGACTCTTAGTGATGGGGAAGAAATCATCACACTGCACCCTGATCCGGCCGTCACCCTATCCCCACCCTAGCCTCGAGGCATTTTTGCACGCTACGAACTCGCTCTCCTGTGTGACTGCACTTTCTGCAATGGTAATATACCATACCCTTCGTCGTCCTAGATCAAGATCGTGAACCCCTCAATCCCTTGCCAAACTGCCTCACCTTACCCATCCGCTCCTGCCAATATGTGACCGCCCTCAGGAGTAGGGCCCACTGACATCTGTCTGGATAGCACTGTGATCGTGACCTCCTCTAGTTCCATCGTATACTTCTCATACAAGAGCATCAACATTAAGGCCGGGTAAAATATGTGAGTGAGGTAAGAAGTGAAAAGGGGTCTTCACGTCTTCCCCGTGTCTGCACAAGCTGCCTCTATCTAACACAAAAAATCATTTGAACATGCCTTGTGTTCCCACAATTAAATAATCATCTCCCTGCAACATATCGGCTTTTATCATGACCATCTCATACAGTACCACCTATCATAGGTCAAACCCACCACTATTGCACTTCTTCAAAAGATATTATCCATATTCGCATTCTTCCTTATCATGGTTGTCCTACTGCACGATCAGCAGACTTGATTAATTCAAAGTTCAGATTTAAAAAGATGGGGAACAAAACTAGTCGTCACTGATGAGTCCGATATTTATAGGGTTTTGGGACTCATCTGGGCTGATTTTCTCACTCATGCACTGCATTTCAACCGGATATTAATTATTTTTGCATCGTTCGGTCATAGACCATTTTGTGCACTGTTTTGGCCCGAGGGTGTGCAATTGTGCATTCTGTTATTGGGGGTATGCACATGGTGCTCCCCATGTCTCTTTCTGTTTGATTTTCTTTGCTTTATGTTTGGTGCTGGGAGCTTGTACTCCAGCTTGGTTTCTTTGTTGTGCAGGTGATGCGTTTTCCCTAAGGCAGGAATTCTGATTTGTGGAAAACGCACAGTCGTGCGTTTCTTTCACGCACGGTTTGTGCCAGAGCGTGCGTTTTGTTCAGCTGGAAGAACATCGAGTTGAGCTCGACGAATTTCGTCGAGCTGAGTTCGACGATCCTCACGCACAGTTGACGCATGGTTTCATTGTAACCGTGCGCGAAGGAAACGCACGGTTTTCCTGTACCTTTCTAGTTTGTTCCCTTTTGTGGTTAATCATGCGCTTTGTTCACGCACGGGCGTCAGCGCCCGTGCGCGAGTAAAACGCACGGTTCCCCTGTAGTGTCCTGAATTCCTGCTCTCTGCTGCTACCCGTGTGATTTCCTTCACGCACGGGCGGAAACGTTCGTGCGCGAGTAAAACGCACGGGTCAACGCTTCTCCTTCTGCAGGCTTGTTCTAGAAGTTAATATCACACGGTTTGCGCACGGTCGTGCGCCAAACCGTGCGTGCCTATTTTTCTGACCTGCTTCTATTTAAAGCGCAGATTTCTTCTTCCTGAGACAGTTCCGAAGGGTTCCGATCGAGTCCGACCCAGCCACCCTTTTCTGCTCTTTTGAGCGGGGAAATCTTCCCTCCAGTAACCATTTTATCTCTGCTCCTTGGAGAGTTGATCCGGCCACCATTTCTACTCCAAGAGCTAGCAAACTCTTCATCTCCAAGCTCCAAGCTCCAAGCTCCATGTCAAGCTCAAAGGTTGCTGCATCCATGAAGTTCTCCGGTTAGAACCAGCCAGCGATTATTTACGAAGAAGACGGGATATTCGAAGGAAGTGACAGCCCTTTTTGGTTCCCGGACGTCAACCAAAGATCGAGTTTGGACAAGGCCCGACAACCATTGAATCCGGCCACGAATCTTGGACAGACTTCGTGCGTTTGGTTGATTCTCTCACCCTTCACTAGTAGTGTTTCCTTTTTCTGAATATTTGAAGAGTTTGAATGATGTGTATGAATATTATTAGCTTGAATATTTCAGCATGTCTAGGTGTTGATTTATTTCAGTTCTTGATAGCTTGTTGAGCTCCATTTTCTCTTGAGCTAGTTGTGATTGCGTCGTTCTAGCGATTGCTAGAAGCGTGCGTTGCAAAGAGGTGATTGCGACCCTCATTAGCTCATCCATCTTCCCTATTACTCTCTTGAGTAGTCCTCCCAAGAGACGCGGTGGCGGCGACCCGCAATTGGATTTTTAGCAATAGATTTAGGAAAACCCCAAATCAAAACCACCATTGGTTACTTTCCCTCTTGTACAATTCCTTTTTCAAATAGCAAAATCACACTCCCTACTTGCACTCCTCGAGAAATCGATATCTAGGGATTCAACTCCTCACATTATTACTTGACTACATTCGGTACACTTGCCAACACATCAAGTTTTTGGCGTCATTGCGGGGAGTGCAACTGTTGTGTGTATTTATCTTTTGAAAAAGTTTGCAAGTGCTGTTGGTATTTTTGAAAGAATTTTTTTGTGTGTTGTATGACAGATCCCAACTCCGGTGAAAGGGTTGAAGATCTTGTGGTTGAGCTAGAAACTGCACGTGCGAGGCGAGCTCACCTGCGTGCTGCTGCTGAAGAAAGAATGAAGAATAATGGCCTAGGAGGAAATGGCCAAGGAGAACGGGTTGTTGCTGGCCAAGAGGTGGTCCAGCCACGCGTTAGGACAATGCGTGATTTCACAACCCCGACTGCAGGAAGTGTTTACCCTGACTTCGGGACGGCCATCGTAAACAACCACTTTGAGATAAAACCCGCCATCCTGAATATGATCCGGAATAATACACAGTTCTCGGGATTACCGAGTGAGGACCCGCAGCTTCATCTGGCGAAGTACTCGGAGATTTGTGGCACATTCCGTTATGCTGGAATTTCTGACGACGTTGTGAAGTTGAGGTTGTTCCCATTCTCGCTGAGGGACAAGGCAAAGATCGACTACATACCATTGTTCCTGGGACCGCTACTACTTGGGAGGCATTGTCCTCTATGTTCTTGTCAAAGTTCCACCCGGTGGATAAGATAGTGAATGCTCGGAGGGATATTGCAACCTTCCGGCAACTAGACCATGAGACGCTATCCGAGGCGTGGGAGAGATTCTCGGAACTGTAGCGTCGATGCCCAGAGCACGACCGTGAGCCGTGGAATCTAGTTGAAATATTTTATTTTAGTATTGAGCCTAATTTCAGGGCAATGATCGACGCAGATGTTGGTGGCACGATAATGAACTTATCTCCGGAAGAGGCGTTGAGGCTACTTCGAGATAATGCCCCCCATAGCACTTATTGTACCGCCGAGAGAAATGCCCCTAGAGGGGCAAAGACTTTGTTTGAAGTTAACGCTGCGGTGCAGCAATCGGAGGCGAGCCATCACACTTTAGATTGAAGGAATATGTTGACCAGATCGGCCCCTGCTCCAGCTCGGTATATGGACATATTTTGTCAGGGTTGTGGTAACCCTGACCATCATGCCTACGAGTGCACCGCTTGAGAAAGCACTGCTGAGCCGTCAGGTATAATGTCTGATGAAAATGTGAATTTTATAAGAAAACAAAATCGCAATGTTCCTTTTAATAATGTTTATAACCCCAATGTGAGAAATCATCCCAATTTCTCATGGAATCAGAATGCTCCCGGTCAAAGATGGCAGGGAGGCCAGCATCAGTTTGATGCCCAAGCCTCTAGTAGCCAGCCGCGACCGCCGCATATGGGTTATAATCCTAACGCGCAAGGAACTCGTAAAAGTGCTTTGGAAGAAATGATGAAGAAGTTTGTGGAGATGACCCAATCAAATATAATCACTCAAACCGCATCTATGAGGAACTTGGAGACACAGCTGGGTCAACTGGTCCTTGCGTTCTCCGAGCGTACTTGCGGCACCCTCCCTAGTGACACGGAGAAAAATTCCCGTGAGCAACAAAAGAGTGCTGGGGATGCGGAGGAGTGCGATAATAATGAATTGGCCGTCAAATGTGAGATCAATGCAGTAGAGACAATAGCTTTATGCGATTCTGGATCATCCTGCAACATTCTTGCTTTGCAAGATGTTGAAAAATTAAATTTAAGTATCGAATCTGATGTCCAGAAATCTCTAGTGCTAGCGGATGGATTGGTAGTAAAGACCGATGGTGAGATCAAAGATGTGGAAGTAATTATGAATGGGACTGCTATGGTCACTGACTTTCAGGTGTTAGGACCTATGGGTAACACGTCAAAACCCATCTTAGGACTCCCATTCCTGAAAGCCAGTGAAGCTACCTTGCAATTCAATTCGAGTGGTGTCACTTTGGCTCCTAAGGTCAATCAGACTCTACCATCTTCACCTCCCCATATTAGTTCAAATGAACATAGATAATTTTTGCAATTAAATGATTCGTTATCTAACGATGTGTCTAGTGCTGCTAAGACAGGTCTTCCACTGAAGGAACACGAGCGGGTTAAGAAAGTGATTGAACCGCTGACGGTAGCTGAAGGAGAGATAGAGACGGAGTCACCTGACGTGGAGCAAGATTCCGTTGAGAAGAAATGTGAGCTGAGCGTGCCTATAGAAAGCTTGCAGAAATCTGATTTGAAAACTTCTATTTATTCTAACAAAGTTTGTAAGACTATTAAACATGTAACTTGGGCTGATCTTTCACCCGCTGCGGGTGAGGAAAGGATGCCCCCAGTTGAGAAAGATAAACTTGCTACTGAAATGGTGGGTGTGATTATACCACCCTGGTGATCCCCTTCTGTGGATTTGAAACGAAAGGAGTTGTTCCTGCGCAAGGCGCAGAATTTTGTCCGCCGACGCGAGAAGGACGAGGTTAGGGGCAGCGTAGACTCGTCTACCCTGGGCCCTAAAGCCTTCGCCTCGCTCTTATCTTGCGTATCTGGGGGGATCTATCACAAATCAGCGTTCAGCTGAGGAGTGAAAGATCTCCGGGGCGTGTTTTCAGTTTCTGCTTTCGGCTGTGTGTGGCTGTAGACTTTTTCATTACGTGTTGAACTTATGATTTGAACATTATATAAAACTGCTAATACAGGTATTTGGTCCACCTTAAGGACGGTAAAGAAAATAGCTTATGAGAGACAACCCGATTTTGCCGCTTTTAATTTGCACAATTGTGTTGCTGTTATTATATTCTTATAGTATGCGTGGTTGGAGATATTCTCTTATGTAGGTGGAGTTTGTTTGGGCCGTGGACTGTCTGCTGAAATTAATGCCAATCTTCTGGTATGCTCATTTGCTGAGCATGGGGTAACCTCTTCCCTCAACTTTTATTTTTCTGTTTTTATTGCAAATCATGGATAGATTGTTTAGTATAAGTCTGGTGGGGGAAAGTTTCGCGAGTTACCTTTGCACATGCACTTGCATACCACAAGAGTATTTTCATTTTCAGTTTTTATTTTATCATGACAGCATTGTGCACCTACTCCGCATGAGCGCGCACTAAAGCACGCGCTCGACCCAAGTTTAATTTATTTCTTTTGTGTTAACTTTAAGATAGTTGTGCTGGCTTAGGATTTTAGGATAGGATAGTATGAAACTCGTGCAGTGCTCCTAATCGGGGACTCATGATGTGTAGAAATAGTATAGATTTAATTTTTTTTATGCTCGTATATTTATGCTTTTCTGCATTTGTAAATAATGTTTGTACTACTCAAAACTGTGGAATCAGGAGCAATCGAAAGGTAGTATAGGAATGTGTATAGCCGTCAATGACCTCATATTGCTCAAGTCGGGAGGAAGGATCATCTTTCTCGGTGGCTAAGAACTTGCCCCCAAGCTACTCTCAAAGCATTGGTGTAAGGTTAGTCTAGCGTGAGTATGATGTAGGTCATCATTTTGGCCAGTTTGAGCTTTGTATCGTTCCTAATGTCTTATCCTCGCTAGCCCCGTTGTGCATACCCATTCTGTTGATTCAGCTCCACTAATAATTCACCAAAGCCCTAAAGACTATCCTAGTCGCACACCCAAGTTGAGCTTTAGTGTTTTTCATCTTCATTTTGTGGTGTGGATATAGAGATATTCGTTGTGAATATGTGGATGAACTTCCAAGTTTGTATTTGCTAAAAATGATAAAAGTAAAAAGAAAAAGTAAAAAAAGAAAAAGGAAAAGGAAACATGCAATAGAAAATTCTACTTGAGATTTTGTGGTGGTAGGCGGTGCAAGCCCGTGTTTTCACATTTAAGTCTGGCTTTAGCGTGGTGCTCCTGCTTGTATTGTTGTCAAGAGGATGTCTTTTAGTAGAGCTCATTTGGGTTTGGTGCATAGCCTTCTCTTTTATCTTTGTTTACCTCACCGGAACCCAAGCCCCACTTCTACCCTAAAGCCCTACGGATTTACACTTGACTCATACTAGCGTTGTGGAGAGAGTGTGAACGGGCAAGCGTATGGTCCCCGACATCGATGGATTTCTTTGGAGGTGATCACGAGCCCCGGTCTTTGGCAATGCTCAACTGAGTGGTCTGCCTACTTTCTTCTTACGCATGACCGAACGATTCTCCGGGATTCTATTTTTGAGTAGTTACAATATTTATTTACACCTGCCGAAATTTATAAATTTCGTAGCATAATTACAAATTGTATCTATTATATTTTCTATGCTCATGCAGTATTTGATTTCTCTCTTTACTTTATTTAAAAATTTCTAAGCCAGCTAGTTGTTTTCTAGTTCATGGAGAGATGATTTGCTCGGGACGAGCAAATGTTTAATTCTGCTGGTGTGATGAGTCCGATATTTATAGGGTTTTCGGACTCATCTGGGCTGGTTTTCTCACTCGTGCACTGCATTTCAACCGAATATCAGTTATTTTTGCATCGTTCGGTCATGGACCATTTTGTGCACTGTTTTGGCCCGAGGGTGTGCAATTGCGCATTCTGTTATTGGGGGTATGCACATGGTGCTCCCTATGGCTCTTTCTGTTTGATTTTCTTTGCTTTATGTTTGGTGTTGGGAGCTTGTGCTCCAGCTTGGTTTCTTTGCTGTGCAGGTGGTGCGTTTTCCCCAAGGCAGGAATTCTGATTTGAGGAAAACGCACGGTCGTGCGTTTCTTTCACGCACGGTTTGTGCCAGAGCGTGCGTTTTGTTCAGTTGGAAGAACGTCGAGTTGAGTTCGACGAATTTCGTTGAGCTGAGTTCGACGATCCTCACGCACGGTTGACGCATGGTTTCATCGTAACCGTACGCGAAGGAAACACACGGTTTTCTTGTAGCTTTCTATTTTGTTCCCTTATGTGGTTAATCGTGCGCTTTGTTGACGCACGGGCGGCAGCGCCCGTGCGCGAGTAAAACACACAGTTCCCCTATAATGTCCTGAATTCCTGCTCTCTACCGCTACTCGTGCGATTTCCTTCAAGCACGGGCGGAAACGTGCAGAGTAAAACACACGGGTCAACGCTTCTCCTTCAGCAGGCTTGTTCTGGAAGTTAATATCGTACGGTTTGTGCACGGTCGTGCCCCAAATCGTGCGTGCCTATTTTTCTGACTTGCTTCTATTTAAATTGCATATTTCTTCCTCCTGAGACAGTTCCGAAGGGTTCCGATCCAGTCTGACCCATCCACCCTTTTCTGTTATTTTGAGCGGGGAAATCTTCCCTCCAGCCACCATTTTCTCTCTCCTCCTTGGAGAGTTGATTCGGCCACCATTTCTACTCCAAGAGCTAGCAAACTCTTCATCTCCGGCCACCAGTGTCATCTCCAAGCTCCAAACTCCATGTCAAACTCAAAGGTTGCTGCATCCATGGATATCTCCGGTTAGAACCAGCCAGCAATTATTCATGAAGAAGACGAGATATTCGAAGGAAATGACAGCCCTTTTTGGTTCCCGGACGTCAACCGAAGACCGAGTTCGGACAAGGCCCGACAACCCTTGAATCCGGCCGCAAATCTCGGAGAGACTTTGTGCGTTTGGTTGATTCTCTCACCCTTCACTAGTAGCGTTTCCTTTTTCTGAATATTTGAAGAGTTTGAATGATGTGTATGAATATTATTAGCTTGAATATTTCATCATGTCTAAGTGTTGATTTATTTCAGTTCTTGATATCTTGTTGAGCTCCAATTTCTCTTGTGCTAGTTGTGATTGCGCCGTTTTAGCGATTGCTAGAAGCGTGAGTTGCGAAGAGGTGATTGCGACCCTCATTAGCTCATTCATCTTCCCTATTACTCTCTTGAGTAGTCCTCCCAAGAGACGTGGTGGCGGCGACCCACAATAAAATTTTTAGCAATAGATTTAGGAAAACCCCAAATCAAAACCCCCTTTGGTTACTTTCCTGCTGGCAATCCCTTTTTCAAATAGCGAAATCACACTCCCTACTTGCACTCCTCGAGAAATCGATATCCGGGAATTCAACTGCTCACATTATTACTTGACTACGTTCGGTACACTTGTCGACACATCAGTCACCCTCCGCAGTCAAATCATTCCTCAAATGTCCAATCAGTCGTCTATAGAACCTGACTCTAATACCACTTGTGAGATATAATGCGGAAACTATCTCATAGGCGCAACCAAATAAATACATGGAAGACAAATATATATAAAACAAAATCTGAAGAAGAAACTCTGCATATATAAAACGAGAGACAGGCACGGGCCTCTGGCCTGATGACTACACGCCACAGTACCCGGCCTGCGACGACGTGCTTCGCCCGCCCCCGATAGGTCATGCGGACTGCGCCCGCAACATATACATATGAGTACTCAAAATGATGGTAAAAAATGTAAATCAATATTATAATATTTAACTTGTAAAAAATATATATTTTTATACCTAAAAAAATTATTTTTTTCCTCTCTATTCCTATTCCTCCCTCTCTCTTTCCCTTTCTCTCCCTCTGCCCGGCACACTCTCCCCCTCTCTCTCCCTTTCTCTCTTCTCTCTCTCTAATAATTTATTTTTAAAAAATTGGAAGGATATTTTGGGTAGTGTAAATATTGCAACAAAGACATGTTTTCCTTTATATAATAGTATAGATATAGATATAACTGCAATAATAAAATCACAAAAAATATACCGACGTCCGTTATAGAATACACCGCGAAGGAGCCAAACTCACTCGATCTGCAGGAGAGAGAATAATCTGAATTGTAATCCGCTGGCACAGTGTACACACAAGGTTCGCCAAGAACCTTCGTCGCCGAGTGACGACCAAACTACCTGCCACCACCGGAGAAGCACCATCGAGGCCAACTATACTCGCGCATGCCATCGACACCAACGCATCGACACCTGCCCTCATTGTATCAACTCCAACGTTGATTAAGCCAAACAAAGCCAAGCTCGGATCTGGCTCTCTGAACTCCGCAACTGGAGGTCCCGACCGTGAAACCGACTAACCCCCACCAGCACACATCCTCCAAGACCTGCAAAGACCCTCACCTCCAAGACCGGCGACTATCATCTCCAAAGCCGGGGGATGCGTCGAGGGTTTCAATTGAAAGGAAGAAACAAGGTGAGAACATCGAGATTGGCACCAACGACACCAGTGTCGCCGCATTGGGATGCACCCCCTACAACCGCCGGCGGTGGTGGTGGCCTTCCTTTAACGTGAGCCTGAGGCGACATTACCTCATCGCGAAAGAGAATTAGGATTTCTCTCCCAGACGACGATCTTCTTCTCAAAGCTAGAAGCGGCTTACTCTTTTTCTTATTAGGCGGGTTCTATTTATAGAGGTTCCTAAAATCTAAAAAAAGTAAATTCTCAAAATAGGAAATTCCCAAAATAGGAAATTCTCAAAATAGAAAATTCTCAAAATAGAAAATTCCTCAAAATAGAAAATCCATTTACAGATCGAACCAAACAATAGGGTCTCTTTTATACTGGCTTCCTCCATATTATCTTCTTCCTCCATACTAACCTCCTCCAAACCGAAGTCCTCCATACTAACCTCCTCCAAACTGAAGTCCTCCATGTTGGTCTCCTTTATAATGGCTTCCTCCATAACCACTATCTTCATATACGACTCATCCATATTTGGTTCTTTTAAGTGATGAAGATCTTCCAAATAGTAGTTTTTAATGTTTTATTCATAATTGTTTGTTTTTCCTATCGAAAATATTGTCGCTCTGGAGTTTATTTTATGTTATCTAAATTTATCATCATGATATTGTGATTTTGTTTAGTACTTTGAAGCTATAGTTCTTATTATTTTTTTACGTTTAACATCACGAGTTGATTCATAAAAGACCTATCAAGCGCTCGTTGTTTTTGTCCGCTCTCTAAAATTTCTAAGATTTTTTTTTCATTTTTTTAGTTTGACCCTTAATGCTTTAAAAAAATCAATATAAACAGCACTTCCGACTAACCACATATACTTCCCTCGTATTAAAAAGATGAAATATGAAGCAGAGTCATTCTATTTGCAATTTTCATTATCTTCAGATGATGAATTATTTTTTCAACAAATTCTTTGTTGAGAAGAAGACAGATGAGAGACAAAGAAGATGAAATTTTATCTCGAACTTATACCTTCAACAAAGCCAAAATTACAGGTCAACTTCAATTCAAGATGATGAATGTCTGAGATGTATAGGTTCAGTATCTGGTCCAACGGTAATCAACCGAAGGAGGATTAAAGAAAACACTAGACTGTGAAATGACTACTTCTCTGAGCATCCCACATATGGAGAAACATATTTTCGAAGATAGTTTCATATGCAAAAAAATCTATTCCTTCTTGTTATCGTCGTAGTGTAGGAGCACGATAATTTTTTTATTCAAAAAAATGAAGGTGTTTGTAAGCTTGGACTCTCAACTTACAAAAAAAATACAACAGTATTTCAAATGTTAGCATATGGAACACAAATGATAACTGCGATAAATATATTCGAATTGGTGAGTGAGTCGACTGTGATTTAATGTTTGGATAGATTTTATAGTGCATTGTACAAGTGTATAAAGATAAATTAAAGATATCTTGATGTCAATAATGTTGTAAGATTGTTACAAAAAAGTGAAGAATGGTGATTTCCATGGATTCTGGGAAGTTTAGATTGCATGCATTTGTATTAGAAGAACAACCCAATAAGACCAATATTCAGGATGTCATGGTGGGTAAACAATCATTCCCGAGACAGTAACATCTTATGATTTATGGATAAGAAACACATAGTTTGGTTAACCAGGCTTGAGCAAAGATATCAATATCATGCACTCTTCGCATTTGTTTGTAAATTTATCACAATGTATTACACATCAAACTCATTGTACAATTTTTTTAAAAAATTATGTTGTTGGTTATTATTTAGCCGACATATATATTTGAAATAATAAACACTAGTTTAAACTATTTCTCAGTCACAAGATAAAAAAAACAATACTTCGCAATGATACAAGAAAAATGTTGAAAAGATATAGGGCGAGCATTTGGAGTTCTTCAATCAAGGTTTGCGATTATTAATGGGTCGTACCATTTTCGAGGTAAGCGTATGTTACATGATATCATGACTACTAGTATTATAATGCACAACATGATTGTCCAAGACGAGTGAGACAACATGATTCTCTCACAATATATATCTCGCCCTTTAAAGAAGAAGTTATTTCCAGATTGAGACTCTTGTGCTTCTATTATTACTGATTTCTACTTGACTTGATTGTGTTTGAGTATTCTTGCGACCTTTCTTGGCTTCTTGTTAAATTTTTACATGGTATCAAAGGGGTGTTGAGGAGCTAGCAGTTCATCAATCTTAGAGGTGTGTTATTCCTTGGAGTTCAAGTAGATCAGGGTTGAGCAATGAAAGCCGGTTATGCAAGAGGTTTGAGATTGAGCTCTTGACGCATACTAACTTTAAGAAGTGGAGATCTTACATGAATAGCTATCTTCTCGGTGAGAACCTTTAGGAGGTCGTCGGTGGAGACGACAAGCAAGAGGTGGTAGCAGTTGTCGGGAATGCTGAGACAGTGAGAGCATAGAGGAGGACGGATGCGAAGGCTGAGTTCACACTTAAGCGGGTTATCTAAGCGGAGCTCTTCGACCACATCATTGGATGTCGGTCAGCTACTGAAATCTGGATGGCCTGTTCAGCAAGAAGAACATAGCTCGGCTACGCTCTTGGAGAAAGAGTTGGCAAATGTCACTCAAGGTGAGCTATCCATTTCATCCTTCTTTTTGAAGATGAAGAATCTCTCCGCTGAGATTTCAGCATTGGACCTGTAAGAGCCTATCTCAGAAGCGAAGTTGAAGAGACATATCATCCTCGGGTTGCGGAAGGAGTATATTGCCTTCGTGACTTCTGTGCATGGCTAGGCCAATCAGCTGTCTTCGCTCGAGCTAGAAAACCCATTGGCTTCATAGGAAAGCTTGGCACGACAGATGAATGGAATATCTATCTCAGGGGGAGATGGAGAGGTTCTCTTCTCTGGTAGAAAGAAGATATGAGACATGAAAATTAAAAGAAATCACATGTTAGCGATGATCTGTCTTCTTCATCACAGCAGGAGAGCATCAAGGCTCCTAGGCAAGATGACGGGAAGAAGAGAGGAGGACCACAGTGCTACAGGTGAAATAAGCTTGGTCACATTCAGAAGGACCGCAGAGTCAATCTTCAGACGGGGCATACTACAGGAAAGGGAGAGGCTAAATCTAGAGCTAAGGAAGGAGGATTGGGTAGTGCTTTTATGATGGGCACTTGCGTTCGTGCGCTCTCCTCCATTAACTATTAGGAGGACTGGATCGTGGACTCTGGGTGTGGTCATCACCTCGCCGAGGATGAGTCAAAGTTCTCTTCGCTGCAGGAGTATAAAGGTAATGATGCCATTATTACTGTTGATGATATTATGCATGTTGTAGAGAATGAGAGGACGATTTCTTTAGGCAATGATCAGGGGCCACTCGCGTTGAGGAGTGTGTATCACGTACCGGGCATGAATAAAAATCTCTTCTCGGTGACCAACACTATAGATGCTCGGTATTATGTTCTGTTCAGCCGGACAAAAGTGAAATTTCTCTGAAATATGTCAGCTATGAAAGTTGATGTCACTCATGTTGGAAGGATGATTAAGGACTTGTCCGTGTTGATGAAAAGCTCCTATGTTGAGAAGATGAGGGAAAACGACAGCGCTGTTATCTAGCTTGAGAGGTTGGGGCATGCTGGGATGAATAAGCTGAAGGTTATGACAATGAGAGGTCTGGTGCATGTCCTGCCTAGTCTTTCATCCTTTGGAGACGGTCATGTATGTGCGGGATCTCAGTATGATAAGGTTCATCGCCTTCCATTTAACAAATCACAGACCAGGTTCAAGGTATTGTTAGAGTGCATCCACAGCGATCTGATATTACCCATCGTAACCCCCAGTCTCAGAGATAGCAGGTATATGCTGGTTATTGTTGATGACTTTTCGAAGTATACTTGGATATACTTTATAAAGGAAAAGTCAGAAGCGTTCGGGAAGTTCGTGGAGATCATGGATCTCATGGAGGGCTGGCTTAGTCCGCGGTTCAAGAAGTTGAAAACTGATAATGGAGGAGAGTTCAAGCGGATGCCCCTCATTCCAAACAACATGAAGTCTCCACATGTGATGATGTTTAAGGAGAATCATAGTATATAACATCTTCGGGTGTTCAGGTCAACCTGCTACATGCATGTTCTAGACACTCTTAGAATGAAGCTAGATGCAAAAACACGAAAGCTAGTATTCATTGGCTATAATGAGAGGAAGAAGAGCTGGAAATGTATGGATTTAGAGACATGGAAGTTTGTTGTCTCCCGGGATGTGGTATTTGAAGAATTGACGTCATACCAGGATAACTCATATGTGGAGGTATAAGAGAGTAGGTCTGACGGAGGGCAAGGTGAAGCTGCTCAGGATCTTTTGGTGGAGTTGTCTATATCACCAGGTGCTTCAGTTTCATCTATCTCTGGGGAAGAAGCTTTTGGATCTAGAAGCAGGGGGATCGATACTCCTGATGTGCCCAAGAGGAGAGCTAGTTCAGAAGAAGCAGCAGAAGTGGTGGATCAGGGTCAAGCCCTACGAAGGTTCAAAAGGACCATTATTCCACTAGCTCGATATAGGGACGGGAATATGATGAGTTTCATCTCATGTTTCTTCGTAGGTCCCTTGGATAAGCGGGAGCCGTTATGCTTTGAAAACTCCACTGACATTAAGGAGTGAGAAGATGTTATGAATAAGGAGATGATCACCCTTAAGAAGAATGAGAGTTGGGACCTAGTGCCCAAGGTCGAAGACATCACTCCTGTGACATGCAAGTGAGTTTATAAAATGAAGAAGAAGGTCGACAATAGTATTGAGCGGTACAAGACTCGTCTTATAGCTCGGAATTCTCGCAGCAGTACATGGAAGATTATGAAGAGACGTTTAGTCCGGGGGACAATATGACTTCAGTATGGATGAGGATTTTCTTGACGGCTTGCCAATGATGGAGGATTTGACAACTCGACGTAAAGAATGTTTTTCTTTACGACGAGATTGACAAGGACATCTTTATGGTCCAACTACCTGGTTATGCTTCTGAAATGCATCCAGAACACGTCTGTAAAATGAAGAAGACCCTCTATGGTCTGAAGCAGACGCCTCGGGTGTGGTATGAGAAGAGCACAAAATACCTCCAATTCTGTGGATATTTTGCTTCAGACTCAGATTCAAAAATGTTTGCTAAGAAGAGTGGGGAGCTTCAGGTATTGATACTATTGTATGTTGACGATATGATCGTCACCGGGAACTCGGAGGAAGAAGTAGCTAGGCTCAGGGTTGAGCATGGTATCAGTTCAAGATGAAGGATTTTGGGGAGCTCCACCATTTCCTCGTACTCGAGAAAGAGAGGAAGAAGAGCGGTGTGCTCGTTTTCCAGAAGGTTATGCAGAGAGAATCATTAAGCAGTTAAACATGCGCGGGGGGAGGGGGATGAGCAGCTCTACTCCTCTGGAGGTCGGTCTCAAGCTTCGGCGTGATGAGTGAAGGGTTCTTTCAGATCCCTTGGTGTTTCGGGCTTTCATGAGTAGTCTCATATATCTGAGAATTACAATGTCGAATATTGTCCATGTTATGGGTCGAGTAAGTCTGTATATTACGGAGCCGCGGAAGCCTCATCTGGTGCCGGTTAAGAACATTTTTAAATACGTGAAGTCCACCTCTGACATGAGGCTCTTTTACAAGAGGGATACGGGCTTCAAGCTGCATGGTTACACATATGTTAATTATGGAAGAGATTCGGATGACTAGAAGTCGACATCAGGATATGTCTTCGTGTTTGGAGCTAACAGGTTCTCTGACTCGCAAGAAGGCAGACGGTAAGAGCGGTCTGCGGAGGCTAAGGCTCTGTTTGGCGCAGCGTTTTTACAGCAGGGTGCCGCTGGTTTTAAAAACGCCGCGCCAAACAATAAAAACGGGTGGAGCAGTGGGAGAAGCAACCGCTTCCAAATCGCAGAAAAATGACGATCCGGAGTCGTGAAAATTTTTCACGACTCCAGAATCGCAAGCTGCGATTTGTGATTTTAGGTTTTGCTGGTTTTGCCTGTTACGTCCGACGCCTCCTCCGACTGCGCGATGGACAGTACAGCGGCAGGTGGGGGAGTGGGATTCCGGCCGCCGTTCACGGCATCTCAGTGGGAGGAGCTGGAGCACCAGGCGCTCATCTTTAAGTATCTCATAGCAGGGATGCCCGTCCCGTCGGGGCTGCTTCTCCCCATTCGCCGGAGCTTCGAAACCATGGCCTCTCGTTTTTACCATCATCCATCTGTTTTCGTTTTATTTATTAATTTGCGCTTCTTCCCCTGCTGATTTCTCACGGCTCCAGAATCTAGCATTTCAGACGCTGGTCTTCCAAATAATTTTTCAGATTTTGTCATCACTGTGCAAAACAGTTGATTATTCCACCACTGCTTCTCACCACTGCTTCTTCAGTCGCTGCAGCTGAGCCAAACAGAGCCTAACCACACAGTTCACTGGAGCCTACTTGCGCGGGTTGATGCCAGAGTTCGCTGGGTTGTGTTGACTTGGTTCACAGTGTTGTGGCAAGTTTGGTTGATTACCTAGTCCCGACCTACAATGTTGCGCGATTTAGAAGCAGAGACCGCAAAACTACACGGTCTGATGAAGGAGCAGGACTACATGCAGCTGAGAAGAGAACGATCCAAAGATGAAAGTGATGGAACGGGGAATAGTATATATATTTTATAAATATTCTTCCTATTGAGTCCAAATCCTCTTTAGTTAGGTTTCCATTGATGGAGTTGGAGCTGTCCGCTCTTTCTGAACAATTACAGCTAGGTAGCTGTTCCTGCTGCAGCAGAAAAGAACAAAATGTCTTTTCAGTAATTTTGATGCTGAAATCTTTGGTATGTTTCACTGTTTCAAAGTTCTCCCGCTTCACTGCTTGGGAGAGATTATTATGCCTGATGTTTATAAATTTGATTTTTTTTTCTTGCATTATTTTTGTTGTTGAAATTCTAACATTTTGTAAATATAATTTCCCCCGGCCCCTAGGGAACGCTCTTGTAAAAATTGTATCATGCATGAATGTTGAAAGAGAAACCAAAGTCGTGGGCATACACAATTTTGAACAAAGCCAAACCTTTGTGCCCCGCCCTTCCTTGCTTTCATGTGATGTGATGATCGTTAAATGTAGATCTGTCTTGACTATTGACACAAACGCTTTGTTTCAGGGGACTTATTTTCTCCAGTCAAGCAGTTACGATTGGATTTTAATTAAGATTCGGTTCATACGATCGTAACCGCTTGACCGGTGAAAATAAGTCCCCCCCTCCAAACGCAGCCTTAGGCTCCGTTTGGGGGGACTTATTTTCACCGGTCAAGCGGTTACAACCGCATGAATCAGACCTTAATTATGGTCCGGTTCATGCGGTTGTAACCGCTTGACCGGTGAAAATAAGTTCAGCCAAACGGAGCCTTAGTCTTCGTTTTGCACAGTGCTGGCCACCTAAGGAACTTCATCGGCTTTTATGTTCCAACGGATAAAGTTCTTTAGGTGGGCATTAAGGAATGACCGTTTAACCCTCATGTTCACAACCACCGTCACTGCGCCAAACGGAACCGTAAATATATACTTTTATTTGTTTAGGATTTAGAGTTTTTAGGGCTTAAAGTTTAGACAACATACCTTGGTTGGTCCTGAGGATGAGTTGATCGAGCTCGGTCTTGATTGCCAAATAGAGCTGCTTCCACTTCTCCATGGCCGCCTCTTTCCTCTCCCGCTCCTCCCTCATCTCCTCGGCCATCATGTAACTATCCGTCACCATCCGCCACCACTGATCACACTCCGTCGCCACCACTCCTCCTCCTCCTCCGCCGTCGTAAGCGCAGCCATTGATGGCGGCGGCGGCGGCGGCCACCGCCTCCAACCTCCGCACCATGTCTTCTTGCACACTGACCCTCTTCCTCAGCCCGGCCACCTCATCCTTGAGTTTCCTCCTCTCCCATGAAAAAATCAGCTCACTCTGCTCCTTCTCCTTCCGAATCAGTTCCATCTCTTCCTCCAAAATGGTAATTTTAGCTCTCTGCCGTCTGTGCTCCGCAGAATGTTTGGTGCGGCACTTGCTGCTTCCAATACCCATCCTCTCTCTTCTATGCGGAGTTGGGGATGGTGGCGTGGTGCAGTTTTATTAAATTGGAGCTGGCCAGCTGGGCGAGGAGGAGGCATATATCTTGTGGATGACAAAATGAGGCCTATTTTTTATTTTTAGGGTTTAGGTTTTCTTTAACTCCTGTAGAAATTAATGAATACATTTGTTGACGTCATGATTGACGCTCCTTTTTTGCCAGAAATTTTGGCTCGCCAGGTGTTTTACATTTTGTGCGCTGAATAGATACGTAGAATCCTGAGGAAAATCGCTTTTTATTTGTATTTGTTTTTCTACATAAAATAAATTATGAATTATTCATCTATCTATATTTTATGATTATTTTAAGTAGTTATATATATATATATATTTTAAGTTAAAAATATACTTATAAAAATATTTTTTTGAACTATTATTACAGTTGCATTCTACACTGAAAATGCAGTGCACTTGCAATGGTAAGTTGCATTCTACACTGAAGATGTAGGGCACTTGTAATGATATTTTGCGTTGCAAGTTGTATTTCAAACCGAAAATATAATTTTTCATGATCTCTTATATGTGTTGAACATACATAATTATCTCCCATTGAGCCGATCGGAAAAAGAGGAGAAAAATGGGCACCCTGGTGTCTATCGGAAATTTTTTTGGTTTGATCAACGGACTTAAAAGAAAGGTCCGCTTAGACACTAAAGAATTGATTTTAAACCAATTGTCGTGAAAATAAACTATAAAATGTTAATTAGAGTTTTTTTATTATCATTTTAAGATCTTATTTTCCTATAAAATTTATGTTTTTAAAAAAAGCCCGCCTGGATATCGCTCTTTTTAAACTCCGTCCAGAAATCATTTCTTGATTTTTTAATCGTAAATTTTGCAGGCGATCTGATCAGTGATTGCACAGCCAGATTTCAAGCGGACCTTTCTCTAGGTCCGATCCGCGATCCAAATTTTTTTTTCCTAAATATCAGAATCCTCTCCATCTCTGACAAAATGAATGAATATTATCCATTTTAGTTTTTAGATGTGCTATGAAATGATTTCGCGAGTTCTATTATCCAATGTTTTAAAAACCGGACCGGACCGGCCGGTTCGACCGGTCGGACCGCCGACCGGTTCCCCGGACGGTCCGGTCTGACCCCTAAAACCGCTCCTGCTTAAAACCGGCCCAGAACCGGTTAACCGGACGGTTGAACCGGTTAACCGGAAACCGGACCAGTTTTTAGGGAACCGGACGGTTCAACAAAGTAGGCAAATTTCACCACTGATTTGGTATCGGACGGTTAAGATTGTTTTAGCCTTTCAGTTAAACACTTGAACCTTTACTTTTTAAATTTTGCATTTGCTATTCCGCTCCATTCAGATGGCGTAGAGCCAAGAAAACAGTTCTTCCTCACGCCGGCGATTTCGACGGGGAGGCGAGCGTCCAGAACGAAGATATGTGGTCTTCTTCCTCACGTATACCAACGAGGCAGTGACTTTATTTATCATATATTTACATTAGTTATTTTATTTTTGATATATTAATATCCATATCACAAATATTATGAAATAATATTAGTAAATTTTGTCTAAACGGTTCAATCCGGTTCAAACCCGGTTCAACCGATCCAACCGGTTGAACCATGAACCTCTCCTAAGACCGGTTCCATCTTCGGTCCGGTTTTCAAAACCTTGCTATTATCCATCCTTTCATATTTTTCTTTTAATCAAAAAAAGTCTAAATTCTTAAATGTATTGTAGGATGATCTTATCAATGGAATATTTAAATTAATGCTACTTATTTTGTCAAAAATGGAAAGGATCCTAATCTGCTGCCTAAAGCATTCCCGCACATTAAATGTCATTTCTCTACCTTCCTTCTGAGTTTTTTAAGTCGGGCATTTGAAGCGACATCAGCCAGCATGTGCATAGTTGATAGAGGCCCAGCTGAACAGTGCTTATTCCCCTCTTCACTTTGGAAGGAGAACAAAGTAAAGAAGATGGATAGGAAATTAGAAATGAAATGTAAAATGTAATTTTTGTCCATTGATGAATATAATTATATAATTGTGCTTTTATTTATTTATTTACAGCGTTTGTATTGGCAGTCCAGCTTTGGATATTGACAGTCCAACAAAATAAAAAAAAACATACATAATATGACCGCTAATAGCAGCCCAAAATGCGGTACACATTTTTTTTGAAATAGGCATACTATATTATATTTTTAGAAAAAGTGTTCAACATGAAAGTTGTAGATCTCGTGGAGATCTACAACTTTTATGTTGAACACTTTTCTAAAAATGTCTATTTAAAAATTTAATTTTTGAGCTGTCAGTATCCATCGGGCTGCCAATAGCCATATTTTAACCTGTCATTATCTTTGGGGTGTCAATATTCATATAAGAGCTGTCAATATAAACATCATTTATTTATTTGTATTTGATTTAATTTTCGCCCATATTAAATCGGGAGCATTGATTGTTTCATACATTGGAGAGGAAACGGAGCCTACTAATATATCTAACATTAATGTGGGGGTTGGGATTAAAAAAAAAACTAGCTCTTCGCCCGCTGCATGTGTGGGAAAAATAATTCCTTCACAACATAAATTCCAAGCTGCAAGTATATATTTAATTAATGATAAGTATTGTAATACTAATATGACCCTTAAACATTTTTAACAAGATGATAAATATTTGTATGTGTGTATCAAATGTTGTGCGCGTCATGTCACGTGTAATGAACGGTGATATCCGAGCATGTGTTGTGACTCGCTAAAAGGGACGGTTTAGTCCCACACTGCCTAGCGTGTTCATTAGTCCTTAACGGGATAGGTAGTCCCTCCATAACTAAGGCTCCGTTTGGGGGACTTATTTTCACCGGTCAAGCGGTCATGACCGCATGAATCGGGACTTAATTAAGTCCCGATTCATGCGGTCATGACCGCTTGACCGGTGAAAATAAGTCCCCCAAGCAAAAGGTAAGTGATTTTGAGAAATGGCGTGTCACAATGCTTTACATCAGTATCAACCGGCACACAATGAATTCAATTGAGTGTTTTCTTGCAAAAAAAAATCACCCTCTGAGATTATCCCGGGACCCACAACACTTGCATATTGTGACCCATGGACAAAAAAAAAGTAGGCTTTCAAGGACTAGCAGGCTGTGTGTGCCCAAATAAATAATAATATAATTAAGATCTGACAATTCATCATTTGTGTGGCTGGAAACTGTCTGAACATGCATACTATTATGCATTGACGTAATTACTAATTAGGGATAGGCCGCGGCCACTGCAACTCTGCAGTTTTACTCAACAACCGGGCATAATATAATGATTTTTAATGGGCGCTGCTATCCGCACCACAGTTTTGACTACTCGTATCGCATTTTTTTCCTAATTTTTCGTGGCTATTAGAAATACGTCTTGTACGTGCATTTTTAGGAAAAGTATTTTTGTGTTGAACACTTTTCCTAAAAATGCATGTACAAGACATTTCCAAAAGACGCGAAACTTGAGCGTATTTCCAAAGTACGTCTTGTACATGCATTTTTAAGAAAAGTGTTTACCACGAAAGTTGTAGATGTCTTCAAGATCTCCAACTTTGGCGTTGAACATTTTTCCTAAAAATGTATGTACAAGACATATTTCGAAAAACGTGAAAAACTAAGAGAAAGTGTTGTGAGAATAGTCAAATCTGCGGTGCGGATAGCAGTGCCCTTTTAAATAAAGTTTAAGGCTTTATTTGTTTGGGCGTTTGGTTGTCCGGTTTTGGGAAAATGCCGCCGGAAAAAGAGTAAACCGATGAATCTCTGGCGGCATTTGCTCCATTTCCATACGCCCGTCCGTCTTGAAAAATGCCCCAAAAAACTCCGTTTGAAGCAGCCATCTCTTCCCTCCGATTCAAACGCTCCGCTTCCACCCACCAAATCAACCCGCCACCGCCGAATCAAATGAAACCATAAACTTTAGAGCCCCGCTCTTATTTATTAATTGTTTTATGTTATTTTATTTAATTTTTAAAGAAGAATTTATGTTATTTTTGAAAGGGATTTTATGACTCTGATTTGACAACTTTATACTTCATTTCACAATAAATTAAATATGATGTTATGTTATGCAAAATTGCTCCTAGGGAGATATTGTTTCGGATCAAATGATAAAAATTAGTGGGATCACGCAGTAAAACAGAATAAGCACGGAAAAAAAATAAGAAAACATCACAGACAAATAACATCAAATTTAAAGTGTTCTTCGAAATTGAAAATGAATACGTCCACTGTATAGTCAGATAATTTCATTTTTCTTTTCACAAACATATAACACGACTATAAAAGCGGAGAAAAATAAACAAAAGAGAATCCTTTTTCCAAAAGGAAGACAAACAAAGCCTAATCCTTTTTTCAATAGGAAGCCAAATGACTCCTTTCTGATGAATGTATGAATCATTATTAAGCAATGGAGTCTGTTTGGTCCTCATCTCTCTCTCTTCTTCTCTCATCTCTTATAATTTAAATTTCCCTCTTAATATTTTGATTTTCCAATAGAAAGCCAAATGTAGCCCAATAAATATAGAATTTTAGGCTCACCTCGCATTTTAAAGTGCCCTCGGTGTATTTTACGGTAAAGTGCAGACATCCAATGGTGCACATTGGATGCCCACAAACAAAGTGAGATGAAATGTACTTGCTTTGAGATATGTACATGCATCCACACAAGTCGTTGAATGTCCATACTTTACTGTAAAATGCAGAGATGCACTTTACTCCCCTGAATCCCTTAAATAGGAAAGGTACGTGATGGGTAACTCGAAAATAGGAAAGGTAATGTACATGCGAATTTAGGCCGTAAATCAATTATTTTCATATTAATTATGTATACTGCTGAATTTAAGGCATCATTATTTTGGGTACCTTCCTTCACGACAACTAGCATGTTCCAATTTGAGCCAAAGAGCGGCCATTAATTAACAGTGAGATGAGGGAGATATTAATTACTTTTTAAAAATTATGGGCCAAGAAAATTTCTATTGAAAATTGGTGCATACATTAACTACATGCAGTGCTATATACATGAACGCAATGTTTATGAATTGTAGTAGTGTCATTGGGTTTAGCAATCAATATGCTCTGGAAGTGGTGCTCTCGTTTGGAAGCTGGTCGGCTAATGCCTCCCTGAAGTGGATGTTTTTGTATCCCAAGGTGATGATTTTATGTTTAAGACTTTGGCTCCGTTTGGCATGTGGTGGCGGTCGTAAATGTATATATGGATTAAAACGTCTTTCGTTAAGAATCACCTAACAATGTCATTCGTCATCCGTTTGAACATAAAAATGAATGGAGAGAGGAAATTCCTTAGCAGTTGGACGTTGGCGGCGAAACAAATGACAATTTAACCCCTATGTTCATGACCGACACCACTGTGCCAAACAGAGCCTTTGTTTAGCATGATTGTGGCGGTTAGGAACACGATGGTTATGAACTGTTTTTCGAGAACACCCGATCTCAACCACCTGAGCAAAAAGCGCCACCCCTAACGATGCCTAAAATAAAACAAAATTTCTCGGCAGTGGTTGTAACAGTATATACTCGACGGTGCATTTTTGTTGACACTCACCAGAGTAAAATTGTCGCATCAAATGGACAATAGTTCTTAACCACTACGTTCACGATCACATAAGTTTATGGAATTGTGACGCACGTCCGTTTGGTCCCATATGTTTTTCCCGTCCTAATCCGAGCGTATACACACCAAACTTTCCGTAGATGCTCAATCTTATCATATATGCTTGCATATGCGAGAATACGTTGAGCTGAGAAAATATGCTCGTTCATGAAGCGTGCAATTTGTTTGCAACTCCATTCTAGAAAAGAGATTGGTGAATGCAGCGGAATTGAAGTTCATCGAAATTTACAAGTCCAAATTAAAGGGGATGGTGTGCCTATATATATTCCTACTACTGTCCATGGAGTTACATATATTATAAGTTTATAACAATACTTGGAGAATGATTCTCCAAGGAAAGAGACTCCTCATTCAATCATGTTCCCACAGGCTGAACAGAGGCTGGCCTATCGATCAATAACACTCCGCTCCTAACAATCAAGTCCCCCACCGGACCAGTAAATTTAGGCTCTGTTTGGCATGATGGTGGCCGCTGTTATGAACATGGGGGTTAAATTGTCATTTGTTAATGTCCACTCAAGAGACTTTATCCACTTTTATGTTCAAACGGATGATGTTAATTTGTTAGGTGATCTTTAACAGATGATGGTTTAACACATGAGTTTACGACTGTCACCACCGTGCCAAACAGAACCTTAAACTCTCTCCGAGTTTTCATGTAGGCAATGCATGCACTTTGGTGAGCATACAACTGCAAAGGGCGTCGTCTTTGGCTTGACAATCGATATTAAGGCTCCCTTTGACACGGTGGTAGCGGTCTTGAACACGGCGATTATGAATCGGCATTTGTGAACTCCCGACCTCACCTAAGGAACTTCATTGAACTCTTTTATGTTCAGAACTAGTTTTCTTTTCTTGATGCGGTCATAACTGTTGTCCTGTCAAATACATATTCTATGACAGTAGCGTTCTTGTCGAAACTCACAGGAGCTAAAACGCAAAGCCAAAGAGAGTCAAAATGTATCCGCTCACAATTTGGATATGCAACAAATAGAACAAAAATCAGAAGGTCAGCCTAAATTGAGAAAATAAGGATATGATTATTACTCAAATTGCTGCATTTGCGACAATCCCAGTTTTAAATGCAAAAACCTTGCACCCAAATAAATGCCTACGTAAACAAAGAATTCGGGGGAGATAAAGTGCACTTGTTGTACTTTATCGTAAAGTGTACTCGCTGCATTTTGTGCAGGCATCCAACGGCCCGAGTTGGATAGTCGCACACATTTCAAAGCGAGTTGAGATGCACTCGCTTTGAGATGAGTTCAGGCATCCACGCGGGCTGTTGGATGCCCGCACTTTACCGTAAAGTACAGAGGTGCACTTTACTCCACCCAATTCCTCTTAAAGTGCCCTCCATAATCGACAATATTCTAAAGCTTCTCGGCTTTGTTGGTTGGTTTTTGTTGACTACACTTGACGTGATTATATCACGTTGCTTTCCGTTACACCTTTTTTTTTGTGCATACTGATTTGATAATCAAAGTTATCTTTATATTTGTTGCGATTACTTTCTTTAACAGGTTTCTATTAGATTTTTAACAGTCTTCTAAAAGATCTTTACGCTTTCTATTAGATTACTTTCTTTATCGCGCTTCTATTAGATTTTGGCCGCTATGAAACCGCATTGTGATTATCACTAATTGCACTGCTTATCAAAATATTTTGAGTTTTTTTTACTCTAACCGCACGCTGCTTACTCGCACTGCTAGGGTTCGAAACAATGCTTCTTTCCCTGTCAAGATTAGCTCCCTCACCCACCCATCCGTCGCCCGCGATAACTCTCTGTTGGCCCTTAATCCCTGGTTAATCCAGCTACGGTCGCGCCTGTGTTCTCCGGCAAATCCAGCTAGCGACCGGCCCGCCTGACTTCTCCGGCAAATCTAGCGACTAGCCCTGAATGTGTTCTCCGGTGAATCCCGTCGTTCATTCATTATATTTCCGACGGTAAACCCTAGTTACTCTTCTGCTTCCGAGCCTTTCATGGGCAGAGGTTCCGTGCCGTCGCCATTCCGCCTTCCACGCCCCTCGCCTCGCATCTCATGCTTCAAAGTGACGCGTCCGAAGTCGAGGAAGATGCTGGAGGCCAGCCACACATTCCCACACATGTTAGGGCCAAAATAGTGGTGTGCAAATATGAATATTGTTTGTGTATAGTCAATTCTCAAAATAGTGCTTGCTAACATCAGGACGCCCAAAATTTTTATAGGAGTCCTCTTCCCGAATTTTGTATCAGTCATTGCAATATTGTTCTAATTTTTGTGACCATGAATCCCAAACCATCTTGCTATAAAGGAAATTAGTTGTAAAATATTTATTAATTTGATAGTTTCTAGATTAATAAAGGGAATTGTTATTGGTATTTTATAAATGAATATTTGTAATCCATGGATATTTGTATTCAAAATGGATATTTGTCCCCATACATAATTATATTAAGAAAAGCGATGGGGTCTCCCGAGAGGCGTTAGCTGCGCCCGCACATCATGCATGAGGTGCGGATATCCGAACCTCCCCTGATGTTACCAAAATCGTCGTCGCCACAAATCGTCATCGCCATCGCCGCGCTAACAGCCATCATCGCCGCTGCTGCGCCAACCACCATCGCCGTCGTCGCAAACCGCCATCGCCGCTGCCGCACCAAATCCGCCACTGCAGCCGCGCCAACCGCCATCGCCGCCGATGCGTCAACCGCCATCGCTGATGGGCGAAAGGCGCGACTGAATGGAAGGAGCCACGAGCGACAAGATATTATCGGACCGCCGACGAGAGACGCAAGCGGAGAGACAAAAGTTCGGTTGCGAGAGTTTAGGTCTTGAGAGAAACAGAAACAAAGTTTGTGTTGGGTACAAATATCAAGTAGATTTAGGAGAAAAAAATGCTAAAATTTGTATTATTTTGAATATGAATATTCAATTACTATGTGTGAATAACAATTCCCTTAATAAATTTATTTCTTTTATTCATTGGTGTTTGTTATTTATACCATACTATTGTTAAAGACGATTGTTAACCGCAACCCGTTATTGACAAGTCGCATCCCAAAATCTCATAATATTTCATGCCTTTTCGAAATACATCGTGTACATGCAATTTTAGGAAAAGTGCTCAACACGAAAGTTGTAGATCTCGACGAGATCTACAACTTTCGTGTTGAGCACTTTTCCTGAAATTACAAGTACAAGGCGTATTTGGAAAAGACACAAAATTAAAAAATTTTGAGGTACGACTAGCAATAACGGGTTGCGGTTAACAAACTACATTGATAAAATATTAGTTTATAGTTTCTCAGCTTGGTCAATCGCTATCGGTTTTGGGCCTCATACGAACGGATTGATGGGCGGGAGGAGCCCAACGGACAGCCGAGATACGTGAAAATTTGAATGCGGAAGCACACGTGTGAAGTTTCTCTCCGATCCTGACGCACGTCGTCTTCCACGCCGCGCGGCGCCTCGCGTCGCCGCCCCCATCCCGCCATCATCATCCATATCCATCCAATCACGAAGGCTATTTAGTATTTACAACCATTTAGGGTTTAGGGCATTTTGAGATTTCTTCATGTTTGAGTATGGAGGCGATGATGGCGTTTTAAGGATCCATGATCCTGTCTCTCTTCCTATCGGCGCCCTTCTCTCTGATTTCTCTCACCTATTGGGCCTGCGCAAGAACCGCGAGCCTTGCCATCCAGGCATGGTGGGAGCTGCTGATGGCTATCCTCGGTTTCTTTCTAGATCTCACCTATAAGTCCATGGTTTGGGCGCTTGCCGTCCTAACTCTTCCCCTCAGGCTCTTCACTGCCCTCTACAGAGAGATTAAGGTTATTTCTTCCCCTACCCTCCCTTACCCCCTCTCGTTTTATAGCTTCTTCCGATCAACAGATCCGATCTCGAAATTAAATTCAATAATAAAATTGAGCGAGCGGGATATCAATTAATCTCTGATTTCTTCAGCAAATAGTTCGTGTTAGGGCAGATTATAAATAAACTTCAGCTTAATATGATCCCGCAGTCTTGAGATTCTTGAATCGTCATTGCACCGATGCATTAATCTTATCTCGTAGAAATGGATTATGATGGCCGGCTTATTAACAAATTTGTGTGTTGATTGATGACGGGGGTGTAGCTAGAGCAGCAGCTTAGCCAAATGAAGGCGCAGTTGGAGAGTCTTGCCTGTGAAAACAAGGAGCTAGGGCAATGCCTGCAGGTTGCGGTTAAAGAGACGAGCATCGTCGAGAAGATCTTCCAAGATATTGAGGACGACTACGAGAAGGCAATCGCCAAAATTAGTCTTCTTCAGAACGAGGTCTGTCTCTCCTCTCCTCTCCTCTTTCTTCTTTTATGTGCGTTCATGATTATAGAAATACTTAAATGCTCTTTGTGCTTCATATTCAAGTAATATTAGGCAAACAAATACATTTTTTTGTTGAAGATTTGTTGTATCCCGAAGTCTATGAAAAATGGTATATTTGTTGCGGAGAATCCGTGGAGTCATGACAGAGACGGATTCGCTCTAGTCGAAATATCGAGATGAAAATTCAAGCGGAAGCATACCTGAATCCATGAGGATGCATTGTTGCGGTCATGGATCTTCCAAGTTTACAAGATACAGATGAAGAAGACGACTTCTCCTCTTCTGATGCAAGCAGATGTGCATCTTTTTATTTTTATTTCTTGTACTTGTATTTTTGTTTTCTCTTGTTGCGCATGTCTTCACGCTTAGTTGAAATAATATGTTCTGTCGCGCACATTATTTGCGCCCTGGATGTTTTTGGTAATGCGTGCACTACTCACAAGTTTTGGTGTGGCTCGTTGGCGTGACCGGCCAACGAGACCCTAAATGCATAGGTCCGGTAATTTAGGGATAGTTTATTTAGGACAAGCAAATTTTAATTAAATATATTTATATATATATATATTTTTAATATATAATTTTCCTTCGCCGCAGCCGGCACTACACTCAATTTTTAATTCACATAGCCATTCCTCCTAAAGAAATCCAATTCCTATGTTCTTTGTGTGGCTTCCAATAGCCAAATCTACCCTAAACTACGTCTTTAAAAGCAAACACCTCCCCCTAAACCTAGGCGGTTGGAAATAGAATTGAAACGAGACATTTCTTTCGGTTTGATTCCGTCCAGCACCGCTCAGCCCAATTCCCCCTTTTCCTGCACCCTGCTCGACGGAATCAGCGACACGGACGCTCCCTCCTTTGCCCTCCAGTGCTGCCGTCGCCAAAGCTTCTCCTTGTTGTCGTTAACCACGCCTACTGCAGCTGTCGACGAAGCCGCCTGTAGCTTCCTTCAGCGGGTTTGACGACGCATCCGACGCCGATCTCCAGTTCCCCCCCGAACACTGGCGCCTCTTTCCACAGCTTCCACGATCGGCTTCAACAACCCCTCCGCCAGCTTCATCCTCCAGTTGCCCGACGCCACCTCCCAGCTCTCGACGGGAACGGTTTGCCACGTCTCCAGTATTACCCCTGGTTTGCCCGACTCAAGGCTGTGATTTCTTAGTTGTTCCGGCCAGCCCCAATCCAGGCAGCCCCGATCTCATCGTTGCTACTCCCCCATGATATACCTCACCCTTCTCCTTCTCTCCATCCACGACTACTTTATTGTGTCGGCATTTAAATGAATAGGTAATTAAAAGAGCTTGCCCTAACGAACTTCATCGCATAATTATCGTTTATTTTTGATTGCCATGTTTGACCGCTTTCATATTTTGTGTCTGTGGAACTGTGTTTTGTGACGTTACTACGTTTATGCGGTAGTCTTGCGTTCGCGAGCAATGCCTCGACCGTTTAGTTCGTTAGAAACAACCCGCGAAAGCCTCCCGCGCCGCAAATAATTTGAAAGATCGCATTTATTATTTTGAAACCCACAGCCCTAGGTTTAGGATCACATTATCTTCCTCCCTAGGCTCTCTTCAGCGATGAGATGCTAGAACTGAATGAGAGTAATAATGATTTTATTTTCATGTCTTGTGATTCAGGGACCATAATCTATTTATAGTAAACCCTAATGCGACTGTTTTACATTTAAGCCTATCATATAAATGTAAACGACGTCCGGTATCCACACATTATTTGAACTGGTCATACAATATGAAACGTATTCGACCCGATTAATTAGATCACCTAAATTTGGGTCGATAGTAATGACAGCCCAGTAATGCGCATAACTAACATATTTGACCCACATGATTATTAATTCTAACAATACTACTGTGTTTGGCTGTTTGCAACAACAACACTCGAGTTTTTATCCCACTATAGTGTGGTCAGCTGTATGGATAGATCCTTTTGTCGCCATTGTGCTGTAATTTTTGTCATAATCTCACTAATGCCCAAGTACATCATATCTTTTCTTATAATTTCATTTCAAGTTTTTATTGGTGCTACTCCTGTCTTATCCCTGATACATTTATTGCGAATTTTATCCAGTCTCGTGTGTCCACACATTCACCCAAGTATTCTCATCCCCGCAACTCCCATTTTTTGCTTATGTACAACATATAAAAAATTCTAGGCATATTTTGGCTGTGCAAGAATTCGAAGAAGAGGGGGGCCATGAAGCAGAATGAGTTCTACAAGTCCTTGAAGGGGCAGAGGGAATAGCAAGGTGCGGGGCTAGGTCGGTTGACTTGACGGAGAGATGTTCACGGGAATGGCTGTACCAGAGTTGTTATTGAGGGGATCAAATCTCGAACGAAAATTAATTTGATTTGGATTACAAGCTCAATTAGCTTGACAAGCTAATTGAATCCAATTGATAACCACTTGGACAATGAGAATTTTTCATGGTGCTTGTTATCATCCCTCACAAAATGCTAGCATGGAATTGTGAGGAATAAAATGGAAGCTTACTGATATCTGATTAGCAAATTAGGAGATGAGGATTTCTTTGAATCTTGAGAGTAGTAGAAGAATTTCAATGACTGATGACTATAAATAAATGCTTGTATAAATCTAAGAGAAGAAGTCAATTTAGAGGTCCTAATTGTGCTTGATTTGGATTTCAATGACAGATGAGGATTGCTTTGCAATTTAGAAGAAGAATTGCAAAAGTCTATATGATAACTCTGTGAATGTTGCAATCGTCTGTACTTATGCTATTTCAATGAACCATTGGAGGAACTGCACTGGACTCGATATCTAAACACACATAATATTCCTAATTTAGGGTAAGCATGAGGAGGCTGCAGCACTGGCAAAATCAGAAGCTGTGGGAATCTCAAGTGGAGAGAAAATAGGAGAATTGTAGTGATGAATTCCATTCTCAAAGCGGTGGAAAACTGTATAGCCCATATCAAACTCATGCTCCTTCAAATGTGTAATAATAATTAGGCTGCTCCTTATGATTTTCAGAGAACCCCATGCTGGGAGTCTGAAGCACCATCCATCCCATTCCCAGGATCATTCTCGTTTTCTATTCATTTGTTTTTTGCCACTGTATTTGCCATCTTTTTGTCCCCTTCTAATGATGATATTCTATTCTCAGGGTTTAGCTGAAGCATTAAAATGTCTTTAATTTCTAAATCATTTGCTGTATAGAATTGTCTTTAATTTCTAGTTATTTCATGAATGTTGAAGCAAGCTTCTCTACATATTCCAATCTGGCTCATCATCTGCTAGATGCAGGATGAGGGCTGCGCTTGACTTGCTCCCTCTAATGGTCTCCAATTGAAGTGAATTTTTTTTGTAATGTGGGCAGATACAGGATCTTAAAGCGCTAGGCAAAGCTCCGTGGGACGATGACAAGACAGCCGGCATTACCCCATGGAGCGGCGAGCACATCGAGGGTGGCGCGACGCTTCGGGACGACATCATCATTCGGCGGGGCGACGACGGAGGGAGTGAACAGAGGGGGCCGTTCCCGGGCTCGGACGAGGAGCACAAGGCCGTCGCAGTACGCCGGAGTCTTTTCAGCGCGGCGCTGTCGATCATGGTGGGGCTGACGATCTGGGAAGCGGAGGAGCCGTGCATGCCTTTGGTGGCGGCGCTCCTCACAGTTGTAGGCATGTCTATGGGCACCGTGGTTAACTTCTTCCTGGCCATAAAGAACAAACCAGCTTCCGACGCGGTGGTGCTGCTGACCATAAACTGCTTCATGCTGGGGGCTTTGAGCCGACCGGCGTTGCCGAGGGTTGCGCACGCCTGGGCTCAATGTGTGTTGAGAGCTGCCGGTTGGTTCTTTTGCCGTCCAGGATTTTCTTCATGAAGCATAGTAAAAAATAGCGCTTGAAGAGTGGCGCTGGGGAGTAGCTTGTTTTGGTTTCTGCCGTTTAGGGGGACTGGGTTTGTGAGGTAATCTGTTGCGTGTTTTGGTGCTTCTCTTGTTTTCTATTGCTCTTCCTGCTATTATTATTTAGTTTGTATATATTATTTTAGTTTTCTTGATTTTGTGCTCCATCTTGTTTGGCGAGTTGGCGTGGTCGCAAATTGAGCAGAACCATCAAAACACTTGGATCATTCAATTTTAATCTCCCAGATCAAATAGAACTTCACATTTTTTTAAAGTAATTCGAGGTTCCGTTTGGCATGGTGGTGGTGGTTGTAAATGAACGGTTAAACCGTTTTTCGTTAATGATTACCTAACAAACATTGTCCGTTTGAACATAAAAGTGGATGAAGTTCCTTCGATGGGCATGTTAACGAATGATAATTTAATCCCCGGGGTCATGACTGCCACCACCTTGCCATAGGGAGCTTGATATGAGAGCACATAGTTAAAACAAGAAAAGAATATATTCATTAAACCGATTGCACTATTAATTTAGGTTCCGTTTGGGGGATTTATTTTCACCAGTCAAGCGGTCACGACCGCATGAACCGGGCCTTAATTAAGATCCGGTTCATACGGTCGTGACCGTTTGACTGGTGAAAATAAGTCCCCCCAAACGGGGCCTTAATCAATGAATGATGCCCAAAAATGGGCATTGAAAAATAAGTTTAAATAACAATTTGATCGTTTCTATAGTTTAAATAAGTTGGCTGCTGTATTTGCCCGTCCTAAATAAGGATAATACTATACTAAAAACATTCTAAAAAATTACAAAAAAAATGAGCTCCATTCAGCACAAAAATATCAAACTTCCATACTGTTAGAGGTGAAGCTTGACAGCGTTGGGCGTATTGGACACTCGACACGATTTCGCTTGGAATGATTTCGCTTAGGATTTCTATAGAACTCTTAAGAGATTAGAAACCGGAGGAGCGGCTGATAGAGATGCGGTGCAAGTTTCTTTGAATATTCTTCATAGTGAATTTCTGTGTCACTGGTGATTGTGATTTTTTTCGTGGACTTCGAATTTTTGAATTCCTGTGTTGTGTTCTGCATTTTTGTGTTGTTGCACTCATTTTTCCCAACACTTATTTCTCCAACTTTGCAAACCTAATTACATAAGTCATGTTTTTGTGTTGAGTAAGACTCGCTTTTTATAATTTTTAGGTATGTTTTAAGTGAGCATAGTATTATCCCCTAAATAAATAGCATCTATTTCCCTGTTTAAAATATCCAACTAATTAGCTAATTAATAATAAACAAATAAATATGAACTTTCTATAGTTTAGATTCAACTACTATATTTGTACAAATCCGTAGAGAGCGGGCAAAGCTCACACAGAACATAACACGGCACGAAGAACAAATGAGCCAACAATATCCGGATTGGCAGGAGAGTGCTCAAATCAGGTAATTAAAGCACTGCACAGTATAAACTGCTCACATCAAAGTAATTTAAGGCACTGCCCTACAACAACTGCATAAGACCCCCTACATACAATAACTGCTCAGGAGATATCTCTATTTTAAGTGCATGGCATTGAGCTGCGCAGCAGTGGAGAGAGCAGGATCCAAAGGTAATGTGGAATATAAACCCTTTTTCAGTCACTTGAAAAGTTCTCAACATACTACAAGTGTTTTGAAAAAAAAACGAAGAGCACAAAATTTAAAGTCTGAAGGTCCTCCTCTTATATCCATCCACCATGTCCCACCAGCAGCAACTCTACATTCATGGCTCAGATGAGCAGCCTCCCCCAACAAATATACATGTCTTCTTTTCCTCTTTCAAGCGCTTTCATTCTGATATTAATTTCCGGCTTATAAATCTCCGGAGGATGCCAATTTCAATGCTTTAACTTCTACCCAAATTAGCCCTTGTGATAGACTTGATCTGACCAAACAAGTGCGCATATTCTGCTCACCTTCTTCTCATATGGCAAGACCTCAATTTGGCGGCCTGAGAACATTTTAGGTACTACAATCGAGTGAGAGGGATAACAAGGGAAAAGCCCAAAAGCATGGCATCAAAATAAACATTTGCTCCTCTAATAGAAAAAATAGGCTTGTGAATAGTACCTTATCCTATCATGGACGGCGGGCGGGATCGAGTTTTTTTAACATACGATACTGTATTTTATTATATTTAGATCACTTAATAAATAAATTACAAACAATGGAGCGGCCAAAATATAATATATATTATTATATGCATATTATTACTTGATAAATAAGTTAGGAGGATGAACAGTGAAGCTATTCATCCACATGATAATAATTTTTTAATAAAAGATTATATTTTTATTGAAATAAAAAAACAACACACAAGAAAATGAGTGAAAAAGCCTTGTGTAATCTTAAAATTCCCCTGATTTTAAGCTATCTAGAGAAGCCACACTTTTGTTTGTGACGTTTGGGTCTAGGCGATGCTCGTTCGGTGCAGGCTTTTTCGCCGCGCTTCTTACAATGACGTTGGGTTTGCCACTCTCTGGCATACTCCTTGTCGAATTGATGCTTTCCATCACCAGAGGAAATGAGGAATCCATCCCATTTTCAGTTGCTTCCTTATGCTCCTCTACATATTGATTGTCTGAACCCAAGGCTTCATAACGTTGATATATATATATGTAAAGTGATGATGACCTAGGTTAGCTATTATGAAATTGGCTCGTCCATTGATGATTAGGATCCTATGATTGAAACACAATAATTATTTGGAACACTTTGACAATAAATTCATGTTCGGATATCTTGTCGTCGAATTCTATTATTAAAGAATGATCAGATTTTCGGAGACTCCAATAAGTCTGCTATTGCGTGAGATTATAAACAACTATCATGAGAATTTTAGGCAAGTTTGATGACTAATGAATTTAGATTTGAAATAATTAACAGATTTAAGTGATTCTGATGAAACTGGGGATGAGTTCGAATATGACAGTTGCTATTCGAAGCAATGAATATAATACAAGATGACTTCGACGAATCTAACATAGCGTATGATTACTGTGATTACCAATTGAGGTTGCATGAAAGGATTTGAGTATTTCCATTTATGGATGTAGATGGCTACATGACTATAACAAATCAGTAGCGAGAAAGGAATCGTGTGACGCTGACGAGTCGGAAAAGAAGATATTCAAATAAGTATCAAGTTACATATATCAATCAGGAAAATGATTCTAACGAATCGGCTTGTTGTCATGTCTCGTCTCTTATCTCGATAGAATACATTTGACGATGCGATTTAACGGTGACAAGTTATGAATTAATATTGACGAGATGGATCATGTAACTATAATAAGAATACAAAATTGATGATTGGATGTTGCACTTGATATGTAAATCACAAATGATTCTTAATTATTAAGATTTACAAATTGTAATCATAGAATCCTTGGTCTATCAAACAATCAATAATGATGTTGAATAGAATTAGGTCCATAGTAGGTTTAGTAACCCGATGAGGTTGTTCGTCGAACATTGATTTGATGGGTGCATGTAAAGTGTGGCAAAAGGTGATCATAGTATAAGTAGGGTGTTTATTTTTCATAAGTGAGTTGTTTAGCGGGGTGATCTTTTCTCCACATTGTGGTGCATAGTTGGGTGTTCATTTCCCCTGAGTTGATTAAATGGGTGATCCTTTCCTAGTTGTGATGCATAGTAATGTACTTTCTTCCCTATGCAGTGTTTATGATAACACATGTGTATAATATGGCGGGTCGACTGGCCCTGTCAGAATACACACTCCGGAGGGTTAGTGATGTAGTGGTAGGTCAACTCGTGATGATTAAACTAAACGTGTTACTATATGCACTACGTTATGATTAAAATGTAAGAGGGATTCGCAATAACATTAATATCAATAATTAACTACTATAGATCCCCCAGTGGCACAAACATTCACAATTTGAGCGAGCGTTATTCAATAAACAATCAAAGTGCAAATACTTTAAGCGAGCGCAAAATGAGCCCCTCAAATCACACAACCCGTACTTGTAACAAATAAAACAAAAATCCACAAAAAATACAGTGCCAAGTACAACGACATAAAATTGTAACTCCAAACAACAACTTACACGTGCAAGTGGCAGAGGGGTGGAGGACGAAGGTGGTCCACTCGTGGGAGGCTCCGTTTAGGGTGACTGATTGCTGGACAACGGAGAGGAGAGACTCGGGAAGGAGTAGATGCTGAGTTGGGTCGGGTATGGGCGAGGGAGTGGGTTGGGGAAGAGGTTGGGGTGCGGCGTGGATGAGGTAAGAGGGAGGTAAGTGGGTTTTGAAAGTGATTTGGAGGAGTTGCTGGCTGTAGCGCGGGTTTCAATCAAGTGATGTCCTGATCGGGAGTGGGGGAAATGGTTCTGGTGATGGATTAGGGAAGGAGAAGTAGGCGGCGGCCTTGGGTAAGGAAGGGGGAGAGGGTAGAAGGCTGGGGGAAGGCAGGGAGGAGGAAAAACGAGGGGGGTGGGGACACGGGATCTGGCGGTGGTTGAGCAGCGAAGGCTGACATCGGCGATCGGGAGTTGGGAAGAGAGGATCGACAGGATGTAGAACATCAAAAAAGGAGGCAGTTACCTGGAGTTTCTCCAGGAGAAACCTTGGAGTCGCACCAAGAGACCGGCGGTTTCAAAACTTCTCCAAAATTCTTGATGGCCCCAACCGCACCCTACATATATAAATATATATCCAAAGCTAGACTACAACATCCTAATCGGATGGATCACAACATCCAAGCCGATCAGACGCTAAATATGACTCAAAAAAATAAAATAAAATATCACATAAATGTGAGCCGACCGTCCGGGCGTATCTGTGGACTCGGATTGTCCAAACAGGAAGTGGTTCACCGCCTCCTGCGGGAATCGACTCGAGCGGCCGATGATTTCCATCAGTTAGGACAGTGACTCTTGGATGAGATAGTGTCATAGTCGGAACGACAGCGCGTGCCATAACCTAATTATTTTGTTTGGGTGTTAGCCACCTGAAGTTTGACATGAGCTGTCTTTGTACTTTTGAGAATACCGTCCTTGGACGATGAATTGATAGTACGGGCTCGGACTAGACGTATGTAAGAACTAAAGATAATTGTACTTAAACACCATAGAATTGGCAATGACAGGTCACTGCTACCGTTTGGCTATGATGATAGTGTATGTGGGACTAGCTGTGCCACAAATAAGAGAACACAGTCATTAGCTTGCACTCGATTACGATAGAGTATCAGCGTCTTAACACTTTGCGTGATAATTCTATGCTGACTGTGTGTGTGTTATGCATGCATGAATGTGATGATAGAAATATTTGTACTTGCATGAATGTGATGAGTCGTGTTGGTTATGGTGTTGTGATATTCCTATAACAAGGATTTATATAAATAATTAGTTTACGTATGGTTGGATTAATAGTTCGTAGATATGTTTATACATAGTGAAGTATTTTAGTTATGCAAGATCTCAATCATATACATTTGTAAGAGCGTTTTTATATGATCGGTTACTTAAATGTTTCACCCTTTTACTTGCATTAGTTAATGTTCATGCGAGAGTGCATGTGTTGTGGACATCGCTAGGATAGAACAGATGACATGTTTACTCATAGTTAATTTACACAGCTCTCTTTTTACTCTATTACTACACTCACTAAAATATATGTTGTTCATACTATTATTCTTATTCATATCTGCACTGTGCTGACACATACTGCGGGATAATTTACTTTTTCTCTTGAGCATATTAGAGACTCAGGGGGAGAGGCGGAATAACTTATCCAATACGTATCGTACTGTTAACCCTCACCTTGGTTGCCACCCCAGGTGTTCTAGTATTGACGCATTTTCTGATTTATTTACATAATTTCTGGAATGGGTTTAGTTCCACATTGCGGGCTACCTTTATTTGTATTCAGTTCTCCTATTTATATCCCCCAATAGTGGAAGAATAAATTAATTACATTTTCTCTCATTTGATTTGGTATCAGAGGAAACACTCTCCCGATCCCGAATCTCCAGACTTGTCGAACCCGCATCTGCATCGCTGCCCGCGGCGTCTCCCGCATACTGCATCGCCGACCCGCGGCGCACCTCCCTTCGTCGTTCCTGCGTATTCACTGTGCCGATGTGAGGCCGCCGCCTCAACCGCATCCCCCATCGCCTCTCCCGCTTCTTCCGCATCGCATCCCCATCGCCATCGTCGATCGCCGATCCCATCGCATTTTCCGCACTGCTTTAAATCTTGGCGTTTCCCCCCTCTTTTCTCATTTCTTTTCTTCTCATGACCTAGATCTGTGATCTACGGGCTTTCCTTTTTTTTGGGATGAGATTTCTTCCTTGTGTTTGAGGGTTTCTTGGCTTTTTCCTCCCATGGCGTTTTTCGTTTCTTTTGGGAGTTCTCTTGTTCCCATCCCATGGATTCCTCACCTCTTGTTTCAACTGATGGCTTTGCTCGGCGCATCACCACCACCCTCCTCAATGAAAAGAATTTTATCGCTTGATCCAACTCCGTGCGTGTACATCTTGATGGGAATCCATCGGATCGTGCACATGATGGGGCGGGACCCACGTTCATTTATTCCCGCCGGAAGACGTGATCGGATCGCCGATCCGACCCCGCGGTTGCGTCCGGCACGTCGCCGCGAATCAGAATTATATATTTATGTATTTTTTTTGGACGCGTACTTATTTTATTTAAGGGCAAACCCACCGGCCAATCATAGCCGTTGGATGGGATGCCCTCATGCTTGTTTTCTTATAAATAGGACTAGTGGCTGATTTTAGGTTTTTCATTGCTGAAGTTGGAGAGCCTCTTTCCCACTTCCGGTGGTCTTCCGCGGTGCCGACGCCGTGGACCCTTGGTGCCGACGCCTTGGGGTAAGTTTCCTCTTCCTCTCCCTCGCTTTTCCTCCCCCATCCAAGCCGCCAGCCCCCCTCCCTTCCTCCGCCCAGATCTGGCCGCCGGCAACCCCTCCCGCTGCCCCCAACCCAGGCCGCCAGCCCCCTTCCTCCCTCCGCCCAAATCCGGCCGCCGGAACCCCCCTCCCCTCCTCCCTAACCAGGCCGGCCACCCTTCCCAGCCACCCGCCGCCTGAAATCAGCCCCCGCCCCCCCTTTTCCACCTCCCACCAGCCCGCCAACGTTCCGTCTCCACCCCAACTCCGTGGATCCACCCTTCCCGAGCCGGATCCGGTCATCTATTACCGGATCCTTCCACCCGAGCCCGGATCCGAACGTATTCATCCGGATCCGCCCGTTTTCGTCCCGATCCCTTCTCCCACCACCAAAACAGCCCCTCCCCGTCATTCCCACCTCCGGCTCCACCCCCGGCACCCGATATACGCCACCCGCACCTTCCACTTCCATTGCCCGAAACCAGCCCCTAGTCTTGAGTTTTTTTTGTGATTGTGGTGTACTATTTTCTGGATATTATTATTGGAGATCTCATATTTGTTTGGAGTTAGTTTGTGGCATTTTGTATCGGTTGATTATTAATCTGCAGGTGGATTCCTTCGCCGCACGCTTCGCTTCTGGCCCTCCGAGCGGAGGAAAGCCAACTAAGAAATTTGCCAAATATTAAAATAAAATCTTGTTGTAGTTATTTGTTTGTGGCGTTGCTTTCTTCATTGCTCTATTAATCCGTTGCATGAACCAGTTGTTGTGTTGCATTTAGAGCCTAAGTGGTGCCCTTTATAGCCTACCCTACATCAGTTGGTATCAGAGCCCAGGTCGGGCCATTTGCATGCTCCGTAGTGGTAGGACATTTAGAAGCATGGTAGATCCACCCGTCACAAATGACCGGGCATCGGGCTCAAATTCGAGCACCGCTACCACAGACTTTCAACGCCTTATTCTAGAGCGTTTTGACGCAATGGGTACCCAGTTCGAGAACGTGCGTCACGATATCGCCGCGGTGACTCGTCGCCTAGATCTGATAGAGCGCGCAAGAAGTACTCCCTCCCTACACGACCATGAGGCGGGTGACCCGGGCGACTCCCCCCGTCGTGGGCAGCGGGTCAGAGATGATCCGCCACCTGCGGACCGCTACCACCGTGAAGATCCCGTGAGAGCCCCCACCCCACCCCGCCAGCATGGCGGAACCCAGAGCCACCTCGTGGCCGACCCCCACCCCCGTGGGAGGATTACCGTGTACCACGACAGCCTGGCCCTAGGAACCGCGTGTCCCCGCTCGGTCGCCACGACCAGCGTCGCGACGAGTATTACCCGCCGGGTCGACGTGAGCGCGGACCCCCGCCCGCTCGACACGACTATGACCGTGACGATGATCCTGATGATTATCCAAACCCGCGGAGAGGCGACCGTGGCTTTGACATCACTCGTCGCATCCGCCTCGATGCCCTTCATTCGATGGTCGCCTAGATCCAAAAGCCTTCAGCGATTGGCTCTTGGACATGGACCACTACTTCGAGTGGTACGACATGAGTGACGAGCGCTGCATCCGCTTTGCAAAGATGAAATTGATCGGGCAAGTTAAGGTGTTCTGGATTAGTGTCGAGAGAGCTCTAGAGCGGGATGGTTACTACCCCATCACCAGATGGGACGAGATGAAGGAGAGACTGAAGGAGAAGTACCTCCCCGCATCATATCGGGATCAGCTATTTGAGCAGCTACAGAACTTACGACAGGGGACGCTTACTGTCGCTGAGTACATGGCTCGCTTCGATGAGCTGGTCGTCAGGAGTGATATTTCAGAGGAACCTATTGCCACTGCCGCCCGTTTCAAGGCGGGCCTTCGCTCCGATATTCGGAGAGAGTTGATTCCCCACCGCTTGGAGACGGTTGATCAGATATTCCAGCTCTCCCTCGAGTATGAGCAGTACCTTCGTTCGTCTAGTACGAGGCAGTTCACCTCTCGGACTGATTCCTCGACCTTTAGGAAGCCCGCTCCTCCCCAGACCACCACGGCCGCACCCTCGCGCATCCCCGCGGATGCGAAGGGTAAAGCCGTAGCCACTGATGGCCAGCGATCTGGGGGCATTGTATGTTTTAGATGCTCTGGCAGGGGCCACGTGGCGGCGCAGTGCCCCACGCGGACCCTGTTACTTGAGGAAGAGGAGGAGCAGGGTTTGGAGGGTGAAGAGGAGGCCCCAGAGGAGGTTAGGGCTGCAGTCGAGGAAGGTTGGGAGAGTGATGCCGAGCGATCCTTAGAGGTGGGAGTGATTCGGCGCCTCCTACACACCCCACGTGTGGACGAGGACTGGCGACGCACGACCATCTTTTACACGTACTTCCCTAGTGCAGGCGGTCCCTGCAAGCTAGCCATTGATGGTGGGATTTGCGTGAATATTGTAGCCCAAAGAGCGCTTGACCGTATGCAGGTGAAGGCAGAGCCTCACCCCCATCCGTACCGTGTCGTCTGGGTTGACAAGACGGCGATTCAGGTCACCCAGCGTTGTTTGGTCCCGATCACTATTGCGTCCTTTCAGGACAAGGTCTGGTGCGATGTCATTCCCATGGACGTCGCTCACGTGTTGCTTGGCCGCCCCTGGCTTTTTGATCGTGATGTCACGTGCTTCGGTCGCTCGAACACGTGTGTCTTTTATGATAAGGGGCGGAAGATCACGTTGACGCCCACCCAGCCCCGAGATCGACCCAAGGGTGTGGTAGAGTCATCTCCGAGCACGAGCGCCTCGCGACCACTGCATATTCTGAGGCGAGGTGAGTTCCTGCGAGATAGTGCCGAGTCCGACGTCATTTATGTAGTCGCCGCTACCCAGGTTACCGAGGACGCTCCAGTCGATTTCCCACTCGCGGTGCGTCCCCTGTTAGGCGAGTTTGCGGACATTATGCCAGACGAGCTCCCCGATGAGCTGCCTCCCCCCCGGGATATTCAGCATGCCATTGATCTAGTCCCGGGAGCTTCCCTCCCGAACCTGCCTCACTACCGTATGCACCCGGATGAGCACGCTGAGCTCAAACGGCAAGTTGACGAGCTTCTTCGGAAGCAGTTCATTCGCGAGAGCATGAGTCCTTGTGCGGTTCCCGCCCTTCTTACCCCTAAGAAGGACGGTAGTTGGCGTATGTGCATCGACAGCCGCGCCATCAATAAGATCACGGTCAAGTATCGCTTCCCCATCCCACGACTCGATGACTTACTGGATACTATGTCCGGTGCCCAGATCTTCTCCAAGATCGACCTCCGTAGCGGGTACCATCAGATACGAGTTCGTGAGGGGGACGAGTGGAAGACCGCATTTAAGACCAAGGACGGTCTGTATGAGTGGCTAGTCATGCCATTCGGGCTATCCAACGCCCCGAGCACATTCATGCGAGTTATGACGCAGGTGTTGCGGCCCTACATGGGCAAGTTCCTGGTGGTGTACTTTGATGACATATTAGTCTACAGCCAGACTCAGGCCGCTCACCTCGCTCATTTGAGACTTCTCTTTGGCACCCTCCGTCAAGAGAAGCTGTATGTGAACCTGAAGAAGTGCACCTTTCTGTCCGAGTCCGTCCACTTCCTAGGCTTTATTATTTCCTCCACTGGAGTCTCTGTGGACCCTGAGAAGGTCAAATCCATTCGAGATTGGCATGTACCTAGGAATATCCACGAGGCTCGTAGCTTTCACGGGCTTGCCACCTTCTATAGGAGATTTGTCCAGGGGTTCAGCACGATCATGGCCCCCTTCACGAGCTGTCTCAAGAAGGGAGAGTTTCAGTGGACCCCCGCAGCCACCAGAGCCTTCGAGGAGATTAAGGAGAGATTGACGACAGCTCCTGTCCTGAGGTTACCAGATTTCAGTTGCGCCTTTGAGGTCGCCTGCGACGCGTCCGGTATCGACATAGGTGGCGTATTGAGCCAAGAGGGACACCCAGTTTCCTACTTTAGTGAGAAGCTGAATGACGCAAAGCAAAAGTACTCGAACTATGATCGAGAATTTTATGCTATTGTCCAGTCTCTGCGCTACTGGCGACACTATCTCCTTCCCCGTGAGTTCGTGTTGTACTCCGACCACCAGGCCCTCCGTTATCTCGATTCGCAACGCAAGCTGGGCCACCGGCATGCGAAGTGGGTTGAATATCTGCAGGATTTTCATTACGTTCTCAAGCACCGCGCGGGTGTTGAGAACAAGCCGGCCGATGCGTTGAGTCGTCGTGTCTCTTTGCTTCAGACGATGACCGCCCGCATTGACGGGCTTGAGCGCATGATCTTAGAGTATCCGACGTGCCCTGATTTTGGTGAGATTTACACCGCCATATCCCGAGATCCCCCAAACCCTGTTGAGGGATATCAGATCTTCGAGGGATATCTATACCATGGATCCCGCCTATGCATTCCCCGAACATCGTATCGTGATTTCCTGATTTGGGAGTTGCATGCGGGTGGAGCCGCCGGACATTTTGGGCGCGACAAGTCTATAGCCATTGTGGAGGACCGTCTCTACTGGCCCACGCTTAGGAAGGATGTGACCAGAGTCGTCCGCCATTGCCGTACCTGCCAGACGGCCAAGGGCACGAAGCAGAACACGGGCCTATATACTCCTCTACCGGTCCCACGTCGGCCTTGGGAGGACCTTAGCATGGACTTCATTCTTGGACTTCCCCGCACTCTTCGGAAGCACGATTCCATCTTCGTGGTGGTTGATCGCTTTTCGAAGATGGCTCATTTCATTGCATGCCGCAAAACGGCGGACGCGACCCACGTTGCATCCATTTTCATGAGGGACGTTTTCCGGTTACACGGCCTTCCCAAGACCATCGTATCAGACCGTGACGTGAGATTTATGAGCTACTTCTGGAAGACCCTGTGACTCAAGACTGGCACCACCCTTAAGTTCTCGACTGCCTACCACCCACAGACGGACGGCCAGACGGAGGTAGTAAATAGGAGTTTAGGGAACTTGTTGAGATGTCTAGTGGGTGAGCGAGTGGGTAGTTGGGACTTAGACTTGCCGGTCGCCGAGTTTGCATATAATAGCTCCGTCAATAGGACTACTGGCTTGAGTCCATTTCATATAGTGTCAGGTTACGACCCCAGGAAACCCCTTGACCTTATTCCGAGCCCGTTAGAGTCTCGTCCTAGTGAGTCTGCCGAGTCATTTGCACAGCATCTGCATGAGTTGCATGAGTCGGTTCGCCGACGTATTAATATGAGCAATGGAAATTATAAAACCCACGCAGATCAGCGAAGACGAGAGCGTATTTTTAATATTGGCGAACGGGTGATGGTACGAATCCGCCCGGAGAGACTACCTTCGGGGTCTGCCAAGAAGCTAAGCGCCAGGCGAATGGGTCCTTTCTCAGTTATTAGTCGGATTGGGACAAACGCCTACAAGCTAGATATCCCGACAACCATGGGGATTCATCCAGTTTTTAATATCGAGGATCTGACACCCTATTACGAGCCTCATGACTATGGGGACCCGAGCAGTGGAGGTGCGCCACCTTCTTCCCTCTTGCCCGCCTTCCCCACCGCCCCACCCACACCAGTTGGCCACCACAGCCCGCCCACTACTGACACCCTTGCCCCTGGGAGTTCGTCGCCATTGGTACCACCGCCGGCATCACCACTCACACCGGATCCCACCATGAGAGACGAGAGCATCACGGAGATCAGATCCCACCAGATTGTTCCCACCACGGACGGGCCGCGCCTTCGCTACTTGGTTCATTGGCGGGGTCGTACAGACGCTGACGACGCTTGGATACTACCGGCAGAGCTTGATCGACTTGCCCCCGGACTTCGACTCCAGTACGATCGTCTCCATTCCTCGGAGATGAATGCCTTTCAGTCGGGGGGAGTTGATGGGAATCCATCGGATCGTGCACATGATGGGGCGGGACCCACGTTCATTTATTCCCGCCGGAAGACGTGATCGGATCGCCGATCCGACCCCGCGGTTGCGTCCGGCACGTCGCCGCGAATCAGAATTATATATTTATGTATTTTTTTTGGACGCGTACTTATTTTATTTAAGGGCAAACCCACCGGCCAATCATAGCCATTGGATGGGATGCCCTCATGCTTGTTTTCTTATAAATAGGACTAGTGGCTGATTTTAGGTTTTTCATTGCTGAAGTTGGAGAGCCTCTTTCCCACTTCCGGTGGTCTTCCGCGGTGCCGACGCCGTGGACCCTTGGTGCCGACGCCTTGGGGTAAGTTTCCTCTTCCTCTCCCTCGCTTTTCCTCCCCCATCCAAGCCGCCAGCCTCCCTCCCTTCCTCCGCCCAGATCTGGCCGCCGGCAATCCCTCCCGCTGCCCCCAACCCAGGCCGCCAGCCCCCTTCCTCCCTCCGCCCAAATCCGGCCGCCGGAACCCCCCTCCCCTCCTCCCTAACCAGGTCGGCCACCCTTCCCAGCCACCCGCCGCCTGAAATCAGCCCCCGCCCCCCCTTTTCCACCTCCCACCAGCCTGCCAACGTTCCGTCTCCACCCCAACTCCGTGGATCCACCCTTCCCGAGCCGGATCCGGCCATCTATTACCGGATCCGTCCACCCGAGCCCGGATCCGAACGTATTCATCCGGATCCGCCCGTTTTCGTCCCGATCCCTTCTCCCACCACCAAAACAGCCCCTCCCCGTCATTCCCACCTCCGGCTCCACCCCCGGCACCCGATATACGCCACCCGCACCTTCCACTTCCATTGCCCGAAACCAGCCCCTAGTCTTGAGTTTTTTTTTGTGATTGTGGTGTACTATTTTCTGGATATTATTATTGGAGATCTCATATTTGTTTGGAGTTAGTTTGTGGCATTTTGTATCGATTGATTATTAATCTGCAGGTGGATTCCTTCGCCGCACGCTTCGCTTCTGGCCCTCCGAGCGGAGGAAAGCCAACTAAGAAATTTGCCAAATATTAAAATAAAATCTTGTTGTAGTTATTTGTTTGTGGCGTTGCTTTCTTCATTGCTCTATTAATCCGTTGCATGAACCAGTTGTTGTGTTGCATTTAGAGCCTAAGTGGTGCCCTTTATAGCCTACCCTACATCACATCTTGCCGGACATGACAAGCTAGATTGACTTGAATCGAATGGTGTTCCCCATCCTTCCGATGAAAAGGCTATCCGTCAATGGCGCACGAAAAATTTCAAGATTCTCGTGTGGCTTCAATGCTCCATGGAGCCCCGCATTTACGAGCAATTCATGCGTTTCGATTCTGTGCCGTCCATTTGGGCTGCCTTGACACATACCTACGGTCACACACGCGTTGATACACAGATTTACTCTGTCTTCCAAGAGATTTCTACTGCTCGTCAGGGGGATCGTTCGGTGCACGAGTATTTTACCTCTCTCTGGGCGATTCCAAGAGCTTTCTGACCTCGAGCCACTTAGTGCTTTTCCACATCCAGAGGATCTGCTTGTTGCCAAGCGGAGGCAGGAGAAGCGGGAGACCTACCAGTTCCTGATGGGGTTACTACCCGAGTTTGAGCAGATTTGAGTTCAGATTGTCAGCATGAATCCACTTCCTGATATATTGGATGCTTATTCCATGGTGGAGGAGCATGAACGTCGTGCCCGCCTGACCGTTGTTTCATCAGTTCCAGCTTTTGTTCCTCTTCGAGACCAAATGGCCCCTTGCTTCCAGTCGTACTTCTTCTGTGCGAGGGGGGCGTACTACAACCTATAAAGGTCGAGGGGGTGGTCGCGATAGCTCATTTGCATCTGTTTAGTGTCAACACTGTCTACGGACTGGTCATGAGAAGGCCTGATGCAGGCTGCTCTTTCCTCACCTACGCCAGCAGTCCACCACCACTCGTGCTGCTGGCGCTACTTTTTCCGACTTTGGGGGCCGGCCTGATTCTGGTGCCCCGTCCGGGGCACCTTCTACCGACTGGAGTCAGCTTATGGCTCAAGTGCAGCAGATTCAATCTTAGCTCCAGATGCAGTCCCCGTTTTAGACTTCGCACCAGCCCCTTCCAGCTCAGTAGTTTCCTGCCTCCTCGTCGTTCTCGTCGACTTCAGCGTCTGCGTCAGGTACCCCGACGACCTTCCATGTCACTCAAGAGGGATATTCCTCTCCTTGGGTGATTGACTCTGGGGCCGCTGATCACATGACTGGTGAGACATGCTTGTTCTCTTCTCTTGAGTCTCCGAGCGTCCATCGGCAGGTTCGCCTTGCCGATGGCTCTGTGACCCCCATTCTTCATCGGGGGACAGTTCCCTTGTCTCCCTCCTTGTCCTTGGGTTAAGTTCTTCATGTTCCCAAGCTTGCTTTAAATCTTCTCTCTGTTAGTCAATTAACTCATTCGATGCACTGCTCGGTGACATTTTTTCCTTCTAACTGTGTTTTTCAGGACCTGACCACGAGGAGGACTTTTGACTACGGCCGTGAGCGCGACATGCTATACCATCTGGATCGTCCACCTCCTTCGCCCTATCTCTCACCCTCATCCATTGCTGCTGCTGCTTCACCTGCTCTTTGGCATGCTAGACTGGGGCATGCGAGTCCTCAGATTGTGTCGTCTCTTTCTCCGAGTGTCTCGTTTGAGAACTCCTTTCAGTGTGATGTGTGTCAGCTTAGCAAACATACACGCACTTCCTATCCTGTTTCTGTTTCTCGTAGTTCTGCACTGTTTGATATTATTCATTCAGATGTTTGGGGTCCTGCCCCGGTTATTTTTTATGATGGATTTTGGTATTTTGTTACTTCTATAGATGATTTTACTCGTTGTTGTTGGGTCTATCTTATGCGTGCCAAATCTGATGTCTTTGATTTATGTACACAGTTTACTAATATGGTTAAGACTCAGTTTTCCTCTCGTATTTGGGTCCTTCGCTCCGATAACGGTGGGGAGTATCCGAGTATACCTCTTCCTCTTTCACTGCTTTCCTTGATAGCCAAGGAACTCTCCATCAATTCTCCTGTCCCTATACACCAGAACAGAACAGCATGGCGGAACGCAAGAATCGTCATCTCTTGAATGTGACCCGGTCTCTTCTTCGTGGGTCTCACGTCCCCAAGTCTTTTTGGAGTGCCGCCCTTCTTAATGGGACCTTCTTGGTCAACCGTCCGCCGGTCCGGTACCCCTTAGCCTTTTATCTCCCCATCGCCCTCTGTTTCCCGTCCCTCTCCGGGTGTTTGGGTGTGTGTGTTTTGTCCAGGACCGTCGTTTGACTCAGACAAAGCTTGATGACAAAGTTATTCAGTGCTTATTTTTGAGATATTTCTCCTCTTCCAAGGGCTATCAGTGTTTTGACCCCTCTTCTCGTAGGACTTTTCACTCCCTGGATGTTACGTTCTTTGAGGATGTCCCCTTCTATGATACCTCCCCTGTCCTGGTTGCTTCTTCTGCTCTGCCACAGCTGGCTCCGATTGCCCTGGCTCCGCTGCACGATTCTCTTCCATTGCAGACATACACTCGTGGCCCACGCGGGTCCTCACATGTCCATCCCATTCTTCAGGATCCACTGGTTATGCCCAGCTCACAGGACCTTGTGCCACATCCTCTGGCAGGTGATGCTCTTTCCTCCTCTGACTTACCCATTGCACTTTGCAAGGGTAAGCGTTCTTATGTTACTGACCATCCTGTGGCAAGCTATGTGTCCTACCAGCGTCTTTCTCAGGGTTACCAGGCTTTCCTGACGGCTACCGACCAGATCAGAGTTCCGAGTTCGATGACTGAAGCTGCGTTTGGCACGGCTTATCGCAGCTTATTTGCTCCGGTGAGATTGGACAAAAACGTCATTGTTATAGAATGTATGTTTGGTATCACAAATGTTACAAAAAAAAACTAGTTTGAGGCATAAATTTTGGTACGACAATGACATTTTTGTCCAACCACACCGGAGCAAATAAGTCGCACCAAACACAGCCTGAGGCGTTCCAGCACCCTGAGTGGGTGGCAGCCATGGAGGCTGAGATGTCCGCTCTACAGAAGGCGGACACCTGGCGTTTGGTCCCTCTTCCCGCTGGTGGGGAAAACTGTTGGCTGCCGTTGGGTTTACACTGTCAAGTATAATGCTGATGGTTCTCTTGACCGCTACAAGGCCCGTCTTGTCGCGAATGGCTTCACTCAGACTCCTGGGGATTACGACTTGACATTTGCCTCGGTGGCCAAGCTATCTACTGTCCGTCTACTTGTCTCTCTCGCTGCCTACCATGGGTGACCCCTTCATCAGATGGACGTAAAGAATGTCTTCCTCAATGACGATCTTGCTGAGGAAGTTTATATGGATTCGCCCCCCGGTTACAAGCTTCAGGGGGAGTATTTGGGCCATGTTTGCCTTTTGCAGAAGTCTTAATATGGGCTGAATCAGTCTCCTCGTGCGTAGTTTGAGCGGTTCGGTACTGTCGTGCTTCAGAGTGGGTTCACCAGATGTCATGCCGACCACACGTGCTTTGTTCGGACTGCTGTGGATGGCCGTAGGGTCATTATTCTTGTCTATGTGAATGATATCATTCTTACCGGTGACGATAACTCGGGGATACTTCAGATCAAGGGGGTGCTTCGGAAGACATTTGAAGTGAAAGATTTGGGGTCTTTGAAGTACTTTCTCGGTATTGAGGTTGCTAGATCTCAGCAGGGGATCTCTGTCTCAGCGCAATTATACACTCGACCTCTTAAGTGATACTGGCCTTCTTGGGTGCTCTCCCGTGTCTACACCCATGGATCTGAACCATCGATTACACGCCGAGTCTGGAGATCCTCTTCCTGAGCCGGGCAGATACCAGCGCCTTGTTGGCAGACTTATCTACTTGACCAACACTCGCCCCGACATTAGCTTTGCTGTGAGTGCGGTCAGTCAATTCATGCATGCTCCACAAACTCCTCACCTTGATGCAACGTTTCGGATCATCCACTACCTGAAGTGATTTCCTGGCCTCGACCTTTTCTACCGAATCTCCGTCCCCCGGTCTCACATGTTACACGGATTCTGACTATGCTGGTTCCCTTACTGATCGACGGTCTACTTCGGGGATGTGCACTTTCTATGGCGACAATCTTATTTCCTGGAAAAGCAACAAAACAGAGTGTTGTCTCCCGCTCGTCTGCTGAGGCTGAGTACCGGGCTATGGCTCATGGCGCTACTGAACTCCTCTGGCTGCGTACTCTCTTGACCGAGCTTGGCTTTCCTCCTTCTGGTCACTCGACACTTGTTTGCGACAACCAGTCCGCCCTCATGCCAGCCCCAGACTCTGTTCTGCACGAGCGGACTAAGCATATTGAGGTTGATATTCACTCTCTCAGGAAGCACATCCGTTCAGGAACTCTTGAAGCGTCATATGTTCCCTCCGCAGAGCAGATTGCAGATGCCTTCACCAAGGCGGTTGGACCTTCCAGACTCCTCTCTACCTGTGGCAAGCTGGGCTTGCTTGATCTATTCGCGCCAGCTTGAGGGGGAGTATTGACGCATTTTCTGATTTATTTACATAATTTCTGGAATGGGTTTAGTCCCACATTGCGGGCTACCTTTATTTGTATTCGGTTCTCCTATTTATATCCCCCAATAGTGAAAGAATAAATTAATTACATTTTCACTAATTTGATTTCTAGAAGATGTACCATGTACTTGACGTGAAGGTAGAATACTCGAAAAGATCATTGCTACAATTAACAACTTAAATAGTTCAGTAGATACATAAATTATACTTATATTATTTATTTATCCGGGTTGGAGTGTTTACCTGTGATTCCCTAGAAATTTTGTAGACTGTGTACTTGGACTGCGAGCCCGGCAACGTCTGCGAGAAGTCGTAGCTGGCCGCCGAATCTCAATGCTATCCTCGGCCTTAGAGTTGGAGACCATAGAGTGTTGTCACGATCCATAGACTGATCCTCCACATCAGGAGTAACCGACAACAATCTGACCCACCGAAAGAAACACCAGTCTCCTCCACACGAGGACAGGCACACAAGGGGTGTGCCCAAAGCAACTTGAGAAACATCCACCAAAGTATCATGAGTCACATCCGTTGAGAAGGACGCTAGTAATTCGTTCTGTAGTGCCATAAGTATCCTTGGAATCCATGAAACACAGAGAACAAAAACTGAGAAACGAGATCCCTCCCGCAAAGGAGACCGGGGTCCGAAGGATGAAGAAGGATGAGGAATCACATAACCCACATCGGACAACTGAAGGAGGATGGGTGGAGAAACTACAGGAGACGACTCCGACAGGACAAGGTAGCAGGCAGCAGGTGCTCCGAGGCAGCAACGGAAGGGATCAACAACAAAGTTGGGTGTAAAAATTACAGGAGACGACTCCGGCAGGAGACGACTCCGGCGGGACAAGGCAACATGCAGCAGGCGCTCCGAGGCAGCAGCGGAAGGACTCGACAGTAGCAGAATAAGCTTTCCTGTCCCGATGCAGGAGACAGCGAGACGCGGCCAGGAGACGAACGAAGCAGCAGGCCGCGGTCGAGACGAGGCAAACCCTAGATCGTGCGGAAGTCCCGTGGCTCTGATACCATGTTGAATAATGAAAAGCTCAACTCCAAATCACAGCCCCCATCGTATATATATAATCTCAAGAATATAAATACAATATTAACACTAATAACAAAATGGTAACTCCAATACTTACAACATTGTATCAAAGGAAGGAGAACCCTAATCGCCCTCTCCCGATCATTCGCCGCTTCCGCCTCTTGCCCGTCCCAGATCTTTGGTCGTGCCGCTCTCTCATCGCTTCTCCCCGTCGCTCCTTCCCTCAGCGGCTCAACGACGACTACTTCCACCTCCGCAGCGCGTCGTAGAGCAGAGAGTCGCAGCTTTCGTCATTCAGCATCGCAGAGCAACACTCACTCCTTATGTTTCCGCTCAGCGACCAGTACAACTTTCGCATAGTTTCCGCATAGCAGTTTCTCCTTCCGCCTCCGCCCGCTCCTTCCGCTTTCGCCGCCAGTCTTCTTTCGGACACATGAAGTATGCAACAGTAAGGATCCTCTTCTGGGCGCCCAGTGTCTATTTTGTTTGAGGGGATGAACCCTCCATTGCTCTTCTCCTTGTGTACTTGGCTAGGTTTATTCGTCAGGATCATCTGAGCTCCTCTTTCTATGAGAAGCTACTAGGGCTGCGTCCCTCTCTTTCCGTTGGCTTGTTCTCGTGATTTCTATCCTCGAGCTGCTATGGAAGGGAGTGTTGATTTCCAAACATATCTTCTGGTGGGCAACAGAGTCCTCTCCAATGTCGACATTGGGCTCCGGTCATGCTCTCAAAGACCATAAGTCTCTTCAAATTACTATCGTGAAACTTGATGGCGCAAATTATCTCATATGAGCTCGTTCCATTACTCTTACCCTGAAGAGTCGCCGTATGTTTGGATATGTTACAGGAACTACAAAGGCTCTTGCTCAGACTTCTCCCGAGTGGTGTCAATGGGAGTCGGGAAACTCCCTGGTGATGTCGAGGCTACTCAATTCCATGTAGGTGCATAACTCGGAATTACCTGTTCCTGAACACTGCCGCAGGTATTTGGAAGCGAGATGAGGCTACTTATTCCTGTCGCGGCAATACTACATAGATTTTTCAACTATGTCGACGGATTTTCCTCTTGAGGCAAGGGGATCGTCCTCCTTCCTCCTAGTAGCTGGAGTTTACTTCGATGCTCTGCCCTTGTGGCTCACTTTAGCTCTGGCGGTCGCCCCTCTCGTGTCTGCAGGCCCAGCTCTGGCGAGAAGGATAATCTGATGTGTGATTATTGCGGGAAGGCCCGTCATACCAGGGACACTTGTTTCAAGCTGCATGGTTTTCCTCCTTCCCGGGGGTCCTGCTTCTCGTGGTGGCTGTGACAATGGTCGCTCTCAAGGCCTCCCTCCTCTGCCTCCCTCCCTCCTCTGCCTCGCTCAGCTAATCTATCAGATGCTTCAGAAGATATTTCTCTGGCTGTTACATTTGCTCTCTCTTCAGACGAGATTCCATGCAGGTGCAAAGCTCAGAATTACTTGTTCCTGGACACTGTCGCAGGTATTTGGAAGCGAGATGCGGCTACTTATTCCTGTCGCGGCAATGCTACACAGATTTTTCAACTATGTCGACGGATTTTCCTCTTGAGGCAAGGGGATCGTCCTCCTTCCTCCTAGTACCTGGAGTTTACTCAGCTCTACCAAGAGTATGATCACTTCGAATCTCACACTTGTCTCCCCTGAAGATGAAGTACTAGTTTGGGCCCGAGAAGAATGCAACCGAATCTTTGAGTTTCTCCATGGTCTGCATCGAGATTTTGATCCTATTAGTGTCCAGATTCTTGGGCGGTCTCCTCTTTCCTCCCTGTTGAAAATATAGTCTTGTTCGACAAGGATTTGATAGTCGTCAGACTCTACATACCGACTTTAGCCTCGGCGGTCGCCCCTCTCGTGTCTACAGACCCCGCTCTGGCGAGAAGGATAGTCTGATGTGTGATTATTGCGGGAAGGCCCGTCATACCAGGAACACTTGTTTCAAGCTGCATGGTTTTCCTCCTCCCAGGAGGTCCTGCTTCTCGTGGTGGCTATGGCATTGGTCGCTCTCAAGGCCGCCCTCCTCTGCCTCGCTCAGCTAATCTCTCAGATGCTTCAGAAGATATTCCTCTGGCTGCTACATTTGCTATCTTCGGACGAGATTCTTGCCTTCCTACGTCTGATGCATGGCCAACCTTTCGAGCCCTCTACTTTGTCATCCTCCTATGTACAACAGGGGCCCCAAGGTGTTCATTCTGCTACCAGCCGCTCCTCCACCCAGTGGATCATCAACAACGAAGCCACTGATCATATGACTAGCTTTGCTTTAGGTTTTGCTTCCTACTCTCCTCTGCCTAGTCAAGACAAAGTGAACATTGCTGATGGTTCTTTTTCCTCAATCGCAGGGAAAGGAACCATTCCCCACTCTTCCTTCACTCTATCGTCCGTTCTTCATGTCACTTGACTAATTCAATAAACTGTACTGTGACTTTTTTCCCTCTTGCAGCTTTCAGGACGTGAAGACGTGGAAGGTGCTTGACTTCGACAGCCTGTACGATGGACTATATATGTTATGAATTAGTCATATGATATGGATTCATACGATATCATATGAAAATCAAATCTAAAGTTTTTTCCTTTGTTCCAGCGATTTCATAAGATGATCGTCACTCAGTTCAATGTCACTGTTAAAATGTTGCGAAGTGATAATGGTCGAGAGTACATTGTCTCTCACTTTGAGCGATGCCTTTTTGACTTGGGTATCATCCACCAAACGTCATGCATTGGAATGAGGTCGCTGAGTGTAAGAATCGACACCTACTTGAGGTTGCACAATGTCTCTTACTTAAAATACACCTTCCCAAATATTACTGGGGGGACGATGCTCTTACAGCTGCACATCTTATTAATCGCTTGCCTACCCGTATCCTTCACCACAAAACCCCATTGGAAGCTCTCAATATTACTCCTACTGAGATTCCTTCACGTATCTTTGGGTGTGTGTGTTTTGTCCACGTGCACCACACCTCCAAGCTTGATCCCCGTGCACCACACCTCCAAGCTTGATCCCCGTGCACTTTGGTGTGTTTTCATTGACTACTCTCCTACCAAAAAGGGTATAAGTGTTTTCATCATATGACAAAATATTTTTGTCTCCATGGATGTCACGTTCCACGAATCCACGTCTTATTATGGGATCTCACTTTAGGGGGAGTTTGGTGCCATGGAAGTGAGCTCTCCTTCTATTCCTCTACCTATTTCTCCTCCATCTCAGCATGTACTTCCTTCTGGTGTTCTGCCTCCAGTATTGCCCCATCTCCCTACTCATTTGCAGATTTATACTCGTCGACGAAGGGGCACAAACAATCAGGTCCCGCACACCATACAAGAGCCAACACTAATCCGCCTATTGGTCTCCAAGGTAACCATTGTGCTTCCACTCGTCATCCCTTGTCTCATTATGTGACTTGTGACTCTGTCATCCTTCAATAGAGCCTTTGCCACTTCTCTGTCTTCCATATCCATCACTTTCTCTTGGTAGGAAGCTCTGAGACACCAAAAGTGGAAAGAAGCTACGTTGGAAGAGACGATGACTCATGAGACTTCCATCCGAATTTGTGGCCAGAGGATACACCCAGACGGCTGAAATTGACTATCAAGAAACCTTTGCTACTGTAGCAAAGATGACTTCCATCCAAATTTTGCTCTCTTGTGCGACCTGCAAAGGGTGGAGTCTCAGCCGGTTGGATGTGAAAAATGTCTTCCTCTATGACAATTTGGAAGAGGAAGATATATGTCTCTGCCTCCGGGTCTTGCCTATGAGGGATCTGAGGGAAATATATGCAGAATGAATAAGGCTTTATATGGCCTTAAACAATTTCTGAGAGCTTGCTTTGGAAGGTTCCAAAGAGCCACAATGACATTTGAGTATACTCAGAGCAATGTCGATCATACCTCGTTTGTAAAACACAGGCAAGGAAAAATGATTGTACTAATTGTCTATATGATGACATTGTCATAACTGGAGATGACATGGAGGAGATCAAAAATTTGTAGACAAGATTGGCTACTGAATTTGAGGTAAAGGATCTCGGGAACCTCAAGTACTTCATTGGCATTGAAGTTGCAAGATCCAAGCACGACATATTTATCTCACAGAGAAAATACATTCTAGACCTATTGGAAATAATGAAAATGAGTGGGTGTATACCTGCAGACACCCCGATTGAAGTCAACCATAGATTGGGGAGGGATGGTGGAGAAGGTGTAGATATCAATGGTTTTCAAAGGCTTGTAGGGAGGCTCATCTATCTATCCCATACTCGTCTAGATATCTCTTATGATGTTGGAGTTATCAGTCAATACATGTATTCTCCTAAATCACACCACTTGGATGCTACCCACCAGATTCTTCAGTATCTTAAAACCTCTCCTAGGCATGACATATTGTTTTCGCTCAACAAAGAATTAACCATTGAAGTATTCACAGCTGTTGACTAGGTGGTTGCTAGGTCTAGTACTGAAGCTGAATTTAGAGTTATGTCCCATGAAATATGTGAAGGAATGTAGATTCGATCCCTTATGTCTGAACTTGGGATTCAGGGCAAGGGTCTCATCCGTCTATATTATGATTATTGGGCGGCCATTAACATCACGCACAATCCAGTTCAGCATGACCGCACTAAATATGTTGAAGTCGATCGACAATTCATCAAGGAGAACATAGTGAGTGGAGTTGCGATCACACCATTTGTCTTATTTGATCAATAGTTAGCTGATGTCCTCACTAAGGGGTTGAGTCTTAAAGCATTTGGAAATATTATGTCTAAGTGGGTTTGACAGATGTCGCAAGCTCAACTTGAGGGGGAATTTTAGTGTCCAGTTTTTATGAGGCGGAATTTTGCTCTCGGCTTCTAACAACTGAAAACACTCTTTCAACACTTACAATAGCCACAGGAAGAATCAACACCAACTTCAAAAGTTTGTAGATTTGTTGCTAAGTAACTGTTACGCCCCCGGACGAAGCCCGACTATTTGGGCGTCAGTACACGAGACGGCGGGAGAGATGTAGAGGCGACAACGGGGCTGAACCAACTGGTTCAGCCCCCACTCTTTGAAGAACCGGCCCTCGGGGGCTGAACCAATCTGGTTTAGCCCCTATTGGGGCCGGCCAGCTCCCTTGGCCGGCCGACCTTGGGTCCGGGTATAAATATACCCAGGTTTTCCCTCTTCTCTATCTTTCTCAACCCTAGTTTTCAAATCTTCTCTAGATCTCTATCTCCCTCCCCTTCTTCTCCTAACAATTGGTATCAGAGATTCTTTTCTCCACCATGGTAACCACTCGAACGCAAGAGGAAACCGGCCGCTTGTAAACCCTAGAGGAAAATCTCGTGGGATTGACGGATTTGGTGCCTGCAATCGAGGAAAACGTGAAAACTTCCACCCAAAGGCTAGAAGAACGGATCGACACCCGAATGAAGGAGATCATGACGTTGTTGACACCAAACCTGAAGGGTAAGGCCGTGATGGAGGAGGATCCGGGCGGATCTTTCGCTGCACGGGTCAATCCGCATCGGATCGGCGCCAACGGAGGGCAAACCGGCTCAATAAGGGGAGCGGGCATCGCGCAGGGGGCCAGATCGAGCACGGGAGGCATCAGCGGGGTCGTAGCAGGCCGGGGTGGCCCCGACAGGGTCGGATCGGGCACGGGAGGCATCGACGGGTTTGGCACAAGCGGGGGTGGCCTCGGCGTGGTCGGATCGGGCACGGGAGGCATCGAAGGGTTCGACTCAAGCAGGGGTGGCCCCGACGGGATCGGAGCGGCCGGGTTTCGCCCCAGCGGGTTCGGCGCAAGCGGGGGTGGCTCTGGTGGGTTCGGTACAACGAGTTTCAGCACCGGTCGTTGCGGCTCGGGCAGTTTGGGCGCTAGAGGTGGTGGGTGGCCGGTTCCCCCATATGGAGGAGGGGGGGCCTGCTACCTCATCCAACAAGAGGAGGCATGCAGTGGGGTGGTGCTCCGGCAGCGGGACCGTTTCGCCATGGCTTTCCGGGCATGCCTTTTGAACACGAAGAACCAAGGAGGCCGGCGGGATATGGACATGAGGCGGGATGACGTGGACAGGTCGGCCAACGGCCGTACATGCCGCCAAAGTTGACACGCATGAATTTCCGAAGTTCCATGGCGACGATGCTCTGAAGTGGTTGCAGAAGGAAGAACTGTTCTTCATCTATCAGGGGGTTTTGAAAATCGGACCAAGTATCGAACTGGCAGAGAGAGAGGTTCAAGATTGAACCGGTCCAACCGGTTTAACCGAGATCTAACCGTGTGTGTGTGTATATATATAATTAGAAAATAAAAATAATTAACATTATATTAAAAATTACATATTGATATCGGATTTGTTTGTGAATTTGATTCCTTTAATTTATTATTAAGACCGAGATCAATCCTAACTCATGTACAATACGCGACAAATAATTTCCTATTTATTTTGTTTCTCATAAAATAGAAATAAAAAAATAAGTAATAGAATAATTTTTAATTGTTTAGTTTGTACGCAAAAATATATTTGAAAAGGGAATAAAATGAGTGAATTTGACGACTTTTTATATTTTAATACGTACCCTAGTGAAATATTCCTTTATTTTATATTTTTATTAATATGTATATGTATATAATTAATTTTAGTTGTAAACAACAACTACCAAAAGGCCCCGTGGTCCATGTCTTTGGCTAATCTGATAGAGGCTGGGGTTCGAATCCTACCAACTTCATATTTTAGACATTTAATTATGGACTCTTTGGCCCGCCCGGTTGGGTAAACCTGCTCCCGGTTCTGGATCACCGGTCCGCCCGCTCGGTTTTCCGGTTCTTGGGTGGTCCGCTGTGCTACGAGCCTCTAACCTTGACCGGACCGGCCGGTGGTCCCGTCCGCGGTGCGACCAGTTGAACCGACCGGTCCGGTTTTTAAAACCTTGAAACTAACTATAATTAAATGTTATAAAAATTAAAAAATAATATAACAAATAGATAAAAAATGAGACATTTATACTACGAAATAAGATCGAATAGTATCTAAGATAAAATATTATTAACAAATACAAAGTGATACATTATAAAATATATTTAATAGTATACAATAATATTATTTTGGTAACAATAAATTTATTGCAAATAAAGATAATTTAAAAATAAAATCTTTGATTGATTACAAGTCTTTTTAAACTTAAAAATTAATATTAAAACATGCAAACAATCAACTAATAAATGTGTAAAATATTTTCATATTTTTTGTAATATGAATTTAAAAAATGTGAAACAATTATATAAAATTGGTTGTAAGAATAAAACGTTAAAAAAATCGAAACAACAAGTCTAATCGATTTAAAATACATAATATATATATATATTATTTAAACATATACTGCTAGTTTGCTAATACAACATAAAATAAAATAACGAACAATATATTTAAAAGTTATGTCGGCCGATATATAAGAAAAAATCGGGCATGTCGGCCTATATTTTTCAAAAAACACAATCTATTTTTTAGAAAACATATTATTTTGCCCTCACCCACTATAGTGGGATAAAAGCTTGAGTGTTGTTGTATATTATTTTGCCTTTAAAAATGACATGTCGGGAGACATGTCGAAGGACATTTAAAATTGTAGAGAAATGGTCCCAAACCTTATGAATACTTTTCCATATATTAAAAACAAGTATGAGAACATATATATAGGAGAGGAGAGAGGAGAAGGGTCCTATACAAGAGATGTGGGACTAAAGCAAAAGAGAATAAAATTGGTCAAATTAATGGGCCTTTACAATATATCATATTTCTCTAATACTCCCCCGCAAGCTGGAGCATACAAATCGTAGGCACCAAGCTTGGATAAGAACTGATGGTACAAATGCCGGGGCAATGCCTTGGTGAGGATGTCAGCAACTTGCTTATAAGCGAGAACATGCTCTAGCTCTAACTTCTTTAACTGAACCTTTTCACGGATGAAGTGACAATCAACTTCAATGTGTTTGGTCCTTTCATGAAAAACTGAGTTCTTCGCAATGTGGATTGCGGCCTGACTATCGCAAAGTAGAACAGTTGGCGAGGATAAGGTGACTCCTAGATCACCAAGAAGAGCCTCCAGCTAGGTGAGTTCAGAAACAATGGCGGCCATTGCACGATACTCAGCTTCAGCAGAAGAGAGAGCAACAACAGATTGTTTCTTGCTGCGCCAAGTAATGAGATTCCCTCCAAAGTAGGTACAAAAACCCGTAGTAGAGCGTCGATCATCCAGGGAGCCCGCATAGTCCGCATCAGAATATGCAACAAGAGATAGAGAAGAAGATGGTTTATATACCAACCCTTGTCCTGGTGCATTCTTCAGGTATCTGAGGATGCGTTCCATGGCTTGTAAATGAGAGCCTCGAGGAGCATGCATATACCGACTGACTACTCTGACAGCAAATGAGATGTCAGGTTTTGTAACTGTCAGATATATCTGTTTTCCTACAAGCCGTCGATAATACTCAGGGTTTGAAAGCAGATCATCAGAGTCAGACTCATGGGCACATAGCTTGTGATTGGCATCCATCGGTGTGTCCACAGGTTTACACCCGGAGTAGCCAGCATCACGGAGAAGGTCAAGGCAGTACTTCCGTTGGGATAAGACAAGTCCATCAGGACCTCTTGCGATTTCAAGGCCAAAGAAGTATTGAAGGTTGCCCAGATCTTTTGTTTGGAAAACAGAGCTAAGATGTTGTTTGACCTCTAGTATCCCTGTTGAGTCATCGCCTATGATTAGGATGTCATCAACATATACCAAAAGGAGAATCGTGTCTGTTTTTCTATGTCGAGTGAACAGAGAGAAGTCTGCCGAACTCCGAGTAAAACCAACTGCCTGAACAGCTTTACTGAACTTATTGAACCATGCCCGCGGGGATTGTTTGAGACCATAGATAGATTTCTTAAGATGACAAACTCTGGACTCCCTCGTGGTCTCAACCCGGGAGGTTGTTGCATATAGATGGTTTCTTGTAGGTCGCCATTGAGAAACACATTCTTGATATCGAGTTGGTGCAAGGGTCACCGACGATGCACGACGACAGAGAGAAGGGCAAGAACCGTGTTGAGCTTGGCGACCAGAGAGAAGGTCTCCTCATAGTCGAGACCGTGTTGTTGAGTAAAGCCACGAGCCACCAGTCTGGCCTTAAGACGGTCAGCCGTCCCATCGGAAGCATGCTTGATGACAAAGACCCATTTGTAACTAACTGTAGTCTGCCCAGGGGGTAGAGGGACCAGATCCCAAGTCTGATTCGCCCAAAGGGCGCACATTTCTTCATCCATGGCAGCACGCCAACCTGGATGTTGCAAAGCCTCCTGCACAGAAGTAGGAACAGAAATAGAGGATAATGAAGTAGCAAAGGTGTGAAGGGTCGGGGACAGGCGATGTAACGAGACATAATTCGCCATGGGATAAGCGGTGGAGATAGACACCAGATCAGCAGGCCGCGAAATCACTTCGGTAGAGGGAGGCCGTGGCAGGGTATGAGAGCTCGGAGGGCGACGAGAGTACCCATGGATGATAGGCGACGTAGGACGGATTGGAGGGGGGGTAGGTGTTGGTAGTAGAGGGGGGAGGAGACGTAACGGGTACGGCGGGCCGAATGATAGGAGGAGGAATAAACGGATCTGTAGAGGTGGTATGAAAGGGTTGATCTTCCCAAAAGGTGACATCAGCAGAGATGATTAGTTTGGCGTCGACAGGAGAATAACAAACATATCCTTTTTGGGTGCGGGAGTAGCCAACAAACATCACCTTGGTTGCTCGGGGAGCGAGCTTGTCAGTGGGCGGAGCCAGGTTATGAACATAGCAGGTGCATCCAAAGACTCGGGGCGTGAGAGAGAACAGAGCCATGGAAGGAAAGAGAAGAGTGACAGGAGCCACAAAGTTCAAGGTGGATGAGGGCATGCGGTTGATGAGATGATAGACAGTAGAGACGGCAAAGTTCCAATAGAGAGGTGGAACTTGCATCTGAAACATGAGAGAGTGGGCGACCTCGAGAAGGTGCCGATTCTTCCGCTCGGCGACACTGTTCTGTTGAGGAGTATATGCACACGAGTTCTGATGAACAATACCAAACTCGGTACATATATTAGAGAAGGTGCGGCCCGTATACTCGCGCACATTATCGGTATGAAGAATTTTGACGCAGGTAGAAAACTGAGTACGAATCTCTACCAGAAAGGCATGGAAAGTGGAGGGAAGTTCAGTACAATCTCGAAGTAAATATAACCAGGTAACGCATGAGTAGTCATTGATAAATGTGACAAAATACCGATAGCCAAAAACACTCGGGAGCTTATATGACCCCCAAATTTCAGAATCAACTAAGGAGAAGGGGGCATCACACCGAGTACTAGGGGAGGTAAAGGAGACACGATGTTGTTTGCCATAAATGCAAGACTCACACCGAAACTCAGAAAGGAAAACATCAGGAAGAGCTTTCTGGAGAATTGGAAGAGGAGCATGCCCAAGACGACGATGCCAGTCAACAGAAGAGATGGTGGAGAGAGCGGTGGGAGAAGAGGAGCCAAAAATGTAGAGCCCATTGGACAGTCGCCCGGTACCGAGGATGTTCCACGTCTTGCGATCCTCCACAACACAAGAGATTGAAGAGAAGGTTATGTCGCAATTGAGGTCGTGAATTAGATGCCTAATAGAGAGAAGATTAAAAGGAGAGCCAGGAACATGAAGAACAGATCGAAGTGTAATAGAGGGAGTAAGAGGGATGTCAGCGGATCCAGAGACGGGAGGGGTATCCCCATTTGCAACAGTGATGAACTTAGAATGCACGGAGGCCATGTAGCGTGGAGGCTGTAGTGGGGTAATGTGGTGCGTCGCACCAGAGTCCAAAATCCATGAGGAACTGTGTACAAGACAGGAGCTTCCGCTATCAGCGATAGACACCACAGAGCCCAGTGGTGGGGTGATCAGTGCGGAAGAGGCACACATCCTTATAGGGGTCGCCAAAGACCATGCCGCATAGGCCGCAGCAGGAGCACCAAGCAGAGGCTGCAGCAAGGCCGTAGAGGCCGCAACAAGGACCAGGTAGAAGCCGAGCCCGCAGCGAGAACCAGGCTGCAGGAGAAGCTGAGGCCGCAGCAAGAACCAGGCCGCAGGGAACTGGTATAGCAAGCAGCGAGTAGAGAGGAGAGGCCGCAAGTGCAGGAAGGGAGCTCGCCGATTGAATAGAGGCAGCAGACTGAGCAGTTAGTGAGCAGGAAGACCGCAGCGGAGAGGAGCAGGGAGCAGGCCGCAGCGGCTTGAAGTAGAAGGTAGAGATCGCAGCGGTCTGGAGCAGATCGCAGCGGTCTGAAGCAGATCGCAGCGGTCTGAAGCAGATCGCAGCGGTCTGAAGCAGATCGCAGCGGTCTGAAGCAGATCGCAGCGGTCTGAAGCAGATCGCAGCGGTCTGAAGCAGATCGCAGCGGTCTGAAGCAGATCGCAGCGGACTGGGGCAGGCCGCAGCGGACTGGAGTAGAGAGCAGACCGCAGCGGAGTGGAAGTAGAAGGCATGCCGCACCAGATCAGAGGAGAGCTTGCAGCGGACTGGAGGACGCCCACGCAGCGAGCTGAGCAGGTCGCAACAGACTATAACATAGAGCAGGCCGCAGCAAACCCGTGGCGGACTGAAGAAGAGACCGCGGATAGGGAGTAGAGAGGAACAGTCTGCGAGCAAAGAGGCTCGAGCAGACAGAAGAAGAGCGTGCAGCGGACAGGAAGGAAAGCCCGCAGCGGATAGAAGAGGTAGGCCCTACGGGTCAGAGCAGAAGATGTCTATAAGAAGCTTGATGAGGGTGAAACCACGAAGAGAGAGAGAAGAGAGGCGGATGCAGAGGGGCAGTCCACAGAAGGCACGCGGATAGGGGAAAACAGTCCGCAGGAGATCGGAGCGATCATAAAGGCAGGCCGCAGGAGAGAGCGGGCTGGGCGAGCTGGGCGGTTTGAAGACAAGGGGAGACCGCAGGCTCTGATACCATGTAGAGAAATGGTCCCAAACCTTATGAATACTTTTACATATATTAAAAACAAGTATGAGAACATATATATAGGAGAGGAGAGAGGAGAATGGTCCTATACAAGAGATGTGGGACTAAAGCAAGAGAGAATAAAATGGGCCAAATTAATGGGCCTTTACAATATATCCTATTTCTCTAACAAAAACAATGAGAATAGTATAGAAACAATATAGCGCAAAATAAATTAACCAGATCGCCAGTGTTGTGGATATCCTCCAACATGGCCGACATGACGGTCGATATAAAGAGTTCATGGGCAAAACAACACATTTTTCATATTATTTTTTTTGCAAAATATCCTTTTGGAATATATCCTTTGATATGTCTGCTATTGACCAATATATTCGCCGATATATCGGCCGATATATACCGCTATTTTATCAATTGTTTTTTTTCAATTTATTTTAAAAAGTGTCTATGATCTAATAGAAAATAGACCAAAATTGTTTCATTGCTTAGATTAGTTTCCCCTTTCTCTGACTTTCTTCCTTGCTTAAGTCTGTCATCGACGTTAATTATGCATGATATTTGAATTATGAACTAAAGATTCCTTATCTTTCATTATCATCGACAACTTCCTGACATTCTGCTTACCCTTGTTTTATTTCACGTGTTATATCATTATTACTTGTGTAACACAAAATGTTTATATCAGTTTGTTCAATAAATATCAAATTATTAATATATTAATATATATATTAAAAAATAACTAAATGTATAAATAATTGCACATATAAATAATTAAATATTAAAACCCTATATGTGAAATAACCCCGATATATCCCCTGACATATTAAAACCGACATGAAAAATCTAAAATGACGTGTCCCCAATATCCGACATCTACAACCTTGCAGATCATAGAAAAAGCCAACTAACCAACATTTCTAAAGCTTGGTTCAAAAGGGATAAGTACAAATAATAAGGATTAAGTACAAATAACCGGAGATAAGAATAGATAACATAATCACATAGAAGTGTTCTGCAACTGGAACAAAGCAGTCATAGACATTAGACAAAATCACAAAATGAAACAGAAGAAATCAAAAATAAAGCACAAGCATTACCTGGGTACCTTAAATCACATAGAAGTGCTCTACAACTCTGCGTTTCTGCCGAACAGACAACAATTGAACATAGAAGAATCAAAACGAAGGGGAGAAAGCCGTCTGGCCTCCAGAGTCTGGAGCAGTGATTTCGCGATTCTCGCTTTGCCAATTGGTCTCTAGAACAGAGAAGAACTTTGGAGAGGCTATTTTTGAAGACTGGTTTTGGCTCTACCCTAATTCCTAAATGCAGGATCTATTTCGCGAGGATTGAGCGATGGTGATTAGGCGGGCCGCTGGTTCAAAATTAATTTTGGGAGTGCAATTAACTGAGTATTGGTCAGTTAATAGTAAAATTTGGGCCAAATTTGGTCTGCGAATAGCCAAATTGTGACTTGCTTATAACAAACTGCAAAAAAGGGGGAACCTATGTCCCTTTGGCCCACCTCTGGATCCGCCCCTGGCAACCGCGATAGTACCCTGGCCACGACAATGCCCTGGTGCAATGCCTCTCCCGCCGCTCACAACCCCAAGGGTTAGTATAGACAAGATAAAACATACCACATAAACTTCAACAATAAATAATCCACGCTTATAATTAGTCCCTGGTTACAAATGAATGAAGTAACAATTTCATTTGTCTTATTTATAACTGCAAAGGATTCTAATATTTTTTTCAATAAACGAGGGACAGTGGACAGGGGTCTCCCGCACAATTGTGACAGTACCCCGATGGCGACTGTGCCACGGTGCAACGACATTCCCTCCGTTTGAGCCCCCCGAGCGCACGATTGCAGTCCTCTGACACGACCGACCTCGAAGGATAGCGAGCAGCGGGAGTGACGTTGCACCATGGTAGTGTGGCAATCGGGGGTACTGTAGCGGCCGCACAGGAGACTCTGTGCACTGTCATTCGTATATATAGTTATATATATATATAAATAATAATAATATGTACCTTTTAAATATATATACAATATGAATATAGATCACACCACTATTCATCTGCCTCCCAATGCTATTTATATAAAAAAACCAAAAACATCCAAAAAAATATCACGAAAAACAAGTGTGAGTGCGGGACGGATAGGATGCCACTGTTCGTGCACCGTTGAACTTCGATGTTGCCTTCATACAAGTATAGATTTTAGGAGTCAAATGCATTTTACTTTCAAATATTCTTATTAGGTTGTTTACCGGGATCTCTGTACGTATGCTAAACTATAAGTTGCACTCTTCTGTCTTTCAAAATTACCAAAATCTACTAGTCAACATTTCATAACACGCATGCACAAAAATATCCCCCTAGAGGGGAGCCATTAGGCTGCACTTTTTGGGCATACAACTTATGAAATGTAAACTTACATCAAAAAATTTTGTAATTTCAAAAGATAGAGGGGATGCAACCTGTTCTCATGCTAACTTTCAGGGAAGGTTTAGCTAATTAATATAATTCTTATTTAATATTTTGATAAGTTGATGGACTCGTAGTCGCATCCGATGGGATGAGTGCAATGTAAAATAATTTTAGATGCAATTTAAATTAAAGAAAGCAATAATAGGTTTAACAAAGTAAAGTAAGAAGCACAAATTGCATAAGATTAGAAATTTAAAATCATTTAGCGGCGCAAAACATTCAACGCTCAGCAATCCTACAATAATCAATATGAACCAAAATAACAAACTACTTGTTCGAGAATAGAAAGAAAAAAAAAACTAAAACACTCAGACGCTAGAATGCTTACTCTATCTAGACAAAGGTGAACCAAAAAATTAGGGAAGAAGTCACCGAGTATGAAAGGTAAGGTAAGATGGTTGGTGGACGAACCAGTGGGCGACAAGAGACTCACACAAAGAGTGTAAAGGCGGTGGCAATGGCAAAAGCTTGCAAGGACAGTGCAATGACAAAATAGAAGAGGTGTGGTAGCGTCAAAGACAAAGGAGGAAGGAAAATCCGAGATGGGGACGGGGAGGTTATGGAAATATAGGGGCAATATGGGAGAGGGGGGCGGGGGGGACTCACGACGGCAGCCTCCAAAACCAAAGTAGGGTTACCGATTCTTTTTTTTCCTTCCGCAGCATCAGATTTTATAACCCAAGGTAAATACCACGGGAGCACCTTGCTTCACATGACAATTAGATCACAGGAGAAACTGACAGTCAGTTTACCTTATATTTCTCTTTTCCAATTCTATTTTTTCTTTTGATATATGTCTTCTCTTTTTCTTTAATTTTTTTAAACAGAGTTTTTTTAACCAAAGCAATCTGTCTATTGAGAATAAAATAGGAAGGGACTCAAAATTAGGATTAAGGCTTAACACGGGCGTAGGAGAGAAAACAATAAAAAGATTACACTTCCTAGTTGATCTCATCATGGGCAGTGGCGGATCCGGGAGAGGGGGGGGGTTGATTTTTGAAGTTTATGTTTATGTATTATGTATTATTTATATTATATAAATCCAAAAAAACACAAACCCTATCTCCCATTCTCACGATCAGATTTCTCCCTCCCGAGTCCCGGCGTGCGCCGCTGCCCCTGTTCTCGCCAGTCGCCCGACACCCGACGCCCGTTCATCTCTCTCTCGTTTAGTTCTTACTTGTTCCTCCCCGTCGGCCGTCGCCCGTCGGCCTGTTCTAATAGACCCCCTGCCGACTTGTCCCGACCACCAGCAGGCAGCAGCCCGACCTGGCGACCTCCAGTTGGCCCCAACAGCCCTCCGCTTGAAGATCCGAAGATAAAGGAGGGTGTGCCCTGTGCCGTGTGCTCTCTCCCTCCGAACGAAATGCGAGGTGATTTACCCAAACGTTTCCAAAGCCGCAAAGCCACACCTAAATCTCTCCACCAAGCTATTACGTATAAAAGAAAATCACACAAAAAGAGATAGAGGAATTCGTTACCCAACCCGCTGTTGACGTAGTCGGAGTGACTCCGGTCTCCAGTGGATTTTCTTGAGCGGACATTGGATTTTCTCCGGCAGTAGCCCGATCTGCCCATCCACCACTGCCTCCAACTACGTCAACAGCGGGTTGGGTAACGAATTCCTCTACCTCTTTTTGTGTGATTTTCTTTTATACGTAATAGCTTGGTGGAGAGATTTAGGTGTGGATTTGCGGCTTTGGAAACGTTTGGGTAAATCACCTCGCATTTCGTTCGGACCATGTGGGTCCTTTTCGCTTGAGCGGACATTGACCTATAGTCCTTGTTCAATCTCTAGAGACGCAGCGAACCTTTGTTTTATTTGTTTTTTATGAACTACCGGGTTGATTGTGTCCGTCCCCGGCATGATACTTGCATTAGAAGCCCGAGCGCATTTCTGAGTTAGGCATGCTGTGTGAAGCTTATTCGTGTCATTTAGATTATTGTATGCAGGTGTTATGACGGTCACAGTGTCGTTATAATGCCAAAATTTTGTGCGATTTAGTGACCGAATATTAGGTCTCCAAGGGTGCTAATACACTTTAATTTTAGGTCTCATGAAGAAGATGGAAACTATTAACTCATTTTTCAATAAAAAGTCATCAACTGAATGTGGAAAGCATTATGCTTTTTTAACTCATGTATGGAAGGATCATGGTTCTCCACATAGTATTGCTGTCAAAAGTTGTGCCAATTTAGTGTCTCAATCCAAACACAGATAACGTGATGGAAAAACAGACTTGTCAACAAGTACTAAAGAACTGGTTGCGTGTTGGAACTTCCATTGATGCATTACAGTATTGTGTTTTTCAAGGAATTGATTTTCGAGGCCATGATGAAACTCTGGAATCTGTTAATCGTGGTAATTTCATCTAGATGATTAAGTTGTTAAGAAATTATAACAAAGAAGTTGATGTAGTTGTATTAGAAAATACCCCAGGAAATGCTATGTACATAACACCTAATATTCAGAAGGATCTTCTCTCTATTATGTCAAGATTAGTGCAATCTGTTATTCGTAAAGTAATTGGCGATTCCAAATACTGCATTATAGTTGATGAAGCTCGAGATGAGTCTAAAAGAGAACAAATGTATATAGTTATTTGATTTGTAGATGATCGTGGTTTTGTGCAGGAAAGATTTTTAGATCTTGTTCATGTCAAAGATACAAGTGCGTTAACTCTTAAAAATGAAATTTCTGCAGTTCTATCTCATCATAATTTGAGTATTCAAGATATGCGAGAGCAAAGTTATGATGGTGCAAGTAACATGCATAGTGAATGGAAAGGGCTAAAAACTCTGTTCCTTAACGAATGTTCACAAACTTATTATGTTCATTGTTTTGCACATAAAGTACATCTAGTTCTGGTTGCAACATCAAGGAAAGTGAAAGCAGTGCTTATTTTTTTCAATGAATTGTTGTATGTTATTAACACGGTTGGTGCTTCCACCAAACACAATGATCAATTGCACGCTGCTTAAAAGGAATATTTTGATTACATGATTGCACTTGGTGAAATTGAAACTGGTACGGGAGCCAATCAGATAGGTTCGCTACAAAGACATGGCGACACCAGATGGTCGTCTCATCTAAATTCTATTTGTAGTGTTATTAATATGTATAGTGCAACTTGCTCTGTATTGCTTGATATTAGTGATAATGGAGGAACATCTGCACAACGAGGGGATGCTGAAGAGGCTTTTAAAAAGATGGGTGCATTTAAATTTATATTTATCTTGCATTTGATGAAAGAAATATTGAGAGTCAGTGTCGTTCTATGCAAAACACTGAAACATCAAAATCAAGATATATTAAATGTTATAAATTTTGTTTCAACAACAAAGAATCTCATTCAAAAATTACGTGCATCTGGCTGGGAAAAGTACTTACAGGTTGTGAAAGTATTTTGTAAAAAAATGAAGTCAAAATTCCGGAAATGAATGCTAGATACAGTGATCGTCGGTTTCGAACTCCTCGTGATATCATTACAGTGGAACATTATTTTAGAGTTGACATATTTAACGCCACAATAAATTGTGTATTGCAGGAGCTGAACTCTAGATTCAATGAAAATTCTATGAAATTGCTTCGTATAAGTATGACTTTAGATCCAAGTGCTGAATATAAATATTTTAATATTGAAGATATATGTGCTCTTGCACGAATTTTTTACCCTCAAGATTTCAATGAGCAAGATATTTATGTGTTGAATACTCAGCTGCAACATTATCAGTTAGACGTTCTTTCTCATTCAGATTTAAAGAACTTGCCAACAATTTCTAAACTTTGTGAGAAATTGGCCGAAACGAAGAAATCAAATACCTATTATCTTGTTGACAAGCTAATTCGGCTAATTTTGACACTTTCGGTCTCAACAACGACTACAGAACGGTCATTTTCTGCTATGAAGCTTATTAAAACAAGACTGAGCAACAAAATGGAGGATGAATTTCTGGCAAATTGTATGACTCTAAATAGAACGAGAAATAGCAGAGAAGATCGAGAAAGATTAGATCATTGATGAATTATATGAGTTGAAAAAACGGCGTTCACAACTAAAATAAGGTAACATCTCTATTTTAATTTTTCTTTTTTTGTTAATGCTAAAATTTCAAATTAGAAAATTTTTTGCTTATTATATTTTGATTCATAATTTTTTTGCCCCCCCTACTTCGAATCCTGGATCCGCCTCTGATCCAATACAAATTCAATACAAAAATTGCAAGAAAATAAAAGCGCTTAACAAGTGCTGGACAATAAAGAAAATGCTCGACATAACTAAAAGAAACAAAAAACATGCGTCAAATAAACTTTGGCGTTATGAGCGTCTGTCTGCATCATAAATTCGATTTAGCTTTTCCACACATTCACCGAGCAGTCTTTTAACAAGCTCTCTCCAGGGAAGACACAAAATTCTTACAACTCAAAGGAAGACAAATCATATTAGACATTCTCCACTACAAAACAATGCAAACTAGCTACGAAAAAATATCACGTCACAAAAAGAATCTGAGGAGTTCAAGGCTTATAAAAACTGACCTTAAACACCAGCTTGTTCCATTAGATTCCATGCCATAGCCACTATATTCCAAGTTTCAATTCAACGAGTCTGGCCTCAGCATCATCCGGATGATCCGCTACAATAAATTCAGCGCCTATGGGCAAGTGATCACTCGGGTGGTAGTGATTGGGAAGACCCCCAGCAATGTCCGCGGAATCAGAAGAGGGTAGGTCGAGCAAGCTGACCGCTTTCAGGCAAAATGAGTCGGTTGAAACAAATATATAGTCCAGAGTTCCAGTGAAACCAGGAGTGCAGTTTGTGAACACCGGCTCCCCTCCGTTTGTTCCGTACAGGCTGCACAGCTGCATATCTTTCGTTGATGTCATATACTCGTATACCTGAATTCAGAGCAGATGTCAGATTCGCACTACAATTCGATGGCGTGAACCAATCCATTTCATAAAATGGATTAAATGCATGTTAAATGAAGTAACATATGCTCAAACATATAATGGTCAAACACTTCAAGGGCAGAGTTGATAAGGGGAATTTGATGGAGAAAGAAAAGAGACTTCACATCCAAAACAAGAATTTTAATCATGACAAATGATCATTGTTGAAATTTCAAATCTTAACATTGATATCTATTCAGTGGACCCTCCTTCAGTTCATGTCCTTGTCTCAAACGCTATCGGGTTTAAGCCCTCTACTATGACAGACACAAGGGTGGAGCCCTGAACCAAAATGAGATGTTGTATATTTTATTTCAGCTTTCTTTTGAAATTTTCTATTATTGGGTATTTCGAGAAATTCAACTATATTGCCGAGTAATATACAAAGTCCGATATTACAAGGGTTTTGAGTGTGAATAGCACTTCTCCACCTTCTCTTGCTTCTCTATGTAACCTAATTTTAGAGTGAACACCTGCAACTGTCCGTGGACAACTGATCGTGTAGCCCTTTTGGGGGGTGGGACCACATAGCTTCGGATATATTTCTTCTTTATTTGCCTGATCATCTCCATTACATAGACAAAAATTCTCATTCATGAGGATGAAAGAAACAACAAACTGGACAGCTGAAAAACTTCCTAAGTGCGAGTAAATTGCTAATAAAATGTTAACAGACAACACTGACGTCGACTAGAATAAACCTAACAAAAGAAATCCTAAAACATAAAATAATTTAAACATTAACAACATAAAATTTCAAATTTTACGTCCACATTTTAAATTTTAACAGCAAATGAACCTATACTAAAAGGGCATCTCAATACCCCTAAGGATCCGTTTATTTGGAAAGAATTTAGGCATTGGAATTGAAATTGGAGGTCTAATTCCAATGAAAATAAACATCCAATTCTAATTTTAGGGCCCCAATTCCATCCAAACAAATGGGCCCCACAAATATGTCACTCTAAGAAATGGGAGAGACATCCATAGACAAATAATTAGTATCAATGAAGACTCCAAAAACTACATGTTGAAGATTATATAGGATTCGAACTCAAAAAGAATGTAGGTTGATGCTAAAATTTTTCCTATTTTAGTGGTTGGAAGGGCTTAAAGGTTAGCAAAAAAGAAATTTAACCTCGTCTCCGGGAGTTGAATTAAAATCACCAGCAACCAGCACGGAAGGCGCGCAGCAATAATTTTTGCCAATGATTTCCTTGAACCGAGAAAGCCGTGATAGAAGATACTTCGCCTGAGCAAGCTTCACATCTATCCATTCGGGATCCCTGTAAATGTACTTTTAACATACTTTTGCCTTAGAAAATCTTAAAGAATCACTTCAAAAACAAAGAGAAGGATTAACAACAACAAGGCATGTAAAATAGACCAGATATTTAAATGCAAAATTAGAAGACATAACGAATAAGCACTTCTAATATCCTATCCCTTCTGTCATGGATCATCCCACGGGGCGGTGTTCTATTGCTTGAGTTGTGGAATCCAAGAGAATGAAGGGAAGGGAGATGCTAAAGTAAACATATGGAGAAGAAGGGATGAGAGACAATAATGAATAGGAGAGGAAATTTCATTGAAAACTTCATGGCATCTATACGCTAGTTAAATGAGTACAATAAGCACATTCGTAGGTGGTTATAGGCATGGTGATGAGTGATAATTTGGAATTCGCTATAGTTTTGATGCGAATTTCACAATAACAATTAATATGTTTAAAAAATATAAAATGATTTACTAATATAGAATCTTGGGCAAGATTCAAAGAGGGATTACATTATCTGTTGAAGACCACTTTGCTCACCATGGACAAAATCATCGACATTCGACCATTATTCACATGCACCAAAATCCTTGAACACAGGTTCATGACATCACCAACAGATTTTATCTCCAACTATATTAGGCACTGTTCGTTTGAATTACCTTTATCATTCATTGCTGCCAGAGGAATATATTAAATGCTCTGTTCATTTTAATAAAATTGGATCATCATAAATTCATAATTAGGGAGGGAAATTCGTCTAGGTTACAAATTGCTTGTGATGTAGAATTAAACTGAACTGACCAAAATTTGAAAGACTGAACTGGCTAAGAGCACGAGGATCCGTGTGGTCGCGACCGCCACCCTGGCGGGACCACAGCCGCACAGCGGAAATCCACGCGCTCAATGAATTCTGCAGAAATACCGCTGAAATCCACCACGCGAAGACCTCCACGGCCGTGGTGGCCACCGCACGGATTTGCTCCGCGGAGCCAAACTGAGCCTTAGAGTGGGATAAAACGAAAAAACAGTAAAAATGTTAATTGAGTTTGGTTCTAAAATAAAACTACGGTTTATCAGTTTAACTGGTTTTAAATAGTTGTGCTCGCTTTAATTTAATTTAAAATAGTTATGTTTAGTTTAATTTGGCTAACAAGATTCAAGCACAGTTTGATTTAAAATGGCTCTAAATGGTTCATTTGATTTAAAATGGTTTTATTTGGCTCGGTTTGATTTAAAAGGATTTTTATCTTGACTCAGTTTGCTTTTGTAAGAGAAGCTCATTTAATCTATGTCCATTATGTATTTTTTTTATTTTTCTCTCTCCTCTTTAGTCCCACATCATGTATAGGACCTTCCTCTCTCTTTCTCTCATCTATATATTTGTACTCATTCTTTGTATTTTATACAAGTGAACATATATACAAGGTTGAGTTTTCCCTTATCAACATGATATCAGAGCCAGGTTCCGACCTTGGGCAGATTCCCTCTTCTTAACCGCCTATCCCGCGTGGTCCTCTTCCATGCTTGCGGCCTGCTGCGGACTGCTTTTCTATCCGCTGCTTGCTCTTGCCGCTCGGTCTCCTGTGGCCTATCTCTCTTGTCCGTTCTGCGTCTCTTCTTCCGGTTCCTCTTCTTCTCTGTGGTTCCACCCCTCCCCTCAGGCTTCTTATAGCCTTCCCTCTCTATCCCGTATGGTCCACCTCTCCCTGTTGCTCCTGGTTCAGACCGCTTTGGTCTCCTCCAGACTGCACTCTCTTCGTGCGGTCTCCTTTCGCGGCCTGCTCCCTCTCGCGGCCTGCTCTTCTCGCGGCCTGCTCTTCTCGCGGCCTGCTCTTCTCGCGGCCTGCTCTTCTCGCGGCCTGTTGTTCTCGCGGCCTGCTCCCTCTCGCGGCCTGCTCTTCTCGCGGCCTGCTTCCCTAAGCGCTTCTACTAGTCCAGACCGCGATCTCTTCTCGCGGCCTGCTCCTGCTCGCCTCGAGCGGCCTCTCGCGGCCTGCTCCTGCTCCTGCTCTTTTGTCGGTCTGCTCCAGCTCGCTGCGACCTGTTTCTACTCGCCACCTTCTGCCTCATCTTACTCGCGGACTCTCCTTGTCCGCTGTGTTCTACTATCCGCTGATTTGTCGCTGGAGTCCTACTCACGACCTTTTACTCGCCGCGGACTGTTCCTGTTCGTTGCGATCTGATCTCTCTATTCGCTTGAGTCTTCTTTACTCGCAGTATCTTCTCTCTGCCCGCTCGTGGCCTCCTTTTTCTCTGACCGCTGCTGTGCTCAGCCAGACCGTGTGGACTGTTGCCTTCCCGCATTTAGGTCGAGGTCTTCTCCTCTCTTCTATCCGCGCAGCTCGTCTCTGTCCGCTGCTGCCTTCTCCTTCTACCGAGCTCCGCCTTTGGTCGCGGCATCTTCCTGCCGCTGGTGTCTTCACATCGTGACCAGGCGGTCTCAGCTTTAGTCGCGTGGTCTCCTCGGTTACTGGTTTGTTCTCCTAGCCGCAACTCTTCTTCATGACTTCTTCTGCTGATTCTGTCGGAACGGCAATTCCTCCTGCAGACCGCCCGACCTCTATTCCGGAAGTGCGGGATGAGCTATGTATTACTACTATATCTCTAACCGACAAGAAGAATTTTGTGGAATGGGCGCACTCTGTTCACCGGGTCCTACAATCCAAGGGGTTTCTTCATCACTTGACCCAGGTCGTTACTGGTACCCCTACTGACGATTGGTTACGCAATGATGGTCGTGTGCAGACATGGATCCTTAATTCCCTTGATGGCGTGTCTTATCGCCTGGCCATGTACCACGAGACGGCCAAAGGCATGTGAGATGAGCTTCATACCCTTTACTCCGGCAAGGATAGTCTCCACCATTTGTACGACATTATCACTGCTCTTCAGGCCCTTGATAGCAGTGGCGCGACCGATCTGACCTCCTTTGTTGCCCAAGCTCGGTCTCTGGTCGAAGCTTGGATCCAACATCAGCCTCCTACTGTGGACCTTGCTGCCCAACGTGCCCAAAAGGAAGCTGTGGGTATAGCCATGATGATGGCTCGGGTACCCCATCACCTTCACAGTGTACGGGCTCACATCCTCTCCTCTACTGTTACCCTGTCCTTCTCGGATGTGTGTTCGATGCTTCTCAAAGTCTCCCCGCCTCCGGATGTGTCTGGACCTCCTTCTCCGGCCTTTGTCCAGCAGGCACCTGCTCCTTTACTGCCTCTTCCGTCTTCAGCTCGTGGAGGCCGCTCTGATTCTCGGGGATGTGGTCGGGGTGGACGGCCTCGGCCTAAGTGCTCGTTCTGCAGCAAAGACGGGCATCTTGAAGCCACGTGCTATCGCAAGCATGGTCGACCTCCTCGTCCGCAGGCTTCTGCTGCTGCCACCGACCCCTCTCCCACTCGTACTGACCTCGACGAGGTTCGTCTTCAGCTCCAGAATCTTCATGGACTGCTCAGCCGCCCGCCAGCCTCGGTTGCCTCCGCTGCCTCCATCTCCAATGAAGGTATCGCATGCCTCTCCTCTGGCCTGCGATGGATCCTCGATTCTGGTGCCACTCATCACATCACTTCTGTTCAACCGCCTCAATACTTGTCTTCACCTCACACGAAGTACATTACTGTGGCCAATGGGGCATCTGTCCCTGCCTCTGGATGTGCTGATATTCCTCTCATCTGCTCTCTTCTCCTGCGCTCGGCTTTTCACGTTCCGGGCTCTCCTTTCAATTTACTTTCTGTTGGTCGCCTTACTACTGATTTAAAATGCTCAGTGACATTTACTTCCTCTTCTTTTCTGATACAGTATCAGCAGACGCAGACTATCATTGGTAGGGGGCGGCTGCAGAACGAGCTCTACCTTCATGATGACTCTCCTACTCTCCTCGCATCTGTCTCCTCCTCGGATTGGCATCGACATCTTGGTCATGCTCCTCTCCCAGTCCTCCAAAAGGCTCTCCCGGATATATCTCTTTCTGCTTTTCAGTGTGAAACATGTATTTTTGGCAAACAGCCACGTTCATCTTTTCCTTCTCATTGTACTCGGAGCTCCGCTCCTTTTGTTTTGGTACACTCTGATATATGGGTCCGTACAAAATTACTAGCATTTCTGGCTACCGTTACTTGCTTACATTTATTGATGATTACTCTCGCATGACATGGTTGTATCTCCTTCGCGATCGTTCGGAGCTTCCCCGCATCTTCAGGGCCTTCATTCTTGAAACTCACACTCACTTCTCTGCGCCCATTCGCATTATTCGTACTGGAAATGCGCGCGAGTACACTGGTTATGACTTTGCGACTCTCTGCTCTTAGTTTGGCATTATTCACCAAACATCGTGCACGTATACTCCACAACAGAATGGTGTCGCCGAGCGCAAGAATCGTCATTTTCTTGATGTCTCTCGCTCCCTTATGCTGCAAATGCAGGTTCCCAAACCATACTGGAATTTTGCACTCTCCACGGCCTGTTTTCTTATCAACCGTCCACCATCTTCCGTCCTCCAGAATGTTACTCCTTTCAGCCTCCTCTTTCCCTCCACTCCGCTTTTTCCTGTTACTCATCGAATTTTTGGGTGTACTTGTTATGTTCACCACCTCGGTCCCTCTACAGACAAGTTGGATCCCCGTGCAGCTAAAAATATTTTTGTAGGCTACTCGCGCACTCAAAAAGGTTATGTATGCTATTCGCCTACTACCCGCAAAGTGACTGTTTCTGCGGACGTCACTTTCTGGGAAGATCTTCCCTTCTTTTCTGCTCTGGATGTCGCTCCTGTTCCAGAGCCCGTCGTTCGTCATGTCATCTCTGCTCCCCGTTCCTCCTCATCTCCTCCTCCTGCCCAGACTCTGGTTCGTCCACCTCCACCTGTTATCCGGGTTTATTCTCGTCGCTCTCCTCATCCCATTGCCCCACTGCAGCCGGCTTCGACCTCTGATGCTCCACTACCTGCTGCTCCGGCTCCCGCCTCCACCGCTCATCCAATGACGAACTATGTTTCTCTACATCGGCTTTCACCGCCACTTTTTCACTTTGCCACATCATTATTCTCTGTTTCTGTCCCTAACTCTGTGCAGGAGGCGCTTCAACATATAGGCTGGCGGGTTGCCATGGACGAAGAAATGACGGCCCTTTGGGCCAACCAGACCTGGGTCCTTGTCCCTTTACCTCCCGGTCAGCACCCTGTTGGGTGTAAATGGAGTTTCGTCATCAAACATGCTCCGGATGACACTATTGCCCGACTGAAGGCCCGACTGGTGGCCCGTGATTTCTCTCAGTAGCAGGGCCTTGATTATGAGGAAACCTTCTCTCTGGTGGCTAAGCTCAACACTGTTCGGGTTCTTCTCTCCGTGGCTGTGCACCGTCACTGGCCCCTTCATCAGCTCGATATCAAGAATGCCTTGTTGAATGGAGATCTTCAGGAAACCGTCTACATGCGCCAACCGCCCGGGTTTGAGACCACGGGGGAGTCTCGTGTGTGTCTTCAAAAGAAATCCATCTATGGTCTCAAATAATCCCCTCGGGCGTGGTTTGACAAGTTCAGCAAGGTGGTTCGGGACATGGGTTTCACTCGGAGTTCTGCAGACTTCTCCCTATTCACCCGACACCGGGCAACTGGAACCGTCCTTCTGTTGGTTTATGTTGATGATATCCTGCTTACTGGGGATGACTCAAAAGGGATTCAAGAGGTCAAACAACATCTGAGCACCACGTTTCCGACCAAAGACCTGGGGCATCTTTGCTAATTCCTCGGTCTTGAGGTCGCACGACGGCCGGATGGGACTGTCCTCTCCCAACGGAAGTATTGTCTTGATCTTCTCAAAGACGCTGGCCAGTCTGGTTGCAAGCCAGCTAATACCCCGATGGAGGCAAATCACAAACTATGTGCTCATGCCTCTGATGATGATTTGCTTCTCCAGAACCCGGAATACTATCGACGCCTTGTGGGAAAGTTGATCTACCTAACGGTCACGAGACCTGATATATCGTTTGCTGTTGGGGTTGTCATTCGGTTCATGCATGCTCCCCGGGTTTCTCATCTCCAGGCGGTTGAACGGATTCTCTAATACCTTAAGGTAGCTCCGGGTCAAGGGCTTGTTTACAAAACCTCCAAATCTGCTCCAACATTGGTTGCTTATTCTGATGCCGATTATGTCGGTTCCCTGGACGATCGTCGGTCAACCAGTGAGTTTTGTACTTATTTTGGCGGTCATCTTATTACATGGAAAAGTAAGAAACAAGTCGTGGTCGCTCGATCCTCTGCGGAAGTTGAATACCGATCGATGGCATCGGTTGTCTCAGAACTCACTTGGCTTGAAAGTCTCCTTACTGACATGAGAGTAAAACTTCCTTCATCTGCTGTTCTATTTTGTGATAGTCAAGCAGCCATACACATAACAAAGAATCCGGTGTTTCACGAGCGCACAAAACATATTGAGGTCGACTGCCACTTTATTCGAGAGAAAGTTCAATTGAAGAAACTTGAATTAAAGCATGCTCCGGGCACTGATCAAGTTGCTGATATTCTTACAAAGGCTTTGTCAAGTATCTTGTTTTACCAGTGTTTGTCCAAGCTGGGTGCATATGACCTATACGCTCCAGCTTGCGGGGGAGTGTTAGAGAAGCCCATTTAATCTAGGTCCATTATGTATTTTTTTATTTTTCTCTCCTCTTTAGTCCCACATCATGTATTGGATCTTCCTCTCTCTTTCTCTCATCTATATATTTGTACTCATTTTTTGTATTTTATACAAGTGAATATATATAGAAGGTTGACTTTTCCCTTATCAACAAAAACTATTCCATTCGTTTTTTTATATTTAAAATTGGCTCTATTCAGTTTAGTTTGATTTAAAATCTGTTCTATTCAGCTCATTGTATTTAAAATCTGTTCTATTCAGCTCATTGTATTTAAAATCGATTCTATTCAGCTCATTGTATTTAAAATCGATTCTATTCGGTTTAGTTTGATTTAAAATTGATTATACTATTTCGCACACTGTCACCTTCACTTTAAACTTTGTAAATCCTACTTTTATAAAAACAATTCTACAAGTATCACTAACTAAAGAACACACACTACTTTAGTGCATGATTGTTCGTAGAAACAAGAATAGACAAAATATAAGATGAATTGACTGAGTTACCAGTAAATATGAGTATTTGCCACAACAAGAACATGCTTAGACGGATCTTTCAGCTTGAAAGCTACTAGTAAACCAACACAATCACGTTCTAACCTCATACACGGATCATCTCGATTCCGACAATCACTATCGCTATTCTTGTTTGATAGATCTGCAAAGAAACACAAATCAAATGGCATATAAACACTGAAATAAACTATCGTCTTAATTTTGTTTTAATTTTATACACACGAAACGCCAAAAATTAACTAGAATGGGTGTATGATGGGAACCATCAGATGCACCTGGAGGGGTTCGCCGCAAGGAGGGACCCACGTACATGTATTCGCGCAGGAAGACTTGATCGGATCGCCGATCGGATTCCGCGGTTGCGTCCGCGACGTCGCCGCGAGTCAAAAAACTATATTATTTTATTTTTTTTGAGTTTGTTTTGATGTACTTTAAGGGGCTAACCCACCGACCAATCATAGCCGTTGATGGGGATGCCCTAACTTGTCTTTTCTTATAAATAGGAGTGTTAGAGGCTGAATTGAACCATTGTTGGATTTGGAGAAAGAGTTTCCGGATTCCAGCGATCCCTCCCCGGTGCCGACGCCGTGGAACCCTACGTGATGACTCCTAGGCCGCCAAACTTCCCCCCAAGGTAACTCATACCCCCTCCATCATTTTCCATCATCTTCTCCTCTTTTACACCACCGGAATCCCCAAAATCTCCCCCCAACAGCCGTCGGCCTGCAGTCCAGCAAACCGGCCGAACCCTTGTTCCCCCCCCCCTTTGTCCGCCGCCGCCTGCTGTCCAGAACCGGTCGCCGGCCATGCTGTCAGCCACCCCGCTGCCTTCGCCCCTTTCCTCTCCAGAACCGGCCACCCCAAGGGTTTTCTAACCCTAGCCGGCCACTCCTCTCTCCGCCCCTTCGTGGATCCACTTCCCACCACCTCGAAAACCCTAGATCTATCTTGATCTAGTGCTACCACCCTCCGATCCATTATTTTCCCAATATTCATCATCCCAATAGCCCCAAAAATCCTAGATCAGTCCAGATCTAGGAATCTAGCCACCCGGTCCGTTATTTCCACCACACAAACCTTCCATTTTTGCCTGGATCCGCTCCTAAATAACGGATCTACTCACCCCCGGTCCGGATCTACTCATTCGTGGCCGGATCCGCCGTTTTACCATCCGTTACCACTGCTTTCCGCCGAGGGTAGCCACCGTCACCGTCGCCTCGCCACCGGTTCCACCTCCGATCGCCCGTCTTTACATCCGGCCTTCAAATCCTCCAGTGCCTCGGTTTAGCTCTCTACGTTGTGAGCATTTATGGTATTGTATTCTGTGACTTGACATTTTCATTCGGTGTTTATCTATATTGTGCTGAGATAATGGTTGTGTAGTGGTTATTTCCTTTTATGCTAATAATTGTTTGTGGAATTATTCGCCGCACGAATGCTTACGCCCTCCAAGTGGAGGAAGCCGTTGCCAAATTGCTAAAAATTAATTGTTTGTTTCTTTATTTCAATTATTTGCGTGCCGTTATTAATTTCATTGCTTATAGTAATTATCGTTGCCGACCGACGACCACCTTGCATGTAGCATTGCATTAGTGTGTCACCCTTGCACCTGCACGTAGAGTTGTAGTTTCCGAGCACTACTAGCTTACCCCTACATCAATGTAGGTCTTAGAGACTGACACTACAAATAAAAAAATATTATGAAAAGCGTTCACGTAATTTTCATTACATTGCTATTGGGCAGGTTTAACAAATGTCAACATTATATATAGAAATTCATCATAAGAAATTAAACTACAAAAGAGGCATAGTGGAAGTATCGAGTGATTAGGTCAAGGTTAACTACAACCATGTAATTTAATATATGATTGAAATGAACATGTGATTTGAATTTTCCTATGGAATACCGGAATATATGCTAGCAAAAAAACCCCAAATTTAAGGTTTTATATAATATTAGCTTAAGAAACAAAAACTAAGGACAAATTATATTTAGGCACTTATGTTTTGAAATTTCCTACGCCTTGAAATGGACATGTGATTTGGAGTCTTGTTTTTTTGCAAAAGCTTGGCTTAATTCCAAAAAAGTTGTGAGTTCTAAAATTCCGCAATGCATTGGTAACATTAATAATCATCATACTCGAGTTGAGAACATACATTGATTCTGCCACCCTATCACTTGTACTTGTTGATCTTACCACATATGTATTGCTTGATCTTCTTGCAATAATTTTAGATTCAGTAAAGTTTTTTTAGGTCGAATTTGAGCGACTGACCTCTAAATTTTGGAGAGATGATGACGCAAGAGGAATCTATTGGTGGAGGATGCTCGATGCTGTACCCCTAAATGCAATGCAAGCGAGCATGTGTTGAATGCAATGAATCTACGATAAACTCTAAAATGAGATTGCAAGGGCAAACAGACAAACAACAAGCAATCCAACGAACAAGAGGCTTATGACACAAACTCTAATGCAATGCACATGCAAATGTTCCAATCACGCAATTTCTTCCTACGTGCAATTAATTAAACAACGATAAATTTAAAATTCACATATTTAATCACATTTAAGCACACACATTCAACTTAAGCAAGGGACAATTGCAAATTGATTAGGAGTGCATCCTAATTTAAAGCACATGACAGATAGGAAATACACCCCTTTGGAAAGAGAAATAATCAAACTGACTTAAGTAAAATATTACTAGCAATACAAGATATCTGACAATGGCAAAAAATGAAAGTTTGAAGTAAAATCTCACAAGTAATTGATGTTGGTAGTGGTGGTGGCTACCTGGGAGTATAGACGCTGTCATTTGGGACTGAATTAGGGCAAGAAATTGGAGGTTGTGTGTGGGTGGGGAGGTTGCGGCCTTGCGGGACTGGTGTAGGCTTTGGAAGAGGGAACGATGGTTGGACAGGCTTGGGATGGGGTTGGGAAGAATGAAAAAGGGTAGGGGGAGGGCTGGTCGGGTCTTATAGGTTCAGTGGGGGCCGGCGGAGGATCGGGTAGGTGACAACAGGGCAGAGTCCACCGAATTGAGGGGTCAGAGAGGATGGGACAGTGGCAGCGGACTCAAAATAGGGTGTCAGTAGCTGGACGTGGTATTGACGGGGTCGCTGAAGGTTGAAGGCTGAAGGAGTCATGGCTGGCAAGATCAGGATGTAGAAGCGAGCGCTGCGTGCGAGCGGGCTGGCACATGATCAGATGAAACAGATGGACTGCATAAGGGGAAAACCAAAGGTGGATGAGTGGCGGTGGATGCAAGAGTTGGCACCTGGAGGAGGGGTGTGTTATGAGTCTTAGAATGTTGTCGGAGGAGAGGCCGGAGGTGGAGATGACAGTGGCAGAGATAATACGGAGGCTTGACCGCGACTGCCAAAACGGGACGTGCTTGAGAGAGAGCTTCCAAAATCTCTTTTAAGGTTAGGGAAAATAGATTTTCTTCAATTATACTAATACAAGGCCCACTGAGTTTTTTAAATAGGACTTACAATCCACACAAAAAAAGAATGTCAAAGGAAATAACGATAGACTTGGACATGCGACTAAAAATGAACACCTCAATAAGACACGACATAAATAATGACGCCAATAAGGACGCGACTCTTTAAGACAAAATAAAAGCATATAAAAAATAAATAATAATAAATAATGACCTAATAAGACCCATAACATCTCTCTCGACCTTCAAATTGAGCTTTGTCCTTAAGCTTGAACTTTGTGTGGATTAACAAGTCTTTTGGCATCTTGATCTCTCGCCAGAACTATGTCTGATAACACATAGCGGTGGAGGGGATGTCAGCGATTTGCAACAACGTCGTCGAAGAAATGGGCGGTGAAAGGAATATTTTTGGTGTGGCTGTTGGAACGACGTTCAGCAGCAGCGACAAGACGACTGAAGGAACAACGATGGGTAAAAGGAACGCATCTGGCGGCGAGGTGGCCGGAGGTACCAACATGGCAGGGGCATGCAAAGGAAGTTGTGAAACGGCGACTGCAATGACTGGAGAAGGCGGCCCAAGGTGGGGCGACACCACTACAAGAGGTGATGACGGAGGGGCAATCATCACAAAGAGCGGTGGTTCGTCGTTGACTGGAGAAGAAGGCGATTGCAAGAGGAGAGACAGCGGTGGCGACGAAGGAGGAAACTTTGGCGAAAAGGTGGCTATCAAATCATCGAGCTTGTGCAAGAAAGCAAACATGTCGTCCAGACAATGAGCGTCGGTGCCCTGACGACGTGCATCAAAATCCCTAAGGCGGGCGTCCCAAGAGGCAATCATTTCCTCTATCGAACGAAGGACAACTATCTCTATGACACTAAGCTTGATGTGCTCCATACTTAATTGTTCACTTAATTAATTCAATTAAAAATTAATTAAAATAATTTGCAAAATAAATTTAGGAAAAATTAATTCGTATATATCCATCGCCGTTTAATACGGAATGGAATCGATGCTTATTTAGGAGCGACGATAGCGCTTATTCAGGAAAAATGGGCCTCAAACAGAAGGTAAGGGAACTGGCGTGTGCGATAATAGCCCAGTTGTGTCGGGGCTTTCTCCGAAATGATGAGTGGAGAGCCGAGAAAGGCTCAGATGTACATGATCCAACACAGGAGGTGAGCAATATGCGGTGCGTGCAGATTGATGGGGTAGAGCAGGAGCGACAATCGGGAAAGGATCCCGCAACGGAGGCGTGCTCGGCTCTACTGTCGATAATATGGGCGCAGGTTCTGGAAGAAGGTTGCCAGAGTGTTCTCCCTGCGGAATAAGAGGCAGACACAGTCGCGGGAGCCACTCAAGGATCTTGCAGAGGTTCGATCGAAGGAGATGAGCACGCGGGTGGCCCGAGAGGCTGTGTTGTCGTCGAATGGAGGATTCAAGCGTGGTGGGCTTTAGAAGCCGCTCACGTGCGGGTGACTGCGTCGATCGGAGGTGTATATCATGGCCGTAGAGAGAGCCGCAGATTTTTGGTGGTCTAGTCAAACTCAACCGAGGTGGAAGAACAACTGGGCCCACGGGAAGAAGAGAGGCGTCGCTGGAGGAGCGGCTTGGGTGCTTTCTGGGTGACAAAGCAGCGATGATGCCCAGCTAGAATGATAAAAACAACAAACATAACTGGAAGGGGTCAAAATTTGCGGCGAACGAAAGGAACGAAGGGAGGAAGGAGTAGACTCTAATACCTAGTTGTTATGGGTCTTAAAATGTTGTCGGATGAGAGACTGAAGATGGAGATGACGGTGGCGGAGATACTACGAAGCCTTGACCGCGGCTGCCTATGCGGGGCGTGCTCGAGAGAGAGATAACTTCCAATATCTCTTTTAGGGTTAGAGAAAATAGATTTTCTTTATTCATATAAACACAAGACCCACTAGATCCTTTAAATATGACTTACAAATGACTTGAACAAATCAATCGTTCAAATGACTTGACCTAATCCCAAAATCTGTGTTTGAAAAATAAAACAAGTACATGAAAAAATACAAAAAAAATGAGCCTGACGTGACCACAGGCTCTGATCGCTCATCTGATGATCACAAATATTGATTTCATCGTCGTTTGTAATACTGCATGTAATCGATCATGGACTCCGCGCATCCATTTGACAATCAAAAATGAGTCTGACGTGATCACAGACGTTAGATATTTGAATGAATATGGTCAAAAAGAGGTAGACACCTCATAAAAAATTTAGCTGGAGAGGAAAATGAAATGGAGGATGACAAAGACACTGATGTTACTGAAGCGGAGAAGTCATTGTGAAAGATGCTGAGAAAAGGGGAAGATCACCCTAATGGTAGAGCTCCCTGGTTGTCTCAGTATCAATAATCTTTTTTGTTTAAAGGTCCTGAAAATAATAATTAGTTGGAGAGAATGAGAAACAATAACGTAATTGCTTTGAAAGTGTAAAGACAAATAATAGATTGCAAGGAAAATTCGTGATATATAAAGTGTTGTCCAATTTGAGAAGGGAGGTGGTAGTAACAACTCTAGTTCCATAAACTGGAGCATGAGTCATTAGTCACAAACACTGATAGTAACCGATTATGTTTCTCGAGGTGAGAGAAGACAACAAAAGTTCTCAATCATATGATTCATGGAACCCAAGTCAATGAGCCACTTATCATGAGTAACAACATACAAACTACATGAAGAAGTTACAATGGAGGCAGGTTCAGATGGCGGAGTGGAGGATTGATAAAAAGGCTTAGACTCAGTGGCACTAACATGGGCCCAAATTCTGAGAAGAAGGTGCTTCATAGAGCAACACTCAAGAAGATCACCAAACTTCCCACTATGTAGAGGGTGACTCTTGCATGTCCTCCAATGTGGACTCAATGGTCACACTGTGCTCCACAACCACATGAGCATAATTCTTAGAGGGTGGATGAGATGCTATCAGAGGTCGGCACAAAAATTTCGTCACAACATAGATACGAGTTGTAGTAACATCCTAGGTAGGAGTGTCAGATTATCAAAAGATCTGTTAATATATCATCTCGTATGAATCATGAAGACAGAAGATAATAGACAACAAATAGTTTGCCAAAATTTTCCACTGAGTTGCAAGGTCAGCAGAAGGACTATGTCAGAGAAGTTCCGCGTCGAGACACTGAACTTCCTTATACACAACGTTGAGAGAGGGGGGTTGGTCGAGGAAAGAGATCTGAATAGACGGTGTAGATGTTAGATGTTTCCGAACATTTGGAGTTAAGGGTAGCAAGATGATCCAAGAAGCCTTCCCAATCTCATCACAACGGATGATAGACAAACAATCATCAAAAAGACTGTTTATAAACCACAGGCGGACAAAAGTATCACTGACATCTTAATCAACACAATTGGGAAATGTAGGGTCAGGATGAGTATTTGTGAGATGATGTCTCTTGTGTTGAGAGCGCAGAAGAAAAATGAAGGAGAAACTCAAATCACGATTGTTGGTTCTACTCAACTTAAAAGTCGTCTCGAGATTTCCAAAGGTACAGGTACTGAAAATGAGTGTGGCGGTAGGAGCAGTTGCAACGAGAATAAGAGGGAGCAGGGTTTCACCATAGTTTAGTACAAGCGAGTACTGAGGGTTTGGGTTGCTGGGCTGGGTGAGTACTCGAGCTCGACAGGGGCAAGAACATGGTGAGTACTGAAGCACATGAGGGCTAGAACTCGTGTTGATGTAGTGCACTCAAGTCCCAAAGATCAATGAGAGTAGGAGCGCGGAGAGAGTGGAAGAAGAACTCGTCGGAGCTCGATGGAATTTGTTGGTGAACTCGCTAACTGGAACTCGACGGGGAGGTCGTTGCAACTTGTTGGTTAGGAGCTTGACAAAAGAGACACAACGGGAAGGAGAACTCGTCAGAGGCTGAGAGATCACCGGAGGCTGTAACTGGGAGTTCTCATAAGAGGGATTGCAGGAAGTTCTCCTTGGAGAGGCTGCGACTGAGAGTTCTTGCAGAGTTCTCGTAGGGAAGACTGCAGAGAGTTCTTGTAGGAGAGGCTACGACTGAGAGTTCTTTCGCAGGAGGCTATGGATTGAGAAGTTCTCACATGTGAGATTGCAGGAGTAGAGTTCAGGTGGATGCAATGGCGAGTCGCGGGCGCGGGAGTCGATTTTGTTGGCAGGAGAAGTGGGCAAGATCGTAAGGGAGATATGAGAATGTTCGGAAAACAACGCGTGCTTGCGCAAGGAGCTCTCGTTCAAGACATGGGGTTCATGTGAGACAGGGAGAAATTATGCGAGAGCAGTAATCAATAGAGAGCAAAGAAGATTCAATACAAGACGAGAATGGAGAGAAAATTGTGCCAAAATAATCCATTTAGCATGGAGAGAAAATCACAAGCTAAAAATTCAACAAATGAAGCAAGGCAAAACACCGACTCCAAGTTTCAACCAATTCACAAACAAGTTCAACTGAAGTCGTTGTCGAGCACCAAACAAGATAGTGCAAATCTTAATAAACAATGTGGGTACCAACAAATATACAATCCCCTCCATAATTGAGCTTTGCTCGCCAAACCTTTAACAACTACCTAAACCATCACTGGCTTTCACGCCCTATAAATAGGTCTCTCTGAGTAATATAAGAAGCTTGGATTATGGTAAGAGACAAAATCTCTTTATGTGTGCGTGTAATTCCACTTGGTCTATATATTGTGACGGAGTAAATAGTAGAGAAGAGTGCCTCATGCAATTCTATGTTTTAGTACCCATAAAAACACACAAGCCCAACATAAGTCAACATCAAGAACTAAAGGCAATAAATCTAAAGTTGGGATCAAGAGAATAAATAGTCCACCTGTAATTGTTAGATTCTAACAGCTTGTATCGTATTTGCTCACTAAAAATGTAACAACTCCCTAAACTATCACTAGTTTCCTTACCTATAAAAAGGAGGTGCCTGTGAGTAATATAAGTTGAATAATTTGAATATACGTATTTTAGACGTCTTTATTATATTATTGTTTTCCTTTTTTAGTTCATGCGTTTTGCCACGCGGTGTGTATCCTATAAATATGTATCCTCTACGTGACTTAGGGTATCAAAATAAGATTTATTCATCTTCTCTACTTGGTATCAAAGCTGACCCGGCTTCCTCCCGTACGTCCTCCCGCGATTGGTTCAGCACCACATCCAGCGGGAATCTCCGCAGCGAGGGCCTCCGCCCTATCCGCCGCCCCCTCCAGCGCCTCCTTCCAGCGCCGCACCCCCTCCCAGCGCTTCCACCCTAGCCGTCGCCCCCTCCAGCGCCTCCTTCCAGCGCAGCACCCCCTTCCAGCGTCGTCCACCCCTTCCGCCGCCTCTTCCAACACCACCTCCTTTCTTTTTCGGCGGAGTCCCACGTCAGCGGTTCTTCTCCGCCCGGTCCTTCTAGGCAACCCGTTGTCTCCGGCTGTTTTGTCCTCCATGGGGGCTGCCAGAGATACCATGGTCACTTCCTCCGGTGTCCTCTCCGGCCACACCATCTAAGGGACACTCGTAGGATGTGTTTTCTTCCGATTCGAGACCATGATTTTTTTTTCCTTCAGACAGTCCTCAATGGGAGATTCCTCCGCAATTTCCTTGACTCCTATCAGCGGAGACACTCCATCCAGAGCCCCCCATGTTCCCTCTGTTGATCCTCCTCGAAGCCACGACCAATCTGTCTCTTTGAAAATCACTACTGTTATCTTGGATGACACAAATTATCTGGAATGGTCCAGAGCAGCACAACATGCTATTAGGAGTCACCAGCTTTACGGATTTATTGATGGTACCACAGTTGAGCCGCCACGTGCCGATCCCTCATGAAGAAAATGGGAAGCGGACAATTCCTTGGTTGTCTCATGGTTACTTCACTCTATGTTCCCTCGGGTGTACCGCAGCTATATGCTCTTGGACTCGGCTTATGAAAGTTGGATAAGGTCCCGGGACACCTACTCTCAGGCAGGCAGTTCGACCCAGATTTATGAGCTCACCCGACGTGTTTTGGAGCTAAAGAAGGGCACCCTGACCGTCTCTGCCTACTACTCTGAGTTCGAACGCATGTATCAGGAACTGGATTATTTCAACACCTTTATCGTTGCATGCACTGCCGATGCGCAGACTCTTCAGAAGGATAAGAATCGCTTCCGAGTTCACGTCTTTCTTATGTGACTCAATAGGGAATTTGATGTCGTTCGCTTACACGTCCTCCACCGTGAGCCTCTTACCTCTCTTCGGGAGGCCTTCAGTATGCTCCTTAGTGATGAAAATCGTCATCGCTCTCTTGGTGCCTCTACGGATTATTCTGCTCTTGCTGGGATTTCTCGAGGCCCTCCTCCGGTCTGGAGCCACTGTGGGAAGAAAGGACATACTAAGAACGTCTGCTTTCGCCTGCACCCTCATCTTGCTCCCTCTGGCAGGGGTTCTGGTGCTCGTGGGAGAGGTCACCGTGGTGATGGTCGTTCGGTCGGTGACCGTACACAGTATTCTGCTCACTCGACTGAGGTTTATGAGGACAGCTCTGGGGGCCTTTCTGCTACGGAATTGGAGTCCATCCACCGTCTGTTGAGCTCCCAGCCTGACCCTAGATCGATTTCTCTCACTGCTGCGTTTGCTACTTCAGGTATATCCAGTGCTCACGTCGTGTCTTCATCCCCTTCCGAGTGGATTATAGACTCGGGTGTGACAGACCACATGACTGGCTGTGCCTCAGGTTTTACCTCCTATACTTCTCACTCTGGTCGTGATAAAGTTATTGCCGCAAATGGTTCCCTGTCGTCTATTGCTGGCAGAGAAACTGTTGTCTGTTCCCCCGACCTATCACTCTCTTCGGTTTTGCATGTCCCTTCGTTTCCTCACAATCTTCTCTCCATAAGCCACTTGACTACTTTAAAATGCTCCATAACCTTTTACCCCAATGTTTGTGTGTTTCGGGATCTGGATACGAAGCAGACGCTTGACAGTTCTAGGAACGTTGGCAGACTATACTTGCTGAACCAGTCGTTATCTTCCAGTGCTCTTTCCACCACCAGGGCTCCTACCTCCCATGACATCCAGCGCTGACATCTGCGTCTTGGCCACCCTTCTTTATACCTCATCAAATTTTTTTCCTACTTTCAGCTGTTTAATTAAATCGTTTAAGTGTGACACATGTGATCGTTAAAATATGTGCGTTATAGTATTAGTCATGTTTTTCTTCCTAGTTCCATTCTGTTTGATGTCATTCATTCTGATGTTTGGGGTCCCTCCACTGTGTTATCTTTATCTGGCTATAAATGATTTGCTACCTTTATTGATTGTCATTCTCTTAATACATGATTATATTTATTAAAAAAATGTGATGTTCTTCCCTGCTTTCAGTCCTTTCATAAGATGGTTGTGAACCAGTTCAACGACATAATTTATGTGTTTCGTAGTGATAATGATGGGGAGTATGATGATCAGAGTGTTTGGTACCTATCTGTCCGACCATGACATTATTCACCAAACCATGTGTCCACACTTCTTCTAAAAATGGTGTTGCCGAACGGAAAAATAGGCATTTATTGGAAGTGGCTCGGTGACTGTTAATTGCAATGCACCTTCCCAAGTCCTATTGGGGTGATGCAGTTCTGACTGCTACTCATCATATTAATAGTCTTCTGTCTCGCTCTATTTCCTATGATACGCCTCTCGGCCGTTTAGCAAGGAACCACATTGTTCACACCTCTCACGTCGTTCCTCGCATCTTTGGCTCGGTCTGCTTTGTTCATGTTCATACCCCACATCACGATAAGTTGGATGCTCGCTCCCTCCATCGTGTATTCGTTGGCTACTCTCCTACAACCAAAGGGTATCGGTGTTATCATTCTCATACTCGTCGCCTATTACTGCACTGTTGATGTTACTTTTCGTGAGGAGTACTACTTCAGTCCCCGTCAGGGGGAGACGAGTGGTATTAGTGACAGGACCATTGACTCTCCTCTCCCGATTGTGGATTCTCCTCATATTCCCACTCCTCCGGCTCCTAGCCCACCGACTGTTGCTCCTTATATTCCTGCTCCAGCTTCTTGCCCACCGTTTTCTGTCTTCGTCCCTACCACCTCTATTCCTCCAATTCTATATACCTACTCTCGCAGACCTCGTACGACTGAGCGAGTACAGACTGTGGTGGTTCCACCGATCCCGGTGCTTGTCTCTGATCCAGATTCAGACGATGACCTTCATGTTCTCATTTCTCGTCTTAAAGGTAAAACGGGTGGCACTAGACACCCCAGTGCTAACTACATCTCCTACTCTCACCTCTCTCAGGCTCACAAATGTTATCTCTTCACTTTCCTCTATTGTGATTCCTAAGACCTGGCAGGAGGCTGTTCAGATACCTGACTGGAAACATGCTACGGAAGAAGAGATGTGTGCATTGGAAAAAATGGGATATGGAGGCTTGCTCATCTTCCCCCGGGAAAGCGAACTGTTGGATCACACTGGATCTTCTCCGTTAAGCAGAATCAAGATGGGGTGGTGGAGAGGTATAAAACACGCTTGGTTTCTCAGCGGTCTCAGACCCAAGTAATTGACAACCAAGAAACTTTTGCTCTGGTTGCAAAGATGAATTCTATTCGGGTGATTCTCTCTTGTGTTGCGTGTCGTGGATGAGAATTACAATAGCTTGATGTTAAGAATGCATTCTTGCATGTTGATCTAGAATAAGAAGTCTACATGACAGTCCCTCCTGACTTCACTAAAGAAGGGTCCAGTGGACAGGTCTATCGTCAGCAAAAATCTCTATATGGCCTGAAGCAATCCCCTAGAGCTTGGTTTGGTCGGTTTAACAAGACCATGCTCCAACTGGGATATACTCAAGGACAATCTGATCACACGCTCTTCATCAAAAAAAAGAGGAGCTCAAGTTCAATTCTTATTGTTTATGTAGATGACATTATCATTACAGAGAATGATCTAGAGGAGATAGATCACTTAAAAAAACAATTGTGCAAAAAAAGTGAGGTCAAGGATTTGGGAAAGTCTAAATACTTCATGCGAATTGAAGTAGTAAGGTCTCATCGAGGGATCTTTATCTCTTAGAGAAAGTATACTCTTGATCTTTTGTAAGAAACTGGGATGCTTGGTTGTGCTCCCGCAGATACTCCTATTGAGGTTAATCACAAGGTCGATGCTAACACTAGTGGAGGGAAGGTGGATGTTTCAAGATACCAACGATTGGTGGGGAGACACATATCTCATACTCGTCCTGATATCACATACGTCGTAGGGGTTCTAAGTCGATACATGCATGGTCCCACTATTCTCTATCAGCAGACAGCGTATCGGGTACTGAGATACCTCAAGAAGTCTCCAGGACGTGGTTTACTATTCTTTGCGAACCAACCTTCGGATATTAAAGTATTTGCAGATGCCGATTGGGCCGATAGTCAAGACGACAGGAAGTCCACCACCGGCTATTGTCATTCTTGTCACGACGTCAAGGTGAACCAAGGCGAGCGTCGGATGCCTGGACGCTTAGGCGATAAGGCGCACGCCTAAGCGACAATAAGGAGAGCAACCCGAAGCGACAATGTGACTTAAATTTTTTTTAAATGACTTTAGACAGCGGTTTTTATAAAAACCACTATCAAAAGTTTTTTTAAAATTTTTAAAAAAAGGAATTTTTTTTAAAAAAAAATTTTAATGGCTTTACACTGCGTTTTTTATAAAAATCTCAGGCTAGAGTCATTTAAAAAAAAAAAATATTTTAAAATTTTTTTTTTATTATTTTTTGATAACTTTAGACTGCGATTTTTATAAAAACCGCAGTCTAAAGTCATTTAAAAAAATATTTTTTAAAAAAAAAAATTAAATTTTTTTTTGACTTTAGACTGCGGTTTTTATAAAAATCGCAGTATAAAATCATTTAAAAAATTTTAAAAAAAGTTCAAAAAAAGATTTTTTTTATTTTTTTAATGACTTTAGACTGCAGTTTTTTATAAAAAACCGCAGTCTAAAGTCATTTTACAAATAATAAAAAAAATTTAAAATTTTTTTTATTATTTTTTTAATGACTTTGGAATGCGGTTTTTATAAAAACCGCAGTCTAAACTAATTTAAAAAATCATAAAAAAAAATTTATAAAAAAAATTAATTTTTAAAATTTTTTAATAATTTTAGACTGCAGTTTTATAAAAACCGCAGTCCAAAATCATTTTTAGAAAAATTTAATACTTTTGACTGTGGTTTTTATAAAAACCGCAGTCTATTCAAATTTTTTTTAAAAAAATTATTTATTATAAGGCGTCCAAAGCCTTATACACATTAGAGCGCCTGGACACCTAAGCGTCGTGACAAGCATGGCTATTGCTCATTTGTGGGCAGAAACCTTGTATCGTGGAAAAGCAAGAAACAAAATGTTGTGGCTCGCTCAAGTGCGGAAGCAGAATATAAGACTATGACGCAAGCAGTATGTGAGAGTTTGTGGTGGAAGACAATTCTCTGAGATATGAGTCATCATGTGAACAAGTCAGTCACTATCTACTTCGACAACAAGGTTGTCATCACTATTGCTCATAATCTTGTTCAACATGATAGGACGAAGCATGTGGAGGTGGATCGACATTTCATCAAAGATCACTTGGACAAGGAAAACATATGCACTCCATTCGTGAATTCACATGACCAACTTGTCGATGTATTTACCAAGGGGTTAAGTCATGACAACTTCATGAACAATACAAGAAAGCTAGAAATGATCGATATATATTCCCAACTTGAGGGGGAGAGTTGAATAATTTGAATATACGTATTTTAGGTGTCTTTATTATATTATTGTTTTCCTATTTTAGTTCACGCGTTTTGTCACGCGGTGTGTATCCTATAAATATGTATCCTCTACCCGGCTTAGGGTATTGAAATAAGATTTATTCCTCTTCTCTACTATATAAAGATGTTAAATTTTGCTAGGACCCTATCAAATATTCAAGAGACCAAAATCTCCATACATATATGCAGTGTTGTGGATATCGGCCGACATGAAGGTTTGGGAGGTAAAACGACACGTAACTGTTTTAAAATTGGGTTGTGACGTTTTGAAAATAACGTGCCGATATGTCGGTTTTAACAGACATACCGGGCCCAAAAAACGGAAATATAGGCCATTTTTTAATTATTATTTTATTTAACAGTAACACCCACTGTATTAACTCCCCCGACCCCGCTGTTTTCATTTCACCTCGTCGCTCCTACCCTATCTCTCCACGTCGCTCCTGCTCTAGCTCTCCCTTGTGTGCTGTCGGCACTCTATCTCTCTGGTTCTTTCTTCTCCATGCTCGATGGTGCTCTCTGGTTCTCTGGTGCTCCCAAGCTCGCTGGTGCTCTCCCTCTCTCGCGCACTGTCGGCACTTTAGCTCTCTTGTTTTTTCTTCTCCCTGCTCGTTGGTGCTCTCTGGTTCTCTGGTGCTCTCTAGCTCGTTGGTGCTCTCCCTCTCTCACGCGTTGTCGGTACTTCATCTCTCTGGTTCTTTCTTATCCCTGCTCGTTGGTGCTCTCTGGTTCTCTGGCTCTCTAGTGCTCGCTAGTACTCTCCCTCTCTCGCGCGTTGTCGGCACTTTATCTCACTGTTTTTTCTTCTCCCTGCTCGTTGGTGCCCTCTAGCTCTCTAGTTCTCTGGTGCTCGCCCTCTTTAGCTCACTAGTTCTTTCTCCTCTCTGCTCGCTAGTGCTCTCTAGCTCTATGGTTCTCTGGTTCTCTCCATCTCTAGCTCACTGGTGCTTTTGATCTCGGCACTCTCTCGGCTGGTGCATTCTTCTCCCTACCTCCCCCTCTCATTCTATAGCTCTGCATTTTTTTTGTTGGTTGTTGTGCTAGCCGCTGCTATGGTATCTTGTTGTCATACGCCCTATTGCCTTTTTGGACAGCTGCCCTACTACCTTGCTCTTTGTTGTCTTATTTGTCGGTTGTAGCATGGTGGCTTTCTTGTGGGTTGTTGCAGTGAATTACTCGTTTAGTTGTTGGTGGCTGCCTTGTTGCCTTATTAGTTCAGCAAGGCATGGTGGTTGTCCTGTGGCTGACTTGCTGGTTATAGCATGGTGGCTGCCCTGTTGTCTTATTTGTCTTATTAGTTGTTGTCTTGTTTTTATTTTACACGTTTATTAATCAACAGATGATTTGAAATACCCCAATTAATAGATATTTATCCAACTTTATTTTGCAATCAATGATGCATATATATCCAATCACATTTTTAGTTGTATTGCTGCTTTGTGCCTTTTGATAAATAAAATGTGAGATGCTTTGAAAGTTTGAATGATACTTGAATGCTTTGTTCATTTTGTTGGATACTTTGAAAGTTTGAATAATAGTTATAACTTTGTATACTAGTATACCACTGAGGATGCAAAATGTTGTCAGATAAATAAAATATTGCGTGAATCAAGGTTGTAGATGTCGGATGTCGGGTTCATGTCGGTTTAGGTTTGAAATGTCGTATGTCGGATTGCGGGGATATATCGGGGATATTTTACAATATTGGATTTTAATATTTAAATAAACATTATATTATTTATAAACATATTTTTTGCAAATAAGTAAAAATATACAGACAAATAACTATAGCAATGTATAGACAAATAAGTATTTATAACATTTTCTTTGAAATAATTTTGAAAGATAAAGGAGAAGCTCGTGTAATTATGTAAAGTTGGAGGGGAGTTTATCTTAGCACAGGAGAAACAAAAATTACTGTAGATTTACACAAGAAAAGTTATAAACTTAGTTATTGCAAGAAAGAAACCTAACTATAGCATAAATAAGAATCTTACAGTAACACAAGTTTAATAAAACTTTTAGATCTTATGACTTGATCAATATAATAACTCCAAATAAAACTATCAATTGTCGCAGAAAAAAGAAGAAAGAAGAAGGGGGCTTACAGTAGAGTGAAGTAGCAGAAACCCTAAAGCCCGACATCGACTCCTTGCGTCCTCGCCTGCGATGCCAATTCGTAGAAAGCCCGGCGTCGTCGTCTACTCCTCGTCTGCGATGTCGATCCGTTGCCTCGTCACCGGAGAATGAGCTGTCGAGTGTCGACCACTCCGCCAGAGTGACTCCCGTAAAATTTAGGGTAGAGCGAGAAATGATGAATGCGTGAAATGGACTCGTGAAGTAGAAAAATATGGGTCCCGTGAACTTTATTTTTTTATATATTAAATATAATAACTGAAATATCGGGTTACAGATATATCGATATATCGGGATATATCGCCGTTTTTTTACAAAACGATATTTTTGTCAAACAAATCGGTTTCGTTGCGGTTTGCACCAAAAACCTTTATGTCGGCCGACATGTCGGACATGTCGGCCGATATCTACAACACTGACGTGAATAATATAAAAGATATCTGAAGATCTAACGATCTAATGAACTTATGGGGCTTTTCTGATGTTGATTTTTTTTCAACTAGTAATTTTTCTTGTGATATAGTCATGTAAAATATTTTTTCATTTCATATAACTAATATTAATTTCATTTCTTGCCCTATTATAATGGATTCTTCTGCTGGATTAAGTGAGGTTCCCGTATCACTGGTACCAACCGATAGAGATCCGTTCTGGGCATTTGGTGAGAAGTTGGTTGCAAACGACACCAACCAAATCAAATGCAACTACTGCAAGCAGACAATGAATGGTGGAATTACATGTTTCAAGCATCACTTAGCTGGGTGGAAGGGTAATGTTAAGTTATGCCCCCAGGTTCCCGCCGACGTTAAGGCTAAGGCGGATTCGGCCCAAAACTCAAATTTAGAGAGTAAGATAGGTAAAAGTGTTAAGTTTCAAACAATCTTGAATGAGGTGGTTGTTGGAGTCCATGATGATCAAGAAGAGAACATTAACATACGTAGGAGCACAGGTTCAAAGGGTCCAATGGACCAATTTGTTCATTCAGCTGCCGAGTCTACCAAGGGAAAAAAATTCCCAACATAGCATGATAGAGAGTAAGTACAAAAAGAAAGCCAGAGATGATGTTGTCGTGTACATAGGTAGATGGACATATGAAAACGGAATCCCGTTAACGTCATATGTAATTCATCGTTTCAGCAGATGGCTCATGCCATTGGGTTATGCGGACCTGTGATGAAGAACCCAACTTTTTATGAGTTGAGAGACAAAATTTTGTGAGGGGAGGTGGAGAGAACGAAGGAGATGTTGGGCACATTCACGCAGACCTGCAAATTGAATGGTTGCACTATCATGACCGATGCTTGGACAGATCGGAAGGGTAGGAGCATGAAGAATATCATGATACATTGTAGTTCCAGAGTGACATTCTGGCTTTCGAAGAATGTCTCCTCCACACACGATGGAAAGTTCATCTTTAACTTCTTGAATGGGGCGATTGATAGCCCTGAGAGCCCAGGAGAGCACAGTATCTTGCAGATTTTGACAGATAGCGCGTCCAATAATATGGCTGCTGCAATGATTATGACTTTGAAAAAGCCTACGATTTTTTGGACTTGTTGTGCGGCTCATACTATTAATCTACTGGTACAAGATATAGGAAAATTAAAGCCAATAAATAGTGTTATCTCGTTGGGCCGCCAGCTCTCTATCTTCATCTATGGTCACACCATCTCTCTCGACATGTTTAATGAGTCAACAAAGGATTTAGACTCTCATGAGCTTATTCGACCAGGTGTGACTAGATTCGCTACAACGGTTCTATCTTTAGAGAGCGTCTTAAAGAAGAAGAATCAATTAAGAGGTCTATCCACATCTGCAAAGTGGGCTGCAACAAAGTTGGTCAGTAATGCCGGGGGAAAGCAGGTAAAATTATTGCATATTTATTCATTTCATTTAAAATATATGTTTTGAAAGTTGTCCTTTATAGTATTTTATTAATAATTTATTTTGCATATGATAGGCTGCAATGATAGTGATGAGCGCTAGATTTTGAGCGAATGTCGATCTGGTTGTTGGTATATTCACACTATTTGTGAAAGTTTTGAGAATAGTCGACGAGGATACACCATCCATGAGGTGGTTATATGGGGATATCAAAAAAGCTAGGGAAGAGGTTGTTGTTGTTCTCGATCACCAAGAGAACAAATATCTTCTTATATGGAAGTTGATTGATAGCAGATGAGAGAAGAAGATGAGTAGCCCTCTGCACCTTGCAGGTTATTACTTAAACCCAATTTTTTTTATTTTTGTCGAGTGGAGATTGAACAACCTCTGCACTTTGCAGGTTATTACTTAAACACATATTTTTATTATTCCCGTCGAGTGGAGATTGAGGCTGACGGAAGGTTTATGAGTGATTTTGTTGAGTGTCTCTCAAGGATATATAGGAAAGATCCTTCTACACAGTATCACATCAGTGCTGAGCTTGATGTTTACCAATACCAACAAGGGTTATTTGATAAAGAGATGGCAAAGAGACAGCTACAAAATCTCAACTTTAATCCAGGTACATTTTAATATATATATTTATTAACAATAATGATGTATTTATGTATAATAAATTAATAATTAATACATTGTGTTGTCAGTTTAATTTTCACAGTACATTGGTGAAGACTTAACGGTGCTGATACACCGTACCTTAAAACTATGGCTATGGAAATTTTAAGTTTGACTACTTCATCCTCTGGCTGTGAGAGGAACTGGAGCACCTTCGAGACGGTATGTATTAATTTAATTATTTAGTTAAACATTAATATCTTATTATATAATTGTATGCATTATTTAACTTTTTTTAAAAAATTGTAGATACATTCTAAAAAGAGGAATAAACTTGAGAGCAAAAGATTAAACGATTTAGTATTTGTAAAGTTCAATGTTTTGCTGAAGTCGAAATATTCAGAGACATCGCGAGATCCATTGAGAACTAAGAATGTTGATTCTGGAATGGTACAAGAGTGGATGGTGAATGTTGATCTTGAGGAAGATGAAAATGAAGATGGCGATGATGAAGTCTTTCCTGGAGAGGGGCTGACATGAGCACAAATTGACAATATAGTCGACGTCGATCATGATGAAAGGAGACCTCAAAGACTAGCTACAAGCAAAAAGTGACAATTAGTTATCAAAGAAAGGGAAAAAGAAAAGTATCTGAGGTGGACGAGGGAGATCTAGAGGATTCATCAGATGAAGATCATAATCTATTTACTCTGCCGACTATAGATGAGTCTTTAAGTGCTGAAGAATAAGGCATGTTTGAAATCTGATTTTTTTAATTTTGATCTTAAAATCAATAGTTTTATAAATTTTCATCTTTAAAGTGTTGTATGTTAAATGTTACATATAGCTTTTAATATCTAAAAGTTCAATAGGTTGTACAATATGTAGTATTGTGACATGTATAAAAATAATATTTAATTACATATATAATTAATTAAATATTAAAATCTGATATATGAAATATCCTTGATATATAAAAAAGCTCAAACCGACGGGTCCCCGACATCCGACATCTGCAACAATGATTACTATAACTAGTTGATAGTTTGGTATATCAACACGTATACTAGCATGGATAAAACGCCTTATGGTTTAAATTGGGGTTGTAGTACATACTTCATGAAGTTTTGAGCCTTGTTGTCTAAGGAGTCAACGGTTCTTAGCACGATAGAAAGACATGAGGTTGCAGTAAATTCTTCTTCACAAAGTGTTCAACCATGTTGTCTAAGGAGCCAATGGTTGTTAGCACGACCAAAAGACACGAGGTTGTAGGACATTCTTCTTTTACAAAGTGTTAAGACTAATGCTTCACAACCACGACAATCACTTTCTTCATTGTAGAATATGAATATCTTGAATGATCTTCGTCTCACTTTATGAAAAGGTAAGTGCTCATATATAACTCATCATGTTACTTGTATTATTTTCATTCCTTACCTCACTGCAATTATAGGCTTTTACAATATCCATAAACCTCATTTTATCGCGTCAGTGTTCACGAAGCCCCGCATGATTCTTGCTGGAGAAAGATACATGCATATATATAACTCATCATGCAAAAATGCATCCTCTTTATTATGGAGGTGGGCATTAACGTCAACCACCACCAGAATTAGGGGTGCAAGTTGAGTTGAGCGGGCTCGTAAGCTCGATGAGCCATCTTGTAAAAAGATCGACTCCAACTCGATTCTATGATGTTAGAGCTCACATATTGTTGTTCATCAGCTCGCAAGCCGGCTCGTGAGTATTTTATTTGTGTTAAAAAAATAAGGCTCGTGAGCTAAAAAACTCTTAAGCAACTCAAGCTTGACTCGAGCTCAATAAGTTGGCCTTGAGCTCGAGCCAAGCAAAATGAGCTCGTCGAGCCCGAGCTTGGAAATATTGTCAAGCTTGACTCGTTTGCATCCCTAACCAGAATAAGGCTGATACAGACACATGGCATGCATATTCTAGGTCGATGCGTCACAGATCAGGACAAAACCATCGGGAACTGAATTTCAATAGGGCATCAATCTTTTAATTCTCGCAGTTCAGTATTGCATTAATTACTAGTTTTCCCTCAGGGCCAATTTAAGGGAATACATGTATAAACATTAATATCATTTCGATCAACTAAAAAAGAGTCCAAGGCTCACCAAGGTGCTCCTTGGATTTCTCTCCTCCTTTTCTTCCTCGAAACACAAGGAAATACCTAAGGGTAAGACTCTTTGACATAATGATACCTTGAAGCTCGTTATAAATGAGTGAGAGAAATTTTTTTCATATATTTATGTACAATCAATCATCTTCATAACAAGCTATTGGGATTTGCCTCCAAAGACATTCAACAACTTCATAAGCAAGATGGGTGCTAAAGCAAAATGGAGACACGGACCCGCAACGGAGGACGAGTTTTGGGCCCGTTCGGGGCCAATTGACTACTTACTATATATGGTGTGTCAGTATTGATGATCTGACTCAACAGATGCGTCTGGCTCATCGTTCTGACATGATTTCATATATTATTTTGTTATTTTTGCAGTTATTTTGATGGAAACGGGTTATCCCACCTCCGGTCAATCATAGTTGTCGATTGTGGGATGCCTCAGATCTATTTTTATTATAAATAGAGTGTTAGGGGGTTGTTGAAGGCTATTGCAGATTTTGGAGATTGTGAATCCCAGAATCCCACGATCATCCCACGGTGCCGACTTCGTGGAACCCTAGGTGACGACTCCTAGGCTCTTTTCTTCCTCCCCAAGGTAATATATAACCCTAGCCTCCTTTTCCCCACCTCTAACCCCTCTACCGCCCCTCCATAAATCCCCAAACAGCAACCGTTCCCCCTCCCTGTTGCTTTCCAACAACAACCCTATTTTTCCCTCCTCCCACAGCCGTCGGCCCCTCCCATATCCCTATCTGCTGCCGCCTCCCCTTCCCTCTACCCCAACAGCCACCACCGTAGGCCTCCCCACCCTCGATAGCCACTGCTACCCCCTTCTCCCAGCCCATAGGTAGCCAAACCTGCTGCTTGCAATCGCCTGTTTTGCCACCACCGCCCCCCATTTGTGGAACCACCTCCAAACAACTTAGGTATAATGACTATTTTGCTGTACAAAACTAATATCGATACAATATCATCAACTTAATTGCATTTATAAGAAATTTACTTTTAGGTTTCTATGACGTCCTGCTAACACAGCGTAAGACTAGGGTTCTGCATTTTAACCACCAATCTCTAACTCTGAACATCACATCAACATTTATATCCTCATTCTTTTGAATAATGATCCATGTTACTTAATGTTGGCACACCTAAGTATTAATTTATCTTCAAATAAAAAATTGATAATCTCTAAAATTACACATTAAAATTCCATATCATGCACTGATCTTTTGTTCAATTAACTCAAAGTCCACTAACTTTTAACTAACACTTCATTGTTCTAATTATCTAACAATTATAACTATGCCAATCATACACAAGACATCCGAATTTGGAAATTTCTAGTATCTTCATAGTTAACGCAATAATATATGGACTCAATGTTGATACTTCATGTACATTGACTATACATAGGTTGGCAAGAGCTTCTTGCACATAAACACTGAATTGAATTAGTCTTGGAGCTACCTTTAGATAGGGGGATTAAGAAGGCCTCTTGTAGATAAATATAAATCAAATGAAGATACCCGATATATTTCCATTAATTAGCTTGACAAAAAAATTGTTGAAATAGTAGATTTTTCCCAGCATGACACCTAATTGATTCTTTTAAGTTGTCTCTGAAATTGCTCAATAACTCTTATCATATCTTCGTTGTCTAGCTCATATGTTTGATACTGTAAAATTAACTCAATCTTCAGCATCTGTTTTGTTTCATAGGTACTGACACAAATATTGTTCCCCAGTAATTCCTCTATCCTCTTAGTTTTTAAAATTATATTTAACAGCCGTATCAACCAAACTACTGCAATATTCCACTAACTGGTTATATCAATAATAATCCGGTTGAAACTTAAGTTTATGCTTCATACATCATCTTCAAAACTAATTATACTTCACTTTTTCTTTATCTACTTAACTTTTTCATCAATATATAACATATATTGTTATTATTATTATGTTCATTATGCTCTCCCAATGTCTTTCTTACAAAAAATCTCATTTAATAATTTCTTAAATTGGCATTTATCTCTCTTTACTATCTTAGTTTTAACTCAAAATAATACTATCTTTTAACGCATCCAAATTGATCAAAGTTTCAATATATCTTGTCTCTTGCTTTAACTATTCTCACATAATGCAAACACCAGATTAAGGCTCTGTTTGGCGCGGCGTTTTTCAAGCGGTACACCGCGGATTCTACCACCGCCGCGCCAAACAAAAATTTGAAGCGCAGCTGTTGCTGACGCCACCGCTAAAAATAGCGGTGGCCCGCTATTTCCGAGTCGCGGAAATCGCAGCAGCGCTGCAGCCAATGAATATTATATTCATAAAAATATATTTTTTAATATTAAAAAATTGTAATATTAAAAAAATTAATATATTATAAGATATTATATTATAAATTATTATGTTAAATTAATATTATATTATATTATACGTTATATTATAATTTATAGATTATTAAATTAATATAATTATATAAGTTATATATTATTAATGAATATAATATTATTTATATAATATTTATAAAATAAAATTATTAATAACACTGCAAACGTTGTTTTTCCAAACAGATTCGCAGATTCTGCCACCACTCTGCAAAACAGCTGATTATTTCACCACTGCTTCCCGCCACTGCTTCTCCAGTCACTGCAGTCGTGCCAAATAGAGCCTAACAATGGCACTATTGAATAAGGCTTTCAATTGAAGAGGAAAGGCATGTATGATAGAAGTAATACCTTTATCTTCCATGCTTTCTTTTCCCATTTCATCCAATGTTCTCTGATTTCCAATATCAGTTGAACCATTTTTGCGATTAACTGAATCCAGAAGATCATTATAATGTATTTCCTCATGTATGATAAGTTCTGCACTGCAATATCAGTTAGAGTTGACATTATTGACAGCCACATAATTAAAAAAATTCAAGTTGTCAAGATTCAATCCATATACTTTTAATCTGATGTTTATGCCATTCTATCGAAACAAGAAAAAAATATGTAAAGCATTATAGTAAAATTAAATGAGCACAGAACCATAAAATTCAATTTATGCATTATTAACAAAATTTGTAGAAGCATCCATAGGTACAAGCTTCAAAGAAACTATTCTTAAGGTTAAAATGGATTCATGTCAAGTCTGGCCTAAAGCAATCATAATAGAGAACTCCCATAAATCTGACCTAAGAAACTTCTCTAGAAGTATTGTCACTTCTTACAAATGTCAACTTCTTTTAGTGACCCCATCTGTAGATTGAAAGTTTTCACATATATTAGGAAATGGGAATATAAAATTATAATGGCAAGATGTCAACAAGGAGCAATTGCTAGTCTGGGTCCTACTTAGCTACTAATGAATAAAATACTTCTAGTTGGCTCAGAAGCAAGCAATAATAAAAAAAAACACATGGAAGGTCAAGAGGGCGACAACATTGTCCTTCTCAGATCTTTCAATGCCTATTATTGATCCTCAACAGACCCTGCAATAAACACCATTTTTCAACATAGGGCACAGGAATGGTAAACACAATGAAGGCATCAATGCAGGGATCAACCGACTCAGATTGCCGGATTACACAGAGGCATTCAAACATATTACAAGACTAAAAGGTGGCGTAGCGGAGAATGAGTTTTTCCTTCAAGAATGTCCATGGTGAGTGAAAATTTGGTTTTAAGTGTCGAATGAATCAAATGGAGCGTGAATCCGTGTATATCGTGACAATGACACCTTCTGATTGTCTGGTGTAGGTTGTACTTGATAACATCAAATATGTGGCATTCATTCTCCTCATTTCACCTCAGAGTGAATTAATTTTCTATATGTTTTTATGTTATAGAGATGTATTTACACCATTATTTCGTATTTCTCAGTTAAAAGATTAAGGAGTAATTGGAAGCTAATTGGAACTAATAGAGGTGATTGGGACGTGAAGGGAGCATTGACAAAGGCTTGGGACTCATATATGAAAGCGCACGGTGAATCACACGACGGAGCGTCCAGATGCACGAGCATGAACTTGCGCAGACATCGGTATGTCCATGCACATGTTCGCGCGCCTCCTAATTCAAAAGTAAATGCACGCCCTTGCGTTCATCCAAAGGCACGCCCGTGCACATCCAAGAATACCCGTATGTTCTTTCCCAATTTCCCCCACCTTCTTAATCGTTACAACAATGGACATGCCCATGCGTTTTCACGCAAGGTCATGCGTCCCAGGCAGTTATCTCCACTCCTCCAGCAAATTTCAAGCAATTTTCTCCACTTTTCAATTAGTTTCATGTTGTTGCAGGAAACACACACCCGTGCGTTTCCACACATGTGCGTGCGTTTTATCATTTTTTATATATACTTGGAATTTGGAGACTGAAAGATGAACGAGACCTCTTCTAGTTTCTTCATGACTTTTTCTGAACTTTTCACATTTTAGGCTTATTGTGCAGTGTATTTGAAGACATTTTAGAGAGGAGAACCACATAAGATCGAAGGAACATTATATGGGAGTCCAAATTTGAGTTTGGATTTACATTTTAGAGAGGAGAACCGCATAAGATCGAAGGAACATTGATGTGGAGCAGAGATGAGGACGCGTTTTGGGCCCGTTCGGGGCTGATTTGGCAACTTTTCATATATGGCGTGCCCGGATCGACGATCGGGCTCCGCGATTGCGTCTGGAGCGTCGCCGCGAGTCAAAACGCTATATTACTTTATATTTTTTGAGTTTATTTTGATGTATTTTAAGGGCTAACCCACCGGCCAATCATAGCCGTTGATGGGGATGCCCTAGTTTATGTTTTCTTATAAATAGGATGTTAGGGGGCTGATTTGAGGCCATTGTTGGATTTGGAGAAGAAGCATTCCCGGATTCCAGCGATCCCTCCCCGGTGCCGACGCCGTGGAACCCTAGGTGACGACTCCTACGCCGTCATACTCCTCCCCAAGGTACACCCTACCCCCACCATCGTTTTCCACCTCTCCTCCTTCATTTTCAGCCACTAAAACCCCTCCAAAGGCCAGCATTTCCCTGCAGTTCCAGCAGCCCATCGTTAACAGCAAAATCACTGTTCATTAATTAAAATCACTATTTACTCCCTAAGTTTTGATCTTCCTGTGCCTTCCGCCTCGCCCTCCTGATATAGGCTTGTCGACCCCCTCCCCCCCTGTTTCCTTTCAGCAAGCCGACCACTCACCTCCAGCACCTCACCGCCCCTCCCCTCCTCAAAACCGACCCCCCCTAAGGCCCGACCTACCCTAGCCGGCCACTCCTACCCCTTCCCCTTCGTGGATCCACCTCTCACCGCCCCGAAAACCCTAGATCTCTTTTGATCTAGTGCTACCACCCTCCGATCCGTTATTCCCTCCACCCAAACCTTCCATTTTTGTTCGGATCCGCTCCAAATCATTGGATCTACTCCGCCCGGCCCGGATCTACTCATTTGTGGCCGGATCTCGCCGTTTCCGGCCCACACCCCCTCTTTTCCACCGTGGGCAGCCACCGTGACGTCACCGTGCCACCGTGTTCGCCTCCGATCGCCCGTTTTGCATCCGGCCCCTCGAATTTCCACCACCTCGGATCAGCCCACTGCATCGTGAGTATCTTGTGGTATTGTGTTTTGTATTTGACAATTGCACTTGGTTGTTTATCTATATTTGTGTTGTGATCAAAGTTTGGTAGTTGTTGTACTTTTACGCTAATATTTGTTTGTGGAATTAATCGCCGCCACTTGCTTAGGCCCTACGCGCGGAGGAAGCCGTTGCCAAATCGCTAAAATTATTTAATTGCTTCTTTATTCTGATTAACTGCGTGGTGTTGTTAATTCTGAATGCTTAAATTAATTGTCGTTGATATCCGACTGTTACATTGCATGTAGCATTGCATTCGCATATCCCCTCACACATGCACGTAGAGTCCTAGCTTCCGAGCACTACTAGCCTACCCCTACATCAAACATTATACGGGAGTCCAAATTTGAGTTTGGATTACCGACTTTCTACCGGATTAATAACCCTTGAGGATTTTTTATTTCTATTCTCTATTTTGTGAACTTATCATTTGATACATGCAATTTTCTTTCTTCAACTTAAACTTTTAAATGGGTTGACAAACAATGACCGATAAGCTCTCTTGTTGGTGTAATTGTGTAGTAATATTAGTACAAATATTGCTATAAGTAAATGTGTTTAATCAATTTTTATGCTCAACATAGAGAACATTTATGATGATTGTGACACATGTAAATTTCTCTTGCTTGAAATGTTTATATTGGTTTACTATTACAAAATATTGACTTGTAAGGTGATGTAGTTCCTCGCGGTCGTATAAGACGGTCGGGAGAAGTGGGTTTGCTATGCGATTTGTAATCAACTCATAGATGAACTATGTTTTTCTTGTTTTGTATTTGGCAGCAGGGCATGGCTCAAAGGAGAATGCTTTAGCTTGCTAATGTTTGTTGTATGAATGTCTTTGGTTTTAGACTGATTTTGTATGATTAGGTTTCAATTCATGTGCTTATTGTGAAATCATTAATGCCAGAGCATGAATCAAATGATTTACGGATCCAGTGAATAACACCATAAATTTAAATACCTACGAGCCACGTGGTAATAGTCTATGTGATAATTTATGTTGCATGAGTATGGGGACGGGATATGAGATACGATCCAGATACGGAAAATATGATTTTCATAAAATGTAGGATACAATGTAACACCCCACTTCCCAATGATAGGGAATAAATAGGAAAAGAGTTAGCAGTGTCGGAGAGAAGAATTGTCTGTGTCGACGAGAAGAATTGTCTGTGTTGACGAGAAGCTTGTCGACGAGAAGACTTGCCTTGTCGACGAGAAGACTTTCCATGTTGACAAGAAGGCTTACCATGTCGACGAGAATGGTTGGCTTGTCGACAAGAAGTCCAGTCGACATTTGACAGTGCGGCTTTTTAGCTGTGGCGGCGAGAGGAGTAACCATGCCGACGAGAATGGTAAGTTGTGATGACGAAAAGACTCATGTAGACGAGATCTCTAGTCAACATCTAACATAACGCCTTCAACGGTTACCTGCTGACGCCGAGCAAAATAGCTTACAAAAACTGTTTTGCGCACAGGCGATCGTGACCATTAAATCCACGTGGGCTTTAGATCTGATGGATGAAACTTGTCACGAATCCTTCTAGGTCGGTTGATGATGGCCTTTAAGCTCATTCTTATCTTTAGTTTCTCTCTCCTAGGTTGAGAAAGAAGAGAGGCAAGGAGGAAGGAGAGCTAGATCTAGCCATTGAAGGAGTTTTGAAGCTCCAAAATCGCGAGTCAAGTTCGGATCCATGGAGAGAAACCCGGTGCCATCGTTTCCATCCAACTCAATCTTTGATTCATGGTGCCAAAGAGAACGTAAAGGGTAACGATTATTTTCCCCGATCTTAGGACGTGTTTGGTCCTTTCATACTTGGATTTGCTTGCATAGAAAAAGTCTCCTCCACTAAATAGTGGAGAGTAAGATTTCCTTTGGTTCATTCAAACCCCGGGTCGATTATGTTCGTCATCAACATATATTGCATGTAGAAATCCGGTAGACGTGCATATTTAGGCATTTTGTATGACTTCTACTCGTGGTTGTTAGTACGGATCGATGATGCTTGATGTGACATTGCATTTAGGTTAAGCCTAGTATGCGTGCCAGAGAATGACTCTGTGAAATGTGTCATTTCGTTATTGGACTTGGGTTTAAAGGAGCTCTTCGATTACTTAGTGAAAGCCCCATGATTGTGTTGTGGTTGAACGCAAACCTTCACCACAAATTCGCAGTGGGCTTAACTTGAATCACCTACATTGGTAGTGTTTGCGAAGTCTATGTCCTCTTGTATGGATTAGGTTTGTAACTAGATATTTTGGTAGCACATGTACGTGTTAAACACTTACGGGCCGAGGCAAAGCCGTACCCGCATCATGCTAGTTGATTGTGACCCGGGTAAAACTGAACCGAACCCGTTCCACGCAGATCGATGAGAGATCTTACCCTTCAGTATGTCGTATGATCATGGTTTAGCCCGCGGAAGGCTTGATAGCCTAGGCCTATATTAGCTCATTCTTCCCAAATAAGTTTGCACAACTTAAGGCGGTGGTTGTGCTCAGGAAAGAGCACACCGAATGTATGCCTTGAGTGCATGAAACCAAGTGGTTGTGAGTACCCATGATTGTATTGTTGTGAAGTGATGTTATGATAGCCTCATGCGTGGTTGCTTATGCGGTTGAGGGGAACCTCCGGGTAAACCCAACCAACATCATTTGCATTCCTAGGTCCCTTTACTTTGATGCTTAATCTAGAAGATTGATTGTGCTTGAAACTTCACCTTGTGTAGAGTAGTTGCACTTTCTTTAATTTGCTACATATTGCATGTACGGCTTGCTTGTCGGTGAGCGGTGCCCAGCTCCAGAGCTGGCTAGGATGGCTGGGGGGGGTGGGATTGTTACGCGATTTGTGTCCAGCTCATAGTTGACGATCGTTTACCTCGTATTTGTGGATGGTGCAGGTTCGGGAGTTGGCGAGCCGAGAAGGAAATAACTGGCAAAAGCTAAGAGGATTGTGGCACTCCACTCGCTGCCAATGCGGAAGGATGCCACCAAAAAGAATGGAACACTGCTTCGCTCTGCTGGATGCATCAGATCCCATCCCAAGTTGAGCTGGGCATCAAAGACCAAAACTATTTATTGCTTTGCATGTATTGCCGACCTGCGTGTCGATGTATGCAAAACATGTTTTAGAGTTTGATGCATTGAATGAATGTTAAGACCTTAAGACCATAACTCTATTTGTTAACATTCCCGAGTAGGTGAACATTCATGTATTAATGCTTTATATTAAGCTTGCGATGTCGTGTCTTTCATTTTGATTAGAGTATGATATCAATTTATCACCATTTAATGCTTAGCTCATGTGTTCAATATGGCGTGAGGTTCCGATCGGACTTATTGTTATCTTGTGTATACAGGTAGGGTGTTACAATTTAGTATCAGACTTTAGGATGTCGATCCATAGTGTTTAGGATTCAATGCCGAATTCTTTTTAAGGGGTGGAGGGCACGTGCAGCGCGCCACCTTAAAACGACTAAAAGTAAGATGGATGTCTCCTTAGGAATGAAAAATATGATTATTTTTCGTCTGAGCGTTCCAAGATTGATGTTTTGCTATGTTTGTGGTCACTAAATTGTGTGCTGCACGATTATAGATGACTAGGAGTGGTGGGGGGAAGTCTCAACCACGTAATATTGCTGAAAGTAGAGCGTTTGCTTATGTGCCAGAAACCCCTCCTTTTGCTGAAATAATAAGGTTGGTCGTAGAGATGACCTTCACAATGTTTAATTCACAACCAAGACGGCTTGTGCAACCTCCTACTATCACGGTGGCCCCAAAGCCGGTTGTTGCATTTGAGCCAGTAGTTGGGAGACGAGCGTCTGACCAACTGTTGAAGCACATTCTAAGCCTCAATCCTCCATCTTTCTTGGGGATGAAATCCCCAACGGAAGCCGAGGACTGATTATCAAGAATGAAGAGAATCTTGACAAAGACTGAGACGGATGAAGCTAAGAAGATCACCTTAGCTACCTTCCTTCTGAATGGGGAAGCGAGGCTCTGGTGGGAAGAAATTGAGGTGCACAAGTTTGGGGGCAAGCAGAACACTAAAATCCAGTGGGGAGACTTCTCGGAGTTGTTCCAACAAAGATATATTCCCTCTGCCCAGCGTATCGTATTGAAGAACTAGTTTTTGCGTCTGACTCAGGGTGATCATCTAGGTTCAGTTTTGAGCACCTTGAAAATGAGTCAGTTGTACGCAGAGGTCTCTAAGTGTGAGTGGCGGTCTTCAGTGGCATTCCCCGATCATGTGGTTAGTGGAGAGGATATTGCAGTGGATCCGTCAAAGATTGTGGTAATCCAATAGTGGCCTACGTTGAAAAATGTGGCAGAAGTCCAAAGCTTCTTGGGACTTGCCGACTACTACAAGCACTTCGTGAAGAACTTCTCGAGGATCGCACTTCCTCTCATTATGTTGACTATGAAGGAGCATAAGTTTGTTTGGTCGCTAAAGTGTGCACGAGCTTTTGAGGAGCTGAAGGGCCGTCTGACCACGACGCTCATTTTGTGCTCGCCATGTGGTACAGAAGACTATAAAATTTACAGTGATGTCTCAAGAAGCAGCTTGGGCTGTGTGCCGGTTCAGTTTGGAAAGTTGATTGCAAATGACTCACGCCAATTGAAAGTGCGTAAGAGAAACTACCCGGTAAACGACTTGGAGTTGACGTCCGTGGTGTTCACTCTTAAGCTATGACAACATTACCTGTATGACGTGAAGATCGGCATCTTTACGGATCACAAGAGTCTGAAGCACTTGGAGTCCCATGAAATCTCGTGTTGATAGGAGAACAACAGTTACGACATGCTTGAACTGGCCGAAGGTTCAATATGATCATGCGGATTGAGACCGACGAGGTTTAGAGCTTGAAGAAAGCATGAAGTGTTATATGGCGGAGACTGTGGATGGGTCAAACGCCGAGTTCACCTTCAAATATGGACTCCACTAGAAAGCTAACAAGTTGTGCGCCCCAACGTTGGCAAACTATAGGATGAGTTGATGTACGAGGCTCGCTTTACCAAGTACATAATTCACCCGGGTAGCACATTAATGTACATGGATATGAATGAGTTCTTTTGGTAGCCGTGTTTAAAGAAAGATATTGTCATCTACGTGACCAAGTGTCTTGCGCGTCGATGAAGGCCGAATGTCAAATACCTGGTGGGTTTCTAAAGTCCTTGCCGATTTCGTAATGGAAGTTTGACGATATATCCATGGATTTCGTGCACGGGCTGTCGAGGTCGCAACATAAAAACGATGTCATCTGGGTGATCGTCGACCGTTTAACAAAAGAATCCCACTTCATTCCGAAACGGAAGGATGATTCCATGAAAAAGATGGCAAAACTGTATGTGGATAGTATAGTGCGATTGCACAGTGTTCCTCGTAGCACCGTGAGCGATTGAGAGGGGTGTTTCACATCAAACAACTAGATGCTAATCCACCAATTATTAGGTACCAAACTAACATTTAGCACGATCTTCCACTCACAAACAGATGGACAGACCGAGAGGACTAATAGGACTATGGAGGATATGCTCTAAATATGCCCACTGAACTTTGGAAAGAAATGGGAGGACCACCTCTACATGATTAAATTCGCTTACAACAACTATCAAACGAGTATTCAAATGGATCCCTTCGAGACCCTATATAGTAGGAAGTGTCGCATGCCATCAAGCTTGGGTGTAAAAGGGCGACACGAAGTTGGTGAAGCGAAAGGAGGTAGAAGAGGCCAATACGTCAATTCGGGCAATACGAGAGCGATTGCTAATTGCCCAGGATAGACAGACAAAGTACTACAATGCAAAGCACTGGAACATCGAGTTCGTCGTTGGCGAATGAGTTTACTTGAAGATCAAACCTTTCAAAGGGGTATCGAGGATTTGACGCTTGAAAAAGCTAAGTCCAAGATATTTAGGACCTTTAAGATATTGGAGCGAATCAAGCTACTTATCGACTTGCTTTATCTACGGAGTTGAGCGGTCTACATGACGTGTTCCACATTTTTGTGTGGAGAAAGGAGGTGCAAGAGCCTACTCATGTGCTTGCGGTTGACAAGGTGTCAGTCGATGGTGGGCTAGCGATGAAAGTCAAGTCAATTCACATCGAAGACACTGAAGTCCAACAGTTGCGGAGTAAATCGATCAAAATGATCATGATCCGCTGGTACAATTACAGAAGAGAGGAAATGCCTTGTGAGCGAGAGCAAACCATGCTCGAGGAGTTCCCTGAGTTATTCAACTAATGCACAATTTATTTTATACTTTCTAATTCTTGAAAATTTCTAGACGAAATTCTTCTAAGGGAGTTGGAGTTGGAGTTGTAACACCTCATTTCCAAATGATAAGAAATAAATAGGAAAAGAGTTAGCTGTGTCAGCGAGAAGAATTGTCTGTGTCGACGAGAAGAACTGCATGTGTGGACAAGAAGCTTGTTGATGAGAAGACCTAACAGTGTCGGCGAGAAGACTTGCCACGTCGACGAGAAGACCTATCATATCGACGAGAAGACCTATCATATCGACGAGAAGGCTTACCATGTCGACGAGAATGGTTAGCTTGTCGACGAGAAGTCTAATTGACATTTGACAGAACGACTTTTTAGCTGTGACGACGAGAGGAGTAACCATGCTGACAAGAATGGTTAGCTGTGTCAACGAGATAGACTCATGTTGACGAGATCTCTAGTCGACATCTGACAGAATGCCTTTAGCGGTTATCTGCTAACATCGAGCGAAATAGCTTACGGAAATTGTTTCGCGCACAGGCGATAGATCTGATGGATGAGACTTGTCCCTAGTCCTTCTAGGTCGGTTGACGATGGACTTTAAGCTCATTTTTATCTTTAGTTTCTCTCCAAGTTTGAGAAAGAAGAGAGAGGAGGAGGAAGGAGAGCTAGATCTAGCCATTGAAGGGGCTTCAGAGCTACAAATCCCGAGCCGAGTCTGGATCCATAGAGAGGAACCCACAGTGATCGTTACCATCTGATTCAATCTTTGATTCATGGTGCCAAAGAGAATGTCAAGGGTAACGATCCTTCTCTCCGGTCTTAGGACGTGTCTGGTCATTTCATACTTGGATTTGCTTGCAAAGGAAAAGTCTCCTCCACTAATTAGTGGAGGATAAGGGTTTCCTTTGGTTTGTTCGAACCCCGGGTTGATTATGTCCGTCCCCGACATATATTACATGCCTAATATGCGTGTCGGAGAATGACTCCATGAAATGCATCATTTTGTTACAAGGCTTGGGATGAAGGGAGCTCTTAGAGTACTTAGCGAAACCCCGTGATTGTGTAGTGGTTGAACACAAACCTTCAGCATAAATTTGTAGTGGAGTTGACTTGAACCTCCTACGTCAGTAGTGCTTGCGAAGTCTATGTCTTCTTGTCAGGATTAAGAGTGTGGATAGATATTTTGGTAGCACTTGCGTGTGTTAAACAAACACTTACTGGCCGAGACGAAGCTGTACCCGCAACATGCTAGTTGATCGCGATGACTTGAACCCAGGCAAAGTTGAACCAAACCAGTTCCATGCAAATCGGTGAGAGGTCTTACACTCCAATACGCCGTTTGATAATGGTTTAGGCCGCGGCTTCATAGCCTAGGCCGATATTAGCTCATTCTTCCCACCTAAGTTCGCACAACTTAGGGCGGTGGTAGTGCTCAAGAAAGAGTACACTGAATGTATTCCTTGAGCACATGAAACCATATGATCGTGAGTACCCATGATTGTGTTGTTGTGAAGTAATGTTACGATAGCCTCATGCGCGGGTGCTTAGCAGGTTAAGGGGAACCTCCGGGTGAACCCAACCAACATCATTTACATTCCTAGGTTCCCTTTATTTTGATACTCAACCTAGAAGATTGATTGTGCTTGAAACCTCACATTGTGTAGAGTAGTTGCACTTTCTTTCTTTTGCTGCATATTGCATGTACGACTTGCTTGAAGGTGAGCGGTGGCCCGCCTCGGAGCCGGCTAGGATTGTCGAGGGGTAGAATCGTTACACAACTTGTGGTCAGCTTTTAGTTGACCATCTTTTACTTCGTATTTGTGGATGGTGCAGGTTCTGGTGCTGGTGAGCCGAGCAGAGAATAATGGGCAAAAGCCCCAAACTGAGCTGGCCATCGAATGACAAAACTATTTACTGCTTTTTCATATATTGCCAACTTGCGTGCCGATGTATGTAAATCATGTTTTATAGTTTGATACATTGAATGAATGTAAGACTTTAAGACCATAACTCTATTTGTTAACATTACTGAGTAGGTGGACATTTATGTATTAATGCTTTTATATTAAACTTTTGTTGTAGCGTCTTTCATTCTGATTAGAGTATGATATCGGTTTATCGCCTTTTAATGCCTAACTCGTGTATTCAATATGGCATGGGGTCCCGACCGGACCTATTGTTATATTGTTTGTACAGGTAGGGTGTTGCAAACGAAATATGTTTTTTTAGAAATTTTAATTATTTAAGTATAAATACAATTAATATAAAGACATGTGTAACATTCATGTCTTATTCATTTTTTCATCATTATATTAAATGAAAACAAGGTATATTGTAACAAAAATGTATCGTATCGTAGACAAGAGCCGTGAATAAAAATATGCAATCAATCAAATTCCATCACTTATTATACTACATTTTTCTTTCTCCATGTCATTCTCTTTCACATGTCTTTATCCATATCACCATCGCAAAACACATTTTTTGGGAATTTTTGAACATCTCAGATGTATTTGACAATATTTGAAAGTATCTGTCAGCATTCAAAATTTTTTTTATTTAAAATTAAAGTAAAGAGTTTTCAAAAGTTTCGGGGATGAATTTCTTGAAGTATCTGAGAGTTTCCCGACCTCGAAATATTTCAGATATGATACATAAGGTCATTGTGAGTATTCGTGTTTCATAAGCGGTAGATCCATTCTAAATATTAAATGTTGTTAGTATTTTTAACAACGCATTCTAGATATGTTCGGTCCGCAAGGTGCCATCTGCTAGTGAGTTATAATAGATTCATCGTCAGGATTTTGACATGTTTGGGAAAACTCATCGTGAATTATGCAAAACTCCTTATAAATTCACAGCACTTCACTCACAATTAATCTTAGTTAATATTCATTATGAAACAATCACCCTAACTCTAATTCTCATAAATTTTTGATCTTAAATTCAATTGTCTATTTAAAGTATTTTATAGTAAATTCATAGTTCGTTTATTTTATTATTTTTTTTAAATAACTAACCCCAAATCAATAGTTCGTCTAATAAGTTTTATTCAAGTTAAACTATATCACAGTTCAAATAGAATACATGTAGAGAGTAGAGACGATACTTTTCTTATCACTTTTATTACTTACGCGATTTGTGCACTTGTTGATATACATCACGTGTGTTATACGAGTACATCAGTAGTTTAAAAAGATCTCAGTATGAAAGATCCTCTCTAAAAGGACGGTTTCATCGAGAACAAGGTCGATAAAAAAAACGTGGTTTAAATTTGGCCGTGTAGACTGGAATAAGCCAGCGGACCTTGCAGTACAATCAGAGGGTGGCTTGTTTAAGGTGGGTAGATCTGGCGCCACATGCATCAAAATTTGGGTCAATAGAAGACAAATAACAAGGGTAATAATCTCCCATAGAATGATCTAGAGGTCAAACAAGCTATCTACACTATCCATAGAGTGGGAGGAGAAAGATGTTTTTCTTCTTAAAGAACGACCAATGTGCATGTGATGAGCACGAAACAGAGGGGTTGGTGGTCGTTAGTCGAAGGAATGCAGGATGGTCGTTGGGACTATAACAGTCGATCTCAACCTTCACAATTTACTTTATACTTTTCCTTTCTACTATGGATTTACAAAATCATTTATCAGTACTTACATAAAAATATTTGATCATCACTTCTACAAGGGACTGAGCATTTCAGAATGTAAAAAGAAATAAACCATGCATCATAATATGAAATTTATAAAAGTTCTTACCTAGATTTAAAAACTCTCATCTTAATAAATAAATCTTTATATTTGTCTTCCTCACTATTTTTTTTATCCTAAAATATTAAAATGTAAAACGTTAGTTATAATTGATTAAGAAAATTCTTATTTCTCTAGCACTTACTTTGTTTACCTCTTGAAGTCCTTGTCACATGAAGGAAGGAAACATTATCATTAAAAAACATGAGGTATTGCCAACAATGTATAAGCATTAACAAAGAAGAATACATTTACATATATAATAGATTTACTTTAGGATTACATTTGTATTCTTATACTACTCACTACTTATTTTTCGCCTAGTTCTTTACTTTATTTATCGCATATTCATCTTTTCATTCTTTATCTTTCTTTTATGTTTCCTCGTAACCTTTGTATAGCCTTTTCTTTCCATTGTGGTTTTCTTTAACTCAATTTTTTTCATAATTTCTATTCTTTCCTTCCTGGCATCATTTCTTTCTTCTTGTTCTTTTCATCATTTCTTTCATTTTCTATTTTTGGCAATGTTAATAATAAATTTTATCATTCATTCATTACATGCCTTTTGTTTAGCAAGCTCACATTTTTCATATTCAAGGCTACTGTCTAGCCCGGTGTCCAATCAGGACCCTAAATCTAAAAACATTCATAATGGGAGAACATTCACACCCCACCTCCATGAGTTGCATCAACCCATAACATAGCCAATTGCATCTTCCATATTGTTTTCTTTTTCATCATTTGTTCATATTTATACTTATTAATAATTATAGCCATTCATTTAAAATGCTCTTTCATTATTATTATACATATTCATACTATCATTGTAACTATAAACATTTAATTGCAACATTTATTCATTAATCGTACCAAAACTATGATTTACATGCATATGTCTTCATCATTATTTAAGTATGCTGACTATCATGTGTAAGCATTTAGAAGATTTCTTTATCAGCATTATAAGCATATATTTAACCATGTCAGTACAACAATTGCAAGCATTTAAAACCATTATTTATCATCATTATATATCTATAAACATAATAATTCATAAAAGACGCAATTTTGTATAATTGTGCATACAAATATAATATAAACTAAATAAATAAGAACCTGTCATTGCTTTCTTTTTCTTTATTCTTCCTTGGATCCGTGTCTATTCCTCTTATTCTAGTTAAGTCCCCATGATAGTAAAAATTTAACCATGTTTTAAATATAGAGTTTTCCACATAAAAGTAAACTTAAACCCATCATAAGCTCCCTTATTATGGCAAAATTTGTTGTATGATGCTGCCTACAACCTCTATGTGCTTATATATATGTTCATATAAAATCAGCACTTGACAACCTTCAAGTTGGCTTCCCTGACAGAATAACATGAGCTCGATGCTTAAAACGACTAAACCAATGTGTATCAATAATGATTTATCATTAATATGAAGAAAATGGGGAAAAGCTACGATGAAGAAGCCATATATAAGCTAGTGTTAGATTTCTTTGCATAAAAATGTACATCGATGTTCTAAATCCTTCATGAAATTAGAGAGGAGAAGAAATTTCAGAAAAGTGAAATGTTTATACATATTTAGGGTTTTCAGATCTAACAACAGGAGGAACGAATTCACATGAAACTGAAAAAGAATTGAGAGGAAGAAATTACTTGAAGATTGAGGTGGAAATCCCTTGAAATCGGGTGGATTTGGGGCGTCGGAGAGGAGCGGCGACGTGCTGGAGGGAGGAACTTGCGTGCGGCATGAAAGAAAATGAGGACTATGTCTTTTCCTTCCTTATTGTGACCCGGCTTCATGTTCTCGGTGACACGCCATCAGCAGTCCAGCGAGTCACGCCTAAACCATTTGATCCATTCTTTCCTTAGCCAGCTCAACCCAACAATCCATAAGTAGCAAGTCCATTAATCCATCCAGTATATTCCTTTTATTAACAACTCTATTATTAAATTTTGAAGGGCATTTAAAGACATTAAAACGTTTTTATTACTCTTATTTCGTTACGGCCCTAATAGGTAATGACATATACATATTAAATTTTTTCGTCATCATACTATCATCATAAAATAATGTTGTAATTTTGACGTGCATGTTAAAAAAAATTATGTATTAACACTTGTCGCCGTGGTCGGCGTCACATGGACTATGGAAGAGAGGCGGCAATGGGAAAATTTTGGAGTAGCAAGGCGCGACTACCAAAGGCCGCAGGTGTTGAATTAATGGCAAAGACAAAAATTGGCATGGAAATGGAGTCGGTAGGGAAAATGGAGTCGGTAGGGAAAACGGAGTCGATAGAGAAAATGGAGTCGTGCGGGGATTTGACATCAGGGAAGAAATCATACAGTTGTTTGGCTAAATGATTGAAAAGAGGTAAAACGAGATCGAATAAGTGATTGAAAAGAGATGGAAACAAGATTGAGTGATCGATTAGAACTTGACGAAAGCGCAGTCTTCTGGAGAAGCAATCAGGTGAATGTCAACGATCGGGATGCGGTGTTTGATGAGCGCTAGGGTTTGCACGATGAACCTATAAGCATGGGTGGACTGGGCTGACGACAACAAAGTTGGATCAATTGATAAAAGGAAACGATAAAGATGGAGAGGATGCAATACAAATTCGAGAGACTAGCCTATAGTTCAAGCTCAAAAACTTGATTCCATTTCCTTATTACTTACATAAATAAAAGATTGAAATATAAAGAGCAAGCATCCTACGTCCTTTGAGTCATTCGCATGTGTGCTTCCTTCATCGGGTTGGCATGCGTGCACAAATGACAAACTGATGCAGGACAGACGTCACACCTGCTTGCCACTCTGACATCACCACCAGGGGGGCCCACCCGACATCACCACCAGGCGACCTTCATCAGGGCCGCAAACGTACACCCCAACCAGCTCTCTGCCATGAAATCACCACCATGCGACAGGTTGTTGAAGTCGGGGCCCTGATGAAAAATGTCTGGTGGTGATGCCGGGTGGGCCCCCAGTGGTGATGCCAGGATGGCAGGCAGGTGTGACGTATGTCCTACATCACAAATGTAATTAAAAATAACCCACTACACACATAACAGAGAAACAACCGGTGAAAGTGGAACGAGCAAAAAAAGGATAGTTTGTAGGGTAAAAGTACAGGGAATAAGGTGAAAAACCGAGATGCTACTAAGTAGCTTTATCTGTTCAAGGAATGCCAGAACTAGCAGTTTGATTTGGGGTCTACTAATCTGCAATGGTGAAGACCATTAGATGTATGTCTTAAGATAGATGCCAATATATGAGCTTTCTAAATTCCTAATGGTTCCCCGGTCTCACAATTCACCCAAAGAAAATTTACCATATCATGAAAAGTGAAACTGTATAAGTAGAAAATGGGGAACACAGGGAAAATAACATTTAAAGTTCAATAACGACTATAAAACCAGAAGAAATGTAGGATCAGACAAAGCCATGTCAATAACACACATTTTCATGTTTACAGTTTTTTGCGCACTGGTAACTGTACTATATGGCATAGAATAAGAGCCAATGTACCTTTTATCCTTGTAAAAAATTCCACAACCATCACGTTTCTGTCCAGTTCTTTGAAGATAAATACTGGAATATCCATGTTTCTCCATGTTTCCTTTGTAGAAGTTGTCGTACTCATCTAACTCCTAAATAACATTACTATTAGGACATCATGCTAAGATGTATGAATTCAGATCGTCTCCCAATTGTTATTCTAACTGCATGGTGCATTTAACTCAATCCCAGCCGCCCAAATTGAATTGCACAGCTAGAAAACATAACTACACAGTAGTTAAAATGGCAACATGAGAGAATCTGAACTCAAGATGCATAAACCGCCAAGCGTGATAAAAGGAATATTAAATTAAAATAAGATGCATAACAAAAAAGGTCATCATCAAAATAATTTTTTGAATTTATAGTTTCTCTAGCTCATACCAATATAATAAGATGCTGCAAATTAAGTAATAAATAATATATGTGTGCATAAAAAAGATTAGCACTTCGTGGAATCTACAGCAGAAGAAATATGTCCAAGTAGAAAGAGCATATGCTTTTACTCTGTTTTTTTTTACTTTTCCAAGAAACATCTTTGACTACTCTTTAGCAAGAAAGGCCAATGAAAAACCTATAACATGACCTACTAAATGCTTTAGTAAACAGCTTATATTTGGAGTTCAAATTTTTCAGGATAGTTTACTGCAGCTTTTGGACTTTCAATTAGGCCATTAAGGTTTGATTATTTTAAAAAGGATTAGTATCTACATTCAGCACACATAAGATCTAATGGCGCACACGCAGACTAAGTGCATAACCATTGCGTCTTCTATTTAATGGTTGGTGCAAATTTTTGGACTTCGCCACTTGAGAGCTTGGCGTCCTGTTAAGTACAAGCTTTAATTTGGCTCAAGCTAACATAAGTTAAGAGAGATAGGTAAAGAGCTAAATCCTAAACATAATTCCTGTCGCTGATTGGTTAAAATCAAAGAGGACATAAGTGGGAGAGCTGAATGATTTAGCATTCTAGAGTATAGAGAGGATGTCCAACATACAAAATGATGAACAGAGGCATCGCACATCGCCAACGATCTGCTAGAAAGGATGTCTCGACAGTCCCAGAAATGTAGTCTCCCTAGATTATGGTTGTACGCTGACGGACTACAGGAGTTCTTTCCAATCCCTCTAAAAGTTCTCACAGAGCCAAGGACAACCAGGTAAATCCCTAAATCAGTACTTGTGTAATCTGTTGACTGTTCCTTGAGATCACTTTTCAGTCCATGACAGCCTCGGGTTCATTTATTGACCAAGTACAGTGAATGTCACTGGCAATGTAATTTGGGAGGATGTAGTCTCCATCACCTACTTGAGTTGTGCAACATGAACTGTTGGATGTGTTTTAGAATTGGAGGGAGTTGTAATGCATTATGTCAGCGCACCAACGTTTCAAAACTTCAAAGAGTTCTTATAAGAGTGTTGCGCTATGCGTAATTTTTTACAATGTTGCAGCTTAACAAACACACAAATCCCTTACCTCTGTCTTTCAGATCATCCTTTATTAACATGCACCTTAATTCTCTTTTAGCTAAGTGGAGAGAACTAGACCTCTAGATTGTTATTGTAAAGCGCACATGCATAAGTGCCGGTCCCACAAGACCGTTTTGTGGGCGAACATGCACAAATTTTCACATCATGGCGTCGTAAGCGTCAATATCCATCAGGGATAGAAAAGGAGCAATGTCAGTGCCATCGTAGAAGAATGGCAATTCTATGAGACCCACCACACTCCAACAAAGGTAGAATATGTTAGCTTCAAATAATGGAACTAAGAAACGTCAAGGAGATGTTGATGGCATTCCAACTAGAAACAAGGGTTTTGGAATTCTAAATTCAGCATACAAGAGAGAGAGAGAGAGAAGAGAATTCAAGCAATTTAATTCAGCAAAAAATCATACGTCCATAGTACACCCGCTTGTTCCTTGATATTATATAAATTCAATTGTGAACAAAATTATTCAGCCTCTTAACAAACTTAACCACTATAACTATATTGCCAAATTGGCATAATTGCTAATTGAATTTTGAACTATAACATCACTCACTTCTTTATGCAATCCTTGTCCTCAAGGACAAAATGGAGGAAACCTTTAATGTATCTTTATACTATAAGGGAACCCAAGATTAACTTGGTGTAACATTTAAACTTCTTAAAATACCCTTTCATTCTGATGGGTATCCAGTGGATGAGGGAGGTGGGCAGCGGTATTGAATCCGAAAAAGTGAGAGAGAGGGAGATAGGGAGGGAGAGCGAGAGAGAGGAGTTAGGGTTAGAGATTTAGAAGAGGAAAGCAAAAATACATTCATCCGACATGACGATTACAACGTTCACGTGCCCTCGTATAGAGACGATGATCGAACACAAAAGGAAAGCAATACAAAAGGAAAACGAGAAATACTAAAATTGTGACATCCAAATATAGAATAGAATAAATGTTAAACATAGAATAGAATAAACGTTAAATATTCTCTGTGAACTCAACGGGCCCATGTGATATTCTCGCCTGACGCGTGTAGACTTGACATTTGGGCTCGTCCTCATGCAGATCCGTAACAATGCTGTCATCTGGAAAATGTACCTTGTCCTCAAGGCAGTAATCGACAAACTGGTGGCGGAAGTCATCCCGGGGAAGCCACGTCGCGTCTGAGTCGGGGCGACCGGTCCAAACCACAAGAACCTCCTCTGATGTATGGTCCCCCGGAGTGCGGCATCGGCGATCGAGGATCGAGACGGGGTAGCAAGGCGCCTCTCCGGAAAGGTCGAGATTGGTCGGGATATGATCCGTTGTGGCGTGCTCGCTCACCACTTGTCGTAGTTGCGAGACATGGAAGACCGAGTGGATGCGGCTCCCGCTTGGGAGGCATAGGCGATAAGCGACTGCCCCGATGCGGGCGAGGACCTCAAATGGCCTGAAGAATCGGGGGGCCAATTTTGGGCACGGTCGGCGGGCCACCGAAAGCTGACGGTATGCGTGGAGCTTCACGAAGACCTTCTCTCCTACTTCGAAGGAGAGGTCCCGGCGTTTCCTGTTGGCAAAGGAAACCATTTTCTGTTGGGTCCGTTGGAGGTGGTGCTTCAGATGATCCAGAATAGTGTCCCTGTCGCGCAGAGCGGTGGCCAGGATTTCCACCTGGCATTCTCCTGGAAGGTAGCAGACGATGGACGGGGGAGGCCGACCGTAAACGACCTCAAACAGAGTAGTGTCGGCCGCCTGATGGTGGGCGGTGTTGTACGAGTACTCGGCCCACCCAAGCCACTTGGCCCAACTGCGCGGTTGCTCCCCCACGAAGCAGCGGAGGTAAGTCTCTAAGCAGCGGTTGAGGACCTATGACTGGCCATCGGTCTGGGATGATATGTTGTACTCATGCGTAGCCAGGTGCCCTGTAGGCGGAACAATGTCGTCCAGAAGGTACTCAGGAAGAGCAGGTCCCGGTAGCTTACGATCGACCGGGATAATCCGTGGAGGCGCACAACCCCCTGGATGAAGTTGTCAGCGACTGTGGCTGCAGTGTAAGGATGGCGGAAGGGAATGAAATGCGCATACTTTGAGAGTCGGTCCACTATGACCAAAATACAGTCGTACCCTTGGGAGCGGGGCAGCCATGTGATGAAGTCCATGGCGATGTTGTCCCATACGCGGTCGGGGATCGGAAGGGGCTGAAGTAGACCACCCGGAAAAACGGCTTCGTACTTGGCCTTCTGGCAGACGAGGCAGGAGGCCATGAAAGCTTTGACCAGTCGAAACATGTGAGGCCAATAGAGCGAGGCTACCAGCCGCCGGTACGTCTGGTAAGCACCTGCGTGTCCCCTTGTCGGGGAGGCATGAAACTCCGCTAATAGTCGGGGAATGCTGGGGGAGGATTGAGCGAGTACGAGGCGGCCCTTGAAGAGTAGGCGGTCGTCCACCAAGGAGTAAGGTGGGTGGGCGGAGGCGTTTGCAAGGAGTGTTGCCTGGATACCGTTGAGTGTCGGGTCCGCTTCCATTTCCCGTTAGAGGGCGTATGCATCCTCCAAGACTGGTCGGGAGATGACTGCAAGTATGGGGCTGCGCGAGAGAGTGTCAGCTACGTGGTTCGCCTTCCCAGACCGGAACTTGATGCTGAAGTCATAGCCTAGTAGCTTGGCCACCCACACCTGCTGGGCGGGCGTAGCAATCTTCTGCTGCAGGAGGTAGCAGAGGTTGTGGTGGTCGGTGCAAACCAGGAATCGTCGTCCCAGGAGGTAGGGTCGTCAGTGCTGCACTGCGAGGAGGAGGCCCATGAGCTCGTTCTCATATGCTGATCGCCCGCGGATGGTATTTGAGAATGCGCGGCTAAAATAGGCCACCGGGCGGCCGCCTTGCATGAGTACGGCCCCACGCCCATGCGTGACGCGTCGCATTCCACGAGGAAGGGATGGGAGAAGTCCGACATTGCTAACACAGGGGCACGAACCAGAGCTTGTTGAAGAACGTTGAAGGCGGCGGAGGCCACTACCGACAACTCGAAGAGGCCCCCGACTGACTTCTTCAAGAGATGAGTGGGGCCAGGCAATCGTGTCGTAGCCCTGGATGAACCGCTGGTAGTACCCTGTCAGACCCAGGAACCCGCGAACATCGCAGAGAGATGGTGGTGTTGGCCACTGGAGAACCGCTTAGATCTTGTCGTTGTCCACCGCGACTCCTGCAACGGAAAAGGTGTGCCCTAGGTAACACACCTCTGGAACCCCAAAAGAGCACTTCGTTGGGTGGAGCTTGAGGTGGTGGTGTCGGAGAGTAGCCAATGTCTGACGGACGTGTTGTACATGCTCCTGCCAAGAAGAACTGTAGACCAAGATGTCCTCAAAAAAAATAAGTACATGCTGACGAAGTACCGACCGAAAGATGTCATTCATCGTGGCCTGGAATGTGGCCGACGTGCGGGTCAGACCAAATGGCATAACCAAGAACTCGTAGTGGCCATCATGGGTCCGGAAGGCCGTCTTAGCGACGTCGGCTGGCCGTCTTAGCGACGTCGGCTGGCCGAATGCGAATCTAATGGTAGCCCGCACGGAGGTCCAGCTTGGTGAAAACGGCGGCGCCGTGAAGCTCGTCCAAAAGCTCCTGGATCACTAGGATCGGGTACTTGTCTGGGACTGTGGCCTTGTTGAGCTCCAGATAGTCCACGCAGAAGCACCAGTTGTCGTCCTTCTTCCTGACTAAGAGGATCGGGATGGAGAAAGGGCTTGCACTGTGGCGAATGAGGCCCCCCATCAACATGTGTACGAGCCTCTCGATCTCGTCCTTCTGCACGTGCCCATAGCAGTACGGGCGGACCTAAACTACCGCCACGCCGGGCTGAAGAGGGATGGCATGATCGTGTGGTCGGGCCGGCGGTAAGCCGGACAGTGCCGTGAAGAGGTCAGCAAACTCGGACAGGAGGTCCTGCAAAGCCGGTGGTGGTGACAGGGCCGGTGGCGCCGCGTACGAGATGGACCAGAGCGATGTCGTAAAATCGATGTTTGTTGTCCTCTGGATCGTGCGGGAGGAGATGAGGGAGTGGAGCATCTCCCATTAGGTAGCACTCTTGTTCGTCCCGGAGAAACCACATCGTCATGGATCCCAAGTTGACCCGTACGTCGCTCAGCGTGCTGAGCCATGCTACGCCCAGTGTAACACCCCAAATTTTTGTAGGCAGGAAAAGAGAGTACCGCTTGGCGGCAGGCAGATACCGCGTGGCTGTAGCATCAGGCGTTGAGAGCGTTGAGTGGACTCAACTAACGTCGAGTGCTATCGCGCGGCGATAGCGGTTATCGCGTGGCTATAGCGGTTATCGCGTGAGGATAGCAGGCGTCGAGAGCGTCGAGTTGAGCTACCGCCCGACGGTAGTATTATCGTTGGCGGTAGCAGGGTCAATTAAATTGACAGAGCTCTCAGGTTGTTACGCGCGGCGGTAGCAGCAAACGCGCGGAGTTAGCGTGGGTGGTCATTTCGTAATCGGCGCCATGTACCGCTTGGCAGAAATTACCTATTGCGTGGCGTTAGCGATTCTGTAACCGCGTAGCCACGTGTCGGCCTGTGATTGGAGGGCCTGGGCGGTTACACTCGAAACGAGGCGTTGAATAACGTTACCGCGCGGCGGTAGCTCTGTTTATAATGTTGGTTCGGCCATTTCACATAATTACTTTGAAGTTTGAGAACTTAGCCTGGATTTCTGAAGGAGGAGCAACAATGCCGGAAAGGGGAGTTTTTGCCGCCGTTCGAGATTCGGAGTTCGGATTCGCAAAGCGAGTTCGTATCTACGGAGGCAAGGCCGGAGCAGTCGATTTCAACCGTCTAGATTTCTCCCATGGCTCCAAAGAGGACTTTAAGGGTAACGATCCTCTTCCTTGGACATGTGAAGTCCTTTCTTTTGGCATTATAGGGTAGACGCTCCACGAACACATGGATGTGGTTCTCCCGACGGGTATATACGTGTATCCTCGTTAGTCTGCATTTAGATCTGGAATCGAAGTACGGAATAGACATGTTGTGTGAAGCTCATCCGGACGGGTTGGTCTGAATTGATGTTTGTATGTTTTGTATGCCGGAGAAGACTCTGTGGTAATCGCGTAGATTTTCGGAGTCATGGGGTGTGCAGATGACTGCGTTGAGAGTACTAAGGGTAGTCCCCAGGAAAATACCCGAGTAAGGGGAAGACGCGATAGTCTTTCCCCTACCGCTCGACGGTAGTGCTACCGCCGACGTTAGCACCCTGTGAGCAATGTATTGTTGAGAAGTCTGTCTCGTGGAGACCTGAGGGCTATTGTTGTGAGGCATGTCTCTCGAAGACCTGGGGGCCAATTTTGTGGGAGTGAGCTTAATTTGCTCAGCTTTGGTGGCCGTGAGTGCTAGCCTAAGATCATAACAGTGTTATGAATCGTACGGATAAGAAAGGGGATGTTGACCGGCGTCGTGGTTTGTTGCGCCCGACGATTTGAGCATCGAGAAATAGCTGAACTGCACCCAACCCTATGCTGATCGACTCGGAGTGAGTCAAAATGTGAATTTAAAATCACCATGACTTTGTCGTAGTCATAGGGGCGTTGTCTTTGGCTTTGGCCCTGAAAGACTAGCATGCTCAAACGTTGCTAACCGTCGCAGAGAACGGAGGTGTGACCCTTGAGGTCCTGTGCACCAAGAATGTGCTCTGAGAGCACGGGGCGTTTGTGCCAACGTCTGTGGCGAATGGTGCTCAAGTTGCACGTTCCGATTGTCATATTGTGTTTATGTTAATGCCTGCAGGGAAGGAGCACTGTCACCGCGAGTGAAGGGTGTGGTCGTTATAATTTGGTCAGCTAATGCTGACCGTTGCTTTTGTTTGTCATCATTGCGGTGGAATGTTGCTTGCAGGTGCAGCTGAGCCAAGCTGGAAATAGCGGGTTGAAGCCCCGGATAGCTAAGCTGGCCCTTGAAGGCCAAAGCGAATTGCCCGTTTTGTTTATTTATTTCTCATGTGTGGCCGACCTGCGTGCCGATGTATGCAAGACAGTTTAATTTGGGTAAACCTTGTAAGGCCTTAAGGCCAAGACTTATTTGTATATTTGTTATACACTCCTAGTTGTGGTAGTGGACATTCATGTTGTTGTTGAGTTCTATTTATAACCAATAAATTACTTCTGCTAGAATGCACTCTTTGTTAGGATACGCAATATTGGATTATGGTTTCAATTTAGTAACTCCTTGATTTGTCTGTAGTATATGGTGTCGGGACCTGACCGAACCTTCTGTTATATGTTATGTGACGGATGAAGGTGTTACAAGTTGGTATCAGACTCTGATGTCGGTCTTCCTCATTCGAATTCGTGGTGGAATTCTTTTAAGGGGTGGTGAGAACATGTATGTGCGTTACCGTTATAACATAAACGAACTCATGAATGTCCACTTAGGAATGAAAATACACATGTTTGAGGAACCTACGTGTTCCTATGATTGCTTTTTAACAATTGTTTGTCACCTAATTGAGTGTTTCATGATTATAGGTGACTAGGAATGGTGCAGTGTAGTCACAATGTCAGCACTCTGTGGAGAGAAGTGCGCTTAATGACATGTCTGCGACCCCTCCTTCGGCTGAAACCATACGAATGGTGGCTGAAGCGGTATTCGCCATGATCAATGCCCAAAATGAAAGGCATGTGCAGCATGCCCAGCATGGAAGAAATGTGAAACCCCCTGTCCCTGGGGTGGCTTTAAGGTCGGTTGGCGCTTTGGAGCAAATGACAATTAGAAAACCATCGGATCAGCAGTTGAAAGAAAAGTCTAAAACTTCTGAACCGATTCCTTTTCTTACGTCTGGAGCAACGTCCGGGAAATGTCCGCTCACTTGTTACACCTGTGGCAAGAAAGGACATCTTGCCCGAGAATGTCAGAGTGGCCCTCCAAAGTCGGAGAAAAAGACGGGTGCGACTTATGCTGAAAAGGCTAAAGCATCGAAAAGTCAAGCCCCGCATATTTGTTATGCTTATGGCAAAGAGGGACATTATGCTTGAGAATGCCTAAATGGTCTGTAATGATATTACAAGTATGAATAAGGAAGTAGCTGTAATAGACTACTGTAAGTTCTACTTTATGTAACAGTACATGTTTTGCATGTACAAACCTGTTGTTCATAGACTAACCAAGAAATCTTTTGTTTGGGCATATTGTATTCCTTTTGTGCTTATATTTGTAAAATACATATGAGATTGGGATCATATTGTCTTAAGAATAAAATGTGAACACAGGTAGAAAATTGCGTGTTAAGGTGCGGATAGGAAGTCATGACTTTTGTTTACAAACATTTGTATTGCTGATACCTGAGTTCGATGTAATCTTTGACATGGACTGGCTCGCGGAGCAGCGTGCCTGTATAGATTGCAACTCAAAGGAAGTCACAATTTTACAAAACACCGAACGAGAGACGAAGTTTCCTAGTATGCGAGGATCAAACAAGATATCGATGTCTGCTCTCCAGGTAGTCAAGGCTGTTAGGGAGGGTGTGGAGTTGTTCTTCACTCTACCTGAGGCTAAGAAGCCCAAGCCTGTCTTAGCCAGTATTCCCGTGGTGTCGAAGTTTGCCGACGTGTTCCCCGAAGATCTCCCCGGAGCTCCACCTCATCGAGAGATCGATTTCACCATCGAGTTGGTGTCAGGTGCCAAACCTGTGTCGCGGTCTCCTTACCGCTTAGCACCAAGAGAAATGACATAGTTGAAAGCACAACTTCAAGTATTGATAGAGCAGGGGTAAGTGCGTCCAAGTTCGTCACCTTGGAGCGCCTCGGTCCTCTTCGTAAAGAAGGACGGAAGTCTGCGACTTTGTATCGACTATCGGGAACTGAATAAGTTAACGGAGAAAAACAAGTACCCGATTCCGAGGATCGACGACCTTTTCGATAAGCTGGTTGGGTCGACTGTGTATTCGAAGCTGGATTTGAAGTCTGGTCATTATCAGCTAAGAATTAGGGAAAACGATATTCCCAAAACGGCGTTCAGTACACGGTATGTGCATTACGAGTTCACGGTCATGCCTTCGAGCTGACAAATGCGCCATCTGTGTTTATGGACTTGATGAACCGGACGTTCAGGGAGTATTTGGATCGATTCGTGATCGTCTTTATTGATGATATCCTAGTGTACTCCCAGTCCGAGTCTGACCATGTAGAGCATCTGCATATTGTTCTGGAGACCCTGAGAAGCAATCAGCTATAGGCCAAATTCTCTAAGTGTGAATTCTGGCTTTCTTCGGTAGCGTTACTTGGGCACATTGTTAGTGGAGAGGGGATCGCGGTGGATCCAACGAAGATTGTTGTGATACGGGAGTGGCCCGTGTTGTCTTCAGTGGCGGAAGTCCGGAGTTTTCTGGGACTTGCCGGCTACTACAGGCGCTTCGTGGAGAACTTCTCGCGGATCAATATAATAACTCCAAATAAAACTTTTAATAGCAAAAAGAAAGAAGAAAAAAGAAGAAGGGAGCTACCTCTCACGACCCTGACGAGGAAGGATCAGAAGTTCGTGTGGTCGTCAGCGTGCGCGCAAGCTTTTGAAGAATTGAAAAGTCGTTTGACCACGACGACAATTCTGAGGTGGCCATGAGAGAAAAGAGGGCTATGAGATTTACAGCGACGCGTCGGGGAGCACCCTAGGTTGTGTGTTGTTACAGAATGGAAGGGTAATTGCGTATGGCGCGAGCCAGTTGAAAGTACACGAGATGAATTATCTGATCCACGACTTGCAGTTGGCGGCCGTGATATTCGCCCTAAAGCTTTGGAGACACTACGTGTACGGCGTGAAGGTCGACATCTACAGCGACCATAAGAGCCTGAAGTATCTGCTGGATCAGAAGAACCTAAATATGCGACAGCAGAGGTAGATGAAGTTTTTTGGGGACTACACTTTCGAGATACACTATGTACCTGGAAAAGGTACTGCAGTTGCGGATGCGTTGAGTCGCAGTGTTCCCGCACATGCCAACTGGTTAAGAATGCATGATGAGCGTCTTGTTCGAGATCTGGAGGCCTTGAAGATCTCGTGCGTCGATAGGAGGGCTAGTGCGGAAGCACATCTGACCTGGACGGAAGTGCAGTATGACCTGGCTGATCGGATTCGGCTGGCTATGGAGTTGGATGACAGCATGAAGGGGTTCATGGCTGAGTCTTTGGATTGGTCAAATGTCCAGTTTAAGGTTGATAATGGGCTGTTGTGGAAGGACAGTCGTTTGTGAGTTCCAAAAATGGGTAAAATACGGGAGGAATTGATGTACGAGGCCCATTACACAAGGTACTCGATCCACCCGGGGAGCACAAAGATGTACAAAGACATGAAAAGGTTGTTCTGGTTGCCAGAACTGAAGGACATTGCTTTATAAGTGGCAAAATGTCAGACTTGTGTCTTGGTGAATGTCGAATGTCAGAAGCCCGGAAGATTTTTGAAGTCTTTGCTTATACCGGAATGGAAGTTCGACGATATATTAATGGATTTCGTGCACGGTTTGCCGAGATCACAGAAGGGAAAAGACGACATCTGAGTAATCGTGTATCGTTTGACTAAAGTGTGGCACTTCATTCCGAATAGGAAGGACGATTCTGTGGAGAAATTAGCAAAATTGTATGTGGATAATATTGTCCGACTGCACGGTGTGCCCAGTAGCATCATGCGTGACCGAGATGGGCGCTTCACGTCTAATGTCTGGAGGCTGGTTCATCAACTGTTGGGTACCAAACTGAAGTTCAGTGCGGCCTTTCATCCGCAAACAGATGGTCAAACCGAGAGAGTGAACAAGACGATGGAGGACATGCTTCGTATGCGCTCCCTAGATTTCAGGAAAAAGTGATAAGATCACTTGTATATGATCGAATTCGCTTACAACAACAGCTACCGGGAAAGCATTCATATGACGCCCTTCGAGGTCCTTTATGGTAGAAAGTGTCGTACTTCATTATCATGGTTGGAGACGGGCAAGTACAAGTTGTGTAAGCGGAAGGAAGCTCAGGATGCGACCTTTATTGTTTGGACAATCAGGAAGCGGCTGTTGATAGAGCAGGATAGACAGGCTAAGGTTATGTTTGGCGCGGCTTATCACGACTTATTTGTTCCGGTGAGGTTGGACAAAAATGTCATTGTCATACCAAAATCTTATGCTTCAAACTACTTTCTTGTTTGTAACATCTGTGACATCAAACATACATTTTATGACAATGACGTTTTTATCCAATCTCATCGGAGCAAATAAGCTGAGTTAAGCTGCTCCAAACGCAGCCTAAATATTACAATGTCAAACACAAAAATGTGGAGTTCGCCGTGGGCGATTGGGTTTACCTGAAGATCAAACCGTTCAAGGGCGTGTCTAGAATTCGACGGATGAAAAAGCTAAGTCTGAGATACCTTGGGTCGTTTGAGGTTTTGGAGCACGTTGGTGAAGCCGCCTATCGATTAAAACTTTTAACGGAGCTTAGTGGTCTGCATGACGTGTTCCACATATCTGTGTTGCGGAAGGCGGTGCAAGAGCCTGCACAAGTGGTTGTGGCGGATCAGGTGCCGATGGTTGGAGGGATAACAACGAGGGTCAAGCCCATTCGTATTGTAGACTCGGAAGTCAAGCAACTTCGGAATAAGTCTATCAGGATAGTCAACGTTCGTTGGGACAACTGTGCCCGTGAAGAGTTGTCATGTGAGCAGGAACAAACTATGAAGGCAGAGTTCCCCGAGCTTTTCGTTTAAGGTATACTTTCGTAGTATTGAAACTCTTTCGTTTTCCTGCAATATGTACTTTCGGGACGAAATTCTCTAAGTGAGGAGATTTGTAACACCCCAAATTTCTGTAGGCAGGAAAAGAGAGTACCATCTGGCAGTAGGCAGATACCGCGTGGAGGTAGCGTCAGACGTTGAGAGCATTGAGTGGACTCAACTGGCGTCGAGTGCTATCGCGCGGCGATAGCGGTTATTGTGTGGCTCCGAATCGAACCGATAGCTGTCACTAGTAATCAAATAAGTACTATCATCTACTGTCTTCATCAACAATGATGTATGAAGCAGGATCTTAGTACTTGCAGTAGAATATAAAACGTGTGGGATACAATCGAGATGTGTCCAAGCCTAGATTCCAACAGTTGACACTCACTTGAAGCCCCTCTCAAATGAGAGATCAAAAAAGCCTGAGTTGCAAGATAATCTCTAAAATTCTCCCCCCGCTCTCTTATATAAGCGAGAGTGGACAATATAACAACTACTACAAAAATATCACTATACATAGGTAAATAAAAAAATACTTGTCGACAATGCTATGCGAGATGGTTGTGGGTTTGTAATTGTATCAATGCTCGCATCTGCAAAATCAACATTGTCATCAGGGTTAAGGCCCATGTGGTTTGTCAGCGAACTCAAGAGCATCCAAGTATGCGAAGACGAGGTCATCATCTTCGGCACTGATTGACAAGCAAAGACCATATCGAAAGTATGAACTCCACAACAAAAACAAAGACAATATCGTCAGAGCTCTTGATACTTTTAGTGATATAAGCACTGGAGAGTGAATGTAATGTTGGTCGGGGTAGGCTGGTCATTAGAGGTCTATCCAGGGGCGTTATAATTCCTTGTAAAGGCAACAAGCTCGCTACATAACTTAGGAATGGGTGGATGAGGTGTGGACACAAGCTCACATGGATTTGATGCTGCAAACTAGCAAGATTGTATTTGAGGTAATGATACAAGAAGAGGACTGACACGTTCCTAGAAAAGTTAATGAACTTAGTGATGATTAACAAACAGAGCTTAGGCGTTAGCTCGCATTACCCTCCTAACGAGTGTCATAGTGGCGTATGAGTTCTTCCTTAAGTATGGGCTATGAGAGATCATGAATGTTTTGGCGCGACCAATGCACCTAGTCGAGCGCATGATCTTCCATGCAGATTGTGGTCATTGGGAGCTTCTGGTTTGCAATATGTCATTAAAGGCTCAAGGCGCAATGGGGTTTTGGGGACTAAACGTAAGGCACAAACCGCATACGTGCGCCTGAAGAAGGCAAAGCACAGGCACACACCTGATGAAAAAAAAGGACAGATGCGCATTTTATGAAGGCAAGACGAAACTGCATCCATCTTAAATAATCTATCAAACGCCAATTCTTCTTCTTCATCAGATTATGCATGCCAATCATTTGTTACTATCATCTATATCTTTTAAGAAATGTGATCAATACCACCACTTGCATCTTATTAAGCTTTGACACTTGATTATATTTCGCAAACACTAAGTCATTTAGACGTTGTGGAGCTATTACATTGAATCTTTCTTTCGAAAAAAAATGTTTCAACCTTTCACAGGCGCCCTTTTATGCTACAAAGGCGAAATATACTAAGAATATGTGCGTCTAGGCTATAACGTGTGCGCCTAGGTGAGGTGCTTTTCTTTTCCATGCTAAGGCGCAGACCTCTGATCCTAGTAAACATTGAGCGTGAGGCGCGTCTTTAACAACATAGGATTGCATGAGTGGATTGGAGATCGAAGAATTGCTCGTGTTCGGGTAATCCAACAGAGAGGGCCAATGTTATTGCATATTGATATCAATACGACAGAGGGGAGGGTCAGGTGAATGCTCACATTGGAATGTAGGAACTTCTTATAGTCAACGCTGAAGCAATAGAAGGGTTGAGGAGGGGGCGCTAGTGATGTGCAACGACGGTTGAGATCATAAAGGAACGTGAGGCCTTCCAAAGTATAAAAGTGGTTGAAATTGTTGGATGTCAAAGCGGAGGCGTCCTGTTAGTGTGGATGTCAATGGAATAGATCGTATTTTAAGTGACGAAAATGTGGGGGTGGGGTGGGGACTATTAGAGAAGAACCACTAGAAATAAAAGCAACTGAAACATGTGTCTAGGTCTGCTAGTGACATGCATGTGCCTTGGAGCCGAGGGCACGTCGACATACAATGTAGGGAACAAATTACATTGTCAGGTGGGGCACATAGGGACTAGTTGTCTAAGAGGTGGTTGACATTGAGTTTAGAGAAGGAGTTGCACTGGAATTCCCAACAACAGGGAACAGGTGTGTCAAGGAGGTGTGAACAAGGCGAGAGAAGAAACATCACGCATGGCGATCGATGAATGAGGTTGTCGACCTGCGAGGAGTGGGCAGTCGAATATGGAGCAACAATAGTGGGAATCAAGGGGTCTGGAGATGTGCGTGGGTGCGGAATTGAGCGTCATGTAGGAACCAGATTTGGAGGAAGCAAAAAATCAGGAGCCCGACTAAACCATAATGATTGTCATAGATCGACGGTCTCGACAGGTCCAACCAATTGGTACAAAACGGGAAATAAATACTTACACTAGAATATAAAATGCGTGGAATATTATAGCAAGGTGCGTTTGCACCTAGCAGGGATGGATCCCTCTTGAAGTCCCTCTCTAAAGAAAGATCCAAAAAAAACTTAGGTTCCAAGAGAGTCTCCAAGACGCTCCTCCACTCCATAAAACTTAAGTTCCATTATATTTAGGTTACTATCATGATTCCTTTTAAGCATTGTAATTATCCCTTGAAAATGTTCATCGTTTTGGCAGGCTTTCCGTGTAACAACCCAAATTTCAATTTGGCACATAGGAGAAGTGTTTACATATAGCTTATGTCTTCATAAAAATATGGAAATCATATCCACAGAATAAGAGTGTCAATTAAACATAAAGAGTACAATGTGTGGTTTAGGGATGAATTGGGCAATTCCCAAAAATATTATAAAGACCTTTTCAGAGTAAGTGGTAGGGTTGTGTTAGGAACTCCATTGTAAGCGTGCACAAGTTTGAGTAACTCCGGGATCGTGACCTCTACAGTATCATGTTTATTAATAAATCAATTACAAAACTTCTAAAACTGGCATTGATGAATTGGCTATGTGAATTAATAAATCAATTTTGGCATTCTGATGGAAGGAATTGAGGAATTGGCTTTCACACCAAAACCAACAGAATTTGGCTTACGGTAAAAGTGAATCCTCTGAATTATTATCCCCGTCCCCACGATTGTGTAAATTGGCTCTAGACGGCGCAAGGTTCTCGACAGCCCATGCGATCTCGATCTCCTCGGCTTCCTCCGGTATCGCTCTCCTTCTTCTCTTCTTCCTCCTCCCCTTCTAATTCGTCTTCCTCTGTTTAGGTTGCCCAGTATCGCTGTCTCCCAAGCCACCCCCGATCCAATCTTCAGGAAAGTAGCGATCTCAGATCCTCTTCATTTTTTTCTTCTTCTTCATCATCATCTTCCCCCTCTTCTTCTTATTTGTTCTAGTTGTCGTACGAAAGAGTTTTATATAGTGCATTCCTCTTCTAAGTACAGTTCAGGCACCGGAAAATTTTTTCCTGAGATGGTGTCAGTTTTCTATATTTAATTGACTCATTGGTTTTTTTAGAAGAATATGATTAAATTTTTTGGTTCTTATGACCATTTGGACAACTATTTTATCTTAATTGAAATTTTTTGTACTTGCAGTATAAAAATATTTGTTAGATATAAGAGTTTTTGTTACAATTTCGAGTTGATTTCTTAAAATAAATTCATGAAGTTTCAAGAAAGTGAAAGTTGGCAGTGAAAAAGTTTGGGCAAATTATGTGAATGCATATGATTCTGATATTTATTTACTTTAACAGAGCATTACAATAATAATTGTAAAAACTTTAAATAATGCAGGCTCATCTTAAAGTTAAGCATTACAAGTATAAGGTTATTGTGAATTGGTCTGATTTGGATGTTCTGTGAGGTGCTGATAAGGCTACTGGTAGTGACTACCGCTGCTAAGATGATAAGCGAGATCGATGCTGAAGAAAGCAACAATACACATTAACGTCCTAGAGTGGATGGCGAAGAAAATACCAGGAGGAAGAAGAGAGCTATTGGGGGTGTTAATGCAGTGACAATAGCCTTAGATGATTTCGCAAATTCCATGCATAAAGTAGTTGACACCAAGTCTACTAGCTCGTCCTTACTCTAATCGAGTAATGTTGATGACAGATCGCGCAATTGCTCAAATGCTTGATTTGGACTAGCGTGAATTACTGATGGTCATGGATATGTTTAGTTATAATAGTATCAAACATGGCATATTTGTGGCTCTACCAGATAACTTTAAGGATGCATGGCTATGGATGCAAGTTGATCGCTAATTTGATTTTTTTATGTTTGGATGCAAGTGTGACCTTGAGGTCACGGGTTCGAGTTCTGGAAGCAGCCTCTTGCAAAAATACATGATAAGTTTGCCTACATTTCACCCGTGTGGTGGAACCCTTCCCCGGACCCTCACTGCGCAGGAATGCCTTTGTGCACTAGGCTACACCTACCCGGTGATTTGAGTACTATTTCGTTATTTGTGTCAGCTGTTTATGGACTATTAAAATGGATTTAAAGAACTACAATTTCTATCAATATTTGGTTCCCTTTTAAAAATTATAAAATTTCAATTCCTATGAATGAATTCCATCATACAGCCAAACAATATTTTTGATAAATTCCAATTTTGTTGATTGAATTTTATCCTGCAACAAAATAATAAAATTGGAATTCTACACAATGCCAAATCCTGCCTATATTTTTTTGGTCAGAAAACCAATTCTGAAAAGTCAATTCCATGCATCCAAATGAACCCTAAGTTGTTTTGTTGTTTGGCATATAAAATAGTCATGGTAATACAATTGAGCGTGCCAGACAGAAGGAAATGCCAATACAGGTTAACTCGCGGTGCCCACAATCTGACAGAACAAGAGAGGACTAATTTGGCATTAACAATGTATTAAACAATCATATTTTGTCTACAAGATGGATTTCGGCACACATGATGGCCAATATGAATTCGGATCATGTCGTTAAGTCTATCCAACACTCAAGCAACTTTCTAATCTAGAAGACATCCTCATCGGTGCTGCAGAAGTATGCGCTTTTATTACGACATATTGGTGTATGTTCCTTATCAGGATCATTTACAGAATCTTGTGATGATTCATTCAATGCTCTGTAACATCACCTTTATGCCAATTCCATGAAGTACACATTTGATCAGTGGATGATATGGCAAAATCTCAGTTGTTCTTCTCTGGTCTACGAAGTAATCTCAATGCGCCATCAAGGGATTTACGGAGCTTAGCGACGATTACAATTGGTTCATCCATCATAACGCAAATTAGCACAAATAGTTGCATTCCTGAGAAGCAGCCTTCCGCACACTTTCAGCAACACCTGCAATGGGGACAACTTTGCAGCTTGCAACAGGCTCTTGTGCTTTCCCTCGTGCTAGAATTTTCACCATCGCCTTGAAAGGAGATACAATTTAGCATCACAATCATTCAAATGAGCCTCAACTGTGTGACTATAGTTGGCCTCAGTGTTGTGGTCGGCCGACATCAATCGGCCGACAAGGTTTGGGAGCAAAAACGACACAAAACCTCAAATTATATGTGTGGCGTTTTGTATCATTATGTCGGCCCCCGACGTTTTTTTAAGCTATTTTTTATTTAATTATTAATTATATATTTTAATTTTTATTAATGAAATGAACGGGGTCGGGCTACTGTTCTAACACCCCCGACCCCGCTTATTTCATCGCTCTGCCCTAGCTCTCCCCGTCGCTCCTGCCCTAGCTCTGACGCGCCTGCCGCTATAGATGAGTTTTCAGGTGATGAAAAATGAGGTATGTTTAGTTTTCTCTTTAAAGTGTTGTATGTTAAATGGTACATATAGATTTTAATATTTAGAACAATAGGTTGTAAAATATGTAGTACTGTATAAAAATTAAAAATAACATTTAATTACATATATAATTAATTAAATATTAAAATGTGATCCCCCTATAGTGAAAACCAAAACCAACGTGGCCATTGGTTGGAGTACATAAAGAATTTGACGGTCCACATTCTGGCCGTCCAGTATTAGCATTTGTATCTTTATGTCGGCACTTCAACACATGCATTGACCATCGGAGTCTCTGATATCTCCTTAATCAGAAGATTTTGACACCATTCCAACAATTTGGGAGGCTAAGTTGTTGGGGCATGATTTTTTTGTGAAGTAAATTACGCAAGATAAATAAAATGGCCAATGCTTTGTCCTGCCAAGGTCGTTTGGTCAATTCTACTACATCATCATACATTCCCCGATTCCTTATTGAATTTCACTGCACACTATCAGCATCAAAGGCTCTGAGAAAAACGACAATCAAACTAATACTAATCTTATTTACAATAACAACAATTATTACATTCAAATAAATATGTTTGATTTTACTTAGCTTCTCGGTTATACCTGTTACTTTTCTTTCCATATATCGATATATGACATGTGATAGATTTGTGTTAATTTATAACACCCTAAATTTTATTGAAAAAAAAATTTAATTTCAGGGTCCGAAACAAAACAAAATTGATGGAACACACGTCGTAACGAGGTACGATTTTATAACGATTAATTATTGCGCGTTAAATCAATGAATTAATGGAAGACATTCAAATCAAGCTATTGGAATTTTTATTCGACGAGGTTTAGAGGTTCGCATAATTTATGCTCGAAATATTAGTGTGTCGGAGAGGAAGGGCATTTCTTTTTTTTTGAAATTAAGTGAAATAGTCAATTTCCTTGCTAAAGACTTGAGTGTTGTTGTAGTCAATTTCCTTGCTAAATAAGCCAAATCACGTTTTTACCTCCTCCCTCGCTTCACGGTTTTAATTGATAATCATTGTTTCCAATTGAGCCTTGTGATATCTCATGTGTTTAAATCTCCTGCCTATTAAGGCTTATGACAACCCCTTTCGGTTTTGTCTTTAAAACTGCAGTACTCACGCCCCGGATGAGATAAGTCTAGGATGTGCTCGATCTTTTCGTTCTAGCGACCGGCGACGCACCTCCTTCACGCTCGTCGAGGGCTCCAGTCGAGGAGATCCTTTCCAGAAAACCCCACACGACACTTCCTCGCTCTCGATAGGGCTGGTAGACGCCCCTTTGGCATTTTCGTCTCGCAGGAAGCTCTCCCGGGCAGAGATCATCTCGATCCTTGCTAGTAATCGACCAAGCCTTTTCTCCATTGGGATTCTACACTTCTACCTCATCCTCAATTTTAGAAGTCAGGGCTGACGATGTACTCCCCTTCCTCAACTAGGAATCGAGTTTTTCACCCTTACCCCGTCAACCCTAGGTGGCGACGATCTTTCTAGACAAATCAACTTTGTCTAGCAACCCTACTCATGTATCGTCGATCTCCTCTTGCAAATTTTTTTGTATCCTTACATTAGTATTGCTCAGAACTTCTAGACAACCCTAGTTTAAGTGGAGAATTTCAGTTTTTAGCCGTGTTTTACTTGATTTCGGGAATAGTAAATCTCGATTTTTGTTTCCATGTTGATCCGTCAATCTTTGTAGTAGCCACAGTGAGAAAAAGGTAAAAGCCCTTAGCACTTCCTTCTTTGAAGCGTTCTTGTCCGCCCATAGTCACTAAAAATGTTGAATATTGCCACCAAAACCCTAGAAGATTGATAATAAATTAAATAGGGTTTATGTTTTCGACAGATTTAGGGTTCGAGTTGGTGTAGATTGGAGAAGAATGTGTGCTTTACAAAATAATCTAAAATGGATCATGCCACCGCACCGCGTCTACGAGCGCCGCAATACCGAGGTAATAAATTCATTTCTTTTCGGCTAGACATATCACCTATTGTAAATTTATTTATTTGTCATGTCAGAACACGTGATATTTTGTAGGCTTTTAATTCATGATAACAAAGATGATTTATAACAAAACCCACATGAAATTGATTCAGCTGTAGCATATGAAACCGTGTTAAATGTTAATTAAGCTAACTAAGTTCGACATACAAATTAGTGCATGACAACATCCACAGACAAATAAGTTATTACAGAATATACGTGAAAATCGAATCATCCATAGTACACGAATTGTGATCTAGACAAACAATTTATTGTAAAACACTCGTGAAATCTTGAAAATAACACAACGTATTTAGTATTAAAACAAACGTAAAAATAATCGTCAATCATATTCAAACAAATAACAATGCAAGAATATTTTGAACACACGTGAGTAATAATCAGAGTGGCCATACACGACAGTATTAAAGCACATGAATTCATAGTCTGATGAAGATAAATAGCAGATTTTGAGCAAACAACTAAAAATTGCACTGTTACTCAAACTGTGATAAGTATCAAATGTTTAACTTGAATCATCCGTTTCACTTGGTAACAGAAATACATTTAGCGGGTTGAATTCGTATAAAGATTGAAAGAAGATAAGTCCATAATTATTAACCAAATAAAATGGGCCAAACGTAAAAATTATATGAACAAACGACCATCAGTAGAAAATGAATACATAGGCTCTAAATGAAAGGTCAAGTACGGCCTACAAAGGTAGAGTCGTTAGCATATTTCGACATACAAATCATAGAAAGTCAAGGCCGACCATACAAGAATAGATCCCACCTCCTTTTAAGAGGACCGTGCACATCCTCAAACAAACCCGCCGCACGGTTTATATCCAAGGCGGAGAGCGGGTTGGGGTGCACCGACTGCAGTCGGGCTGTGGGCCCGGGTCTTGACTTTTGTATGGTCGGCCTTGACCTTTCTATGGTCGGCGGGCCCACTTTCAACAGGCTCAAAAAACATTAATATCATGCATACACATTAATCAAATTCATCCCTATATTCAACATGGTTGTAAAATAACTTGTTTATTTAAGACATGAATACATGTGCATAAATCTATATTATGTTAAATGGCAAGCCCCCATAGTGGTGTCACTCTTAGTATGCATAGAACCACTATGGGGGCTTCTGATTTAATCATGGTAATTACAATATCTATAATATATATTTTTATATATTATTCTATTATATTTATTAAAGACTAGGAAGCACTGGTATGGGTATGAGTGCCGGGCAAAATGTGTATTTGGTACGACTGTACACCAAAATTTACAAAAAAAAAAAGAACACGGGTCTAACGGTATGCACTACAATAAATATATATGTATATGCTTCAACTGCAATAAAATTCCTCAAAAGAATAAAACATTAACCATAAATCATACATTACATCACTATCAAACTTCAGATTGCAAGATACAAATACAACACTAATGCACTATACAACTGCAACATCATTTATTTCTGAAATCATTATCAATGAAACCAGAAGAAACAAATCAGTAAAATCAGCTGGTACTGAAATCAGCAGGTATTGAAATCAATCAACAGGTCTTTAATATTATCAATTTATCAGCAGGTACTGAAATCGGGAAGACGGAGAAGGAGAAATCGGAAGAAGAAGACAAAAATATTATCAATTTATCAGCGGGTACTAAAATCGGGAGGAAGAAGAAGAGGCTTACGGACGGGAAAGGGATCTCATGTGGCTTCCTATGTGTTTAGAGAAAGGGCAGACGGGAACAGGCTCCCCTGCACCTTTTGCATTTTGAAAGATGGACTTTGCACCCCCGAACTTTGAGCAGGGGATTTCGTCCGGGATCTTCGGCTTCATGTGGCTTAGAGGAGAGGAGCAGACGGGATCTCTTGCGTTTAGAGGAGTGAATGGGATCGGTATGCCAACACACAAGGAAACCTAAATTACTAGGCACAGATATGAATAGTCGTGTACCGCAGCGTCCAATACGCGCACCCGTACCGGAAATGTACCCAGTATGGGAACACGGCTTATTTTCACATATCGGTGCTTCCTAGATTAAAAATAATAAGGAAAACAAAAATAAAATTTAAATAATAATAGTAAATTAAAATATAATGAAATACAATAAATAGTAATAGTATTAAAAAAATTACAAATTATGGGAGAGAGAAAAAAAACAAAAAAACAAATAATATTAAGAAAAATAAATTTAAAAATATATAAAGAAAAACAATAATAATACAACAACACTCGAAGCCTTTATCCGACTATAGTGGGGTTGACTATATGGATCCTTTGTTGTCATTGTGTCATATCTCACTAATGCCCAATTACATCGTGCCTCTCTTATAGTTTCACTCCAAGTCTTTATTGGTCTACCCCTCCTTCGTTTAACATGCTCCTCTGTTTAACATGCATAGTGACTAAACTCTCACAATGCCTAACAGGTGCCTCTGATACATTCATTCCTAATTTTATCCAGTTTCGTGTGTCCACACATACACCTAAGAATTCTCATCTCCAACCTGCTCCCGAAATTAAAAGAATGCAACATGAAACGATAAAAATTACGGGATTCATTCCTCGCCAGCTCATATGCGGTGTTGTAATGTGACACCACAATGTGGATCCGCAACATCTCTGCCCTCGTGGACATCAAGCTTGCCCCGCAGTTGCAGTGTGAGTTGGACCACGGGTTCCGGGATGGCGCTTCAATGAACGGCTTCAACTGGGAAACGTGGAAGATGTTGTGAATTCATGCTTCCTGCGAGAGCTGGAGGCGGTATGCCATGTAGCCAATGCGCGGTAAAATCCCATACGACACATAGAATTTGGTCCCAAACTTGTCGTAGGGACTCCTGGAGACGGAGGACTGAAGGTAAGGGCGCATTTCAGCCATACCCAATCCCTGGGTGCGCAAAAGAGCTCGCAGTGGACCCGATTGCAGACGGTCTCCATGCGGGTGAGGTCCTGGAGAAGACGCATGTGGGTGAGACTGAGAATTTGGCCATGGGTCTGTAATTCCTTTTCCATGACCGCCGACCGGTGAGCTCGCCGATCTGGCATCGTAGGTGAGTAAGCGAAGGGGTCCCGACCATAAATGAGGCAGAAAGGAGTGGTTTAAAGGGCGGTGTGATACGATGTGTTGTAACAGTACTCCACCCAAGGGAGACAATGTGTTCAATCCTTAGGGAGATCCCCAGTGATACAAAGAAAGTAAATCTCGACGGTCTAATTGGCGACCTCGGTTTGTACATCCGACTACGGGTGATAAATCGAGGAAAAGAGAGCTTTTTGTCGTACATCGCGAACAACTCCTGCTAGAATTGCGAGATGAAGACCTTGTCCGGATCAGACACAATATTCTCAGGAAGTCCATGTAGGTGTAACGTCCGTAAATTGACGTGAAAAGTGCAACGTGATTGCAGGGTCTGATCGCGAGTGATTTTGACCAAGCCAGCGCTTCGTCGAGGTATGAAATGAGCATGTTAAATCTTGTGCGTAATAATAGAGAAATTTTAGTCGTTTGTGTACGATTTCTTTTTTCGTACTTAATTTTTTTAGCGCGAAATTTCTAAGTGGTGGGAAGTGGGGGAAATTGGGGAATTAGGAAGGTAATGCTTAACTCGTTGTTTTGAGTCTTGCCGGTTTTATCGAACAGGCGGTTATGATAACCGCTATTCGTCGTCCACCTCTAAAAGTCGCAACCTTCCCCCTTACGCGATTTACTCCTGTTTTCTCCCAGTCATTCCTTGCGGAACTGCTGATCATTCCTCCAGACTGAAGCCCGAGGGGAAATGAAAACGACGGTCGATCCCTCCTCTATCGACGTCGAATCCCTTGTCCAGCCTGTCGGCACTGTTAGGCCGCTAGTTCCTTCGTTCTCTCTCGCCTGGAAGAGCTTGTTTGGAGTCCAGGTTAGGGTAAGATCTCCTCTTGTGTCGGTTAAGGCCGCGGTCTTCCCTTCTCGTCTCGGTGAAGATCGGCGATTTTCCTCGGCAGACCTGAAGAATCATCGTCGGCAAGCGTCGAGCCTGCCAGGGAGTTTCACAGCTCCTGTGAGAAGGTTGCCCAGCACTTCCCTTCATCTTGCGAGGTATTAAAACTCCCTCTTACGTGTTCCTCTGGTTTCCTTTTGTGAGTACGCATGAAAATGAGTCACTTTGCAGTTTCTTCATTTTTGATTTGAGGAATTAATCCCTCCATTCCTGTTTTTCAGAAATTGGGTCGTGCGCGGTGTAGGTTGTCGCTTTTTGTCTTTTGAGCAAGGAATTGGCTCTTAGTCCTAGATACTTCCAAAAATTGGTTTAATCAGAATTTCTTTTAGGATGTTAGCTATTATTAGTAAACCTCCTTTTGATCAAGGTGCATGTTGAAATTTAGGCTACTAGTGTTTGTTGTCATTCAGCGCTTGTACGAAGAAGGAATTGTGGAAGTAATAACCAAAATCTAAACCATCATGCCGCCACATCAGGTGTATGAGCGCCGCAACGCCACGGTAAGAAATTCTTTTTTTCTGGCTACACATATCAGATAGTTTGTTTAGTAAAGTATATCATAATTCAGTAAAATAAATAGTGTTATGTAGAGCCGCTACTATTGTTACAGAAATGTAGTACTATTACCGCTTCACTAGTATATGATATTCAGAATTAAATTATAAACATTTCAAATAGTTAGTCCATACAAATCACATGTAAAAGTCTCTTATATAGTTACGAATATGAGATATGGACTTCAAGAATATGTATTCTAGTCGAGTAGATCAATATGATGAGTTGCCCTTACTACGCACATATGTTCGCAAGCCGAGTAGCACTGGTTCTAAGATATTTAGTGGCACGCTGGAGATTTCCTCCAGTTTGTGATAGAGGCGCACTATCATTCTCATGGACTGCAGTATACCCTATGAGAGAAATTATTTGGGGAATATATCCCGCTTTTGAATTTAGTAGATTTGAGTTTGTGTTCGTGAGACGCTAGAACACTTGGGTTTGTTAGTAAGACTCAGATTGTTAGACTAGTATTGCGCGTTAGGAGCTACACCGCCTGGAACACTGTCAAAGAACAACTGTAAGTGAAATTAGAACTCAAGTTCAGTCCGAACTTTAGAAACTCTTAGATAACTAAACTATTTCGGAATTTGAGAAAAAATCATAGTTTATGAATAACTAGAACTGTCATTTATTTTGTTAGTTGTTTTTTTTGAAAACCTTATAGTTTTTCCTGTAGCACAAAAGTATTTTCAAGCATGCATACTTTCTTCTACAACAATTTTAGTGTTACTAGGAGCAATAGTTTTTCTTACTCTCCTTTTGAGCTGACCCATGTTTGAGCATGTTTTTACAGGGAACCCAGGTGGGAAACTGCGCCTAAGATGAGCGTGTTTGTGGAGTCGCTCCTATAGTTTGTTCTTCCCTTTCAGTTGATGTTTTACTTTAGTACCTTACTGTTTAGTTTGGAATACATGTAATATTAATGTTTAAGTTTTTTCTATACCAGACTTGTTGTAAAACTTCCAGATATGCAGTTATTCGTTTCCTATTCTATTTTTAGTGGTTCTGTGAAATCACCAGGATGAGGTACACTTTTAATCTTAGTTTTCTCATGCAACTTCCGTTGTAAGCTTACATTTTTGTTCTTTCCATTTATATTAACAGTGTACTAGTTTTAATTCTGTTTCTTAGTTGACTTCCTATCGCTGGACCTGGCCGGACGGCTGATGGGTTGTTAAACTAGGTTGGGGTGTTATAAATTGGTATCAGAGACAGGTTTAAGATCCCATGACCTAGAAAATTCACAAAGCCATAGGATTTCGTCTCAATTACTCATTCGACGGTAATGTAGTCGAGTTTTATCTAATTCTCAGTTGTGTGTGCGTTTAAGTTTGCCCTTCTTAGTAGATCCTTTATTGTATTTCTCTCAGGAATAAATATTTTTTTTCTCATGTGTTATAGGAACCGCGCAATAGTTAGGCCGACAAGCCTTCTCTCCAGAATACTACACTTGAGATAGCCATGGATGATAATAGTGCCCCAGCAGCGCCTCCAGTACCTGTAGCACCAGCAGCACCAGCAGTGCCAGACCCAGCAGATATGACCGCTATTATTGTTAGAGCGGTGGCCTTAACTATGGTGGAATTCAGAAATGCACTGCTTGCTACAGATCCAGCCGCACTTCCAGTGCCAGCTGCAGGGGATTTAGGGTTGGAGCGTTATTTGAGGAACCTCCGCGATCTTGACCCCTCCAACTACACTGGAGAAGAGACGCCAATGGAGACTGATGATTGGTTGATTAAGACCCGTGAGCTGCTTGAAGTGATGGAGTGTCCGGAGAACAAGAAGGTTCCGTTAGCGGGTTTTCTCCTGCAAGGAGAGGCCCATCAATGGTGGACCGGACAATTGGTGGACGACCCCGCCCGTAAGTGCTTTAGTGTAACATTTGTCTTTACCTAGATTTCTTTATTCTTTTTGCATAATGGTTTATGTTTACCCATGTTGTCAGGTCGTACCGCATACATGTTCACCTGGAATGACTTCTCGTCAGCGCTAGCTAATTGGTTTGTTCCCCCGTCCGAGCGCCGCAGTCTCCGGGAGAAGTACCTTAAGTTGATCTAGGGGGACGAGACAGTGGTGATTTATGAACGAGAGTTGAACCATCTTTCTCGTTATGCGGGCACGATGCGGGGGGATGAGAACGAGAAGTGCAGCCGTTTTGTGGACGGTTTACATGATTCGCTGAGGCAGCCGTTGATGACAATGGTCAATGCAGATTATAAGAGTTTAGTGGACACTGCCGGAAAGTTAGAAGCTAATCAGCAAAAGGTACAAAAGCGCAACAGTTTTCGTTCGAAGCGACCTCAGGATGCACCTCAGCAATAACATAACAAGAATAGTCAGGGTAGAAACTGAAACAAGAAGCAGAGGTCAGGAGCCCAGAAAGGTGATCAGACTGGGACCAAGATCAAGGATTATCCCTTTGCCCGAAGTGTTATCGACACCATCTAGGAGATGTTTGGCTACCGCAGGGATATGTTACAAATGTCAGCAACTAGGACACAGTCCGTTAATGGCAAGGAACTTCTGGGAATCAGGTAATTTAGTTTAAGTGTTAGATTAGTATTTATGTACTCATCTTTCTTTGCCTTAGTCTGCTTTATCGTAACCCTCTCTTATAGTCAAAATTTGAGGTTGGTGGCCCGAGTAAAGCCGACAAAGGAAAAACACCAATGGGTGCTGACACGAGATTAGTTCTGGGACGTGGACCAGTGCAGCCTATAGCTTATGACCTTGGGCAACAGGAAGCAAAGGAGCAAGAGGATGTGGTGACAGGTATGTGTTATAGTATGACGGTCTTATAGAAAATTTAATTAAATTCTCCTTAGTGACACTGTAAATTTTCGTGTTTAATCATTCATGTAGGTATTCTTATGATACATAATATACCCTCCCAGATTCTCTTTGACACGAGCGTTTCGCACTCGTTCATAACAGAATCTTTAGTGCATATGCTGAGATTAGAAATCTGTCCAGAGGCATTACCGTTAGAGGTCTGATGTCCAATGGATCTTTCTTGCAGACCAGAGATAAGTGTAGGGTACCAGTACAATTCGGAGAAGCGGAGATTGTTGTGGAAGCATTGCTACTCCCTATCGCGGGTTTCGATTTGATTGTGGGAATGAACTGGTTATCGGCTGTGAACACTAAAATAGATTGCAGAAATAAGCTGATACAGTTTGAAGGACCCAACCAAATTGATGTTACTTTCCAGGGCTTGAAGGGAGTCGCTAAACTAATTATCTCGTCCGTTAAGACGGTTTGATGCATTAGCAAGGGTTGTGAAACCTATTTAGTGTTGATGAACGCAGAAGCCAATGCCGATTTATCAAGGGTTCCCGTGGTCCAGGAATTTCCCGCCGTCTTTCCAGAAGAATTACCTAGTGTCCCTCCTACTAGAGAGATTGACTTTCAAATCGATCTTGTGCCTGAAGGGCACCAATGGACAAGTCTCCTTATCGTATGGCCCCCAGAGAACTCGCAGAGTTGAATGTCCAGTTGCAAGAGTTGCTCGATCTGGGTTTCATTCGTCCCAGCACTTCGCCTTGGGATGCATCAGTTTTATTTGTGAAGAAGAAGGATGATAGTCTGAGGCTGTGCATTGACTACCGCGAGCTGAACAAGTTGACAGTGAAGAACAAGTATCATATCCCCAGGATCGACAACCTGTTTGATCAGCTTGATGGTTCTTATATGTTTTCTAAGTTAGACCTCAGATCAGGCTATCATCAGTTGAAGATACGGGAAGCAGATATTCAGAAGACGACGTTCAGGACTAGATACAGAAATTATGAGTTCGTGGTTATGTCGTTTGGGCTGACCAATGTCCCGTCCGCTTTCATAGACTTGATGAACAGGATTTTCCGAGAATTCTTACACCATTTTGTTATTGTCTTCATAGACAATATTTTAGTGTATTCCAGGAGTGGAGAAGATCACGTCTCCCACCTCAGGAACGTTTTGGGGACGCTCAGAAGGAATAAGCTATATGCAAAATTTTCTAAGTACGAATTTTGACTATCAGAGGTTGCATTTTTAGAACATGTTATCAGTCAGAGAGGCTTGTCCGTTGACCCAAAGAAGATAGAAGCTATAAGGGAATACCGAGACCGAGGGCAGTCACGGAGGTCCGCAGCTTTTTGGGTTTGGCAGGTTATTATAGAAGGTTTATAAAAGACTTCTCGAAGATAGCCTTACCACTGACTTCGCTTATCAGGAAGGGTAAAGCTTTTAGTTAGACAGTGGAGTGCGAGATGGTGTTTGAGGGGCTGAAGACCGGGCTGATGACCGCCCCGATTTTGAGTTTACCATCAGAGACAAATGGATTTTAGATATATAGCGACGTCTCGGGTCAAGGTTTGGGCTATGTGCTTATGCAACATGGTAAGGTTATAGCCTTCGCCTCCAGACAGTTGAAGGTTCATGAGAAGAACTATCTCATGCATGACTTGGAGCTAGCAGCAGTCATCCACGCTCTGAAGATTTGGAGGCACTATCTCTATGGGGTCCGTTGTGAGATTTTCACTAATCACAAAAGTCTCAAGTACATTTTCAACCAGCAAGAGCTCAATATGAGGCAGCGCAGATGGTTAGAGTTTTTGTCAGACTATGAGGTGGACATTCAATACCACCCAGGGAAAGCAAATGTGGTAGCTGATGCGCTTAGTCGTAGAAGATCGAGTTATTTTCTCCTTACTCAACAGGAGGAGCGGGTGCGAGAGTTGGAAAGGCTAGAGATCAGTGTTGTGTCGCGTTCAAGGGTTGGACCTGCAAGGTTGAGTTGGATGGAGATCACTTGCGACATCAAGGATAGGATCAGAACAGCTCTACCCTTAGATCCAAAGATGTCAGAGATTTGGGTTTTGACTAAGGCAGGTCATAAGGAGAAGTTCGGTATTCTTGAGGAATTGTTACTGCACGACGGTAGGGTGTGCATTCCAGATGTTAGCCACCTTCGAGAGGACATACTGTTTGAAGCCCATAATTTTAGATATTCGATACATCCCGGTAGCATAAAGATGTATGCGGATCTAAAGAAGATAGTGTGGTGGCCAGACTTGAAGGGTGACGTTGCTGAGCATGTTGGGAAGTGCGAAACTTGCAAGTTAGTCAAGGCTGAATGTCAGAGGCCAGGAGGCAAGTTACAACCACTTCCCATCCCAGAGTGAACTTCGATGACATCTCAATGGATTTTGTTCATGGTCTTCCCAGGTCGCAGAATGGAAATTATTCCTTATGGATTATAGTCGACCGTCTCTCTAAAGTTGCCCATTTCATACCTAATGGAAATTATTCCTTATGGATTAGCGCAGTTGTATGTTGGTGTGATTGTTCGACTTCACGGTATTCCCAAGACCATTGTTTCAGACAGAGATGACAGGTTTACTTCTAGGGAGTGGAAATACGTTCATGAGCGGTTGGGCACTGAGCTACATTTCAGTACCGCCTTCCATCCCCAAACAGATGGTCAGACTGAACGTACAAATAGAACCTTGAAAGATATGTTTCGGATGTGCATTCTAGACTTTAGAGGAAAGTGGGAGAAGTATGTTACTCTTGTCGAGTTCTCCTACAACAACAGTTTTCAGGCAAGCATTGTGATGACACCGTTCGAGACTCTTTATGGTAGGCGCTGTCGAACACTGTTATGTTGGGCTGAAAGTGAAGAAAGATCTGTCATCAGGAAATCATGGATTGACAAGACCACAGATCGTATCAAACTCATTCAAGAACGTATGAAGATAGCTCAGGACCACCAAGCCAAGTATTATGACCAGAAGCATATATCAGTGAATTTCAATGTTGGAGATTACGTAAATCTGAAGGTCAGATCAGTTAGAGAAGTCTCTCGAATCAAGCGGATGAAGAAATTGAGTCTTAGGTTCGTTGGTCATTTCAAAGTACTGGAACGCATTGGTGAAGTTGCTTACAGGTTAGCTTTACCTGAAGAAATGAGTGGTCTACATGATGTATTTCACGTCTCCTATTTGAGTAAAACAGTTAAAGATCTCAGTCAGGTAATCAGTACCGAGGAATCACCAATTGAGTCAGATCTTAGAATTAGTGTTAAACCAGTCAAAATAGTGGACTCGAGGATTCAAAAGCTCAGAAGCAGAGAGATTCTGTTTGCAAAAGTCCTTTGGTTGAATTGTGGCCGACCAGAATATACGTGGGAAAGAGAGGATGAGCTTCGGAACAATGTTGACTATGTATTCCTCTTCGAATAAGGTATGTTGTAATTTTCGAGGACGAAAATTTATTTTAGGAGGAAAGATGCGTAACGTCCGTAAATTGACGTGAAAAGTGCAACGTGATTGCAGGGTCTGATCGCGAGTGATTTTGACCAAGTCAGCGCTTCGTCGACGTACGAAATGAGTATGTTAAATCTTGTGCGTAATACTAGAGAAATTTTAGTCGTTGTTTGTGTACGATTTCTTTTTACGTACTTAATATTTTTAGCGCGAATTTTATAAGTGGTGAGGAGTAGGGGAAATTGGGGAATTAGGAAGGTAATGCTTAACTCGTTATTTTGAGTCTTGTCGGTTTTATCGAACAGACGGTTACGATAACCGCTATTCGTCGTCCACCTCTAAAAGCCGCAACCTTCCCCCTTACGCGATTTACTCCTGTTTTCTCCAGTCGTTCCTTGCGAAACTGCCGATCGTTCCTCCAGACCGAAGCCCTAGGGGAAACGAAAACGACGGTCGATCCCTCCTCTATCGACGTCGAAGCCCCTGTCCAGCCCGTCAGCACTATTAGGCCGCTAGTTCCTTCGTTCTCTCTTGCCTGGAAGAGCTCGTTTGGAGTCCAGGTTAGGGTAAGATCTCCTCTTGCGTCGGTTAAGGCCGCAGGCTTCCCTTCTCGTCTAAGTGAAGATTGGCGATTTTCCTCGACAGACCTGAAGAATCATCGTCGGCAAGCGTCGAGCCTGCCAGGAAGTTACACGGCTCCTGTGAGAAGGTTGCCTAACACTTCCCTTCATCTTGCGAGGTATTAAAACTCCCTCTTCTGTGTTCCTCTAGTTTCCTTGTGTTAGTACGCATGAAAATGAGTCACTTTGCAGTTTCTTTGTTTTCGATTTGAGGAATTAATCCCTCCATTCCTGTTTTTCAGAAATTGGATCGTGCGCGGTGTAGGTTGTCGCTTTGTCTTTTGAGCAAGGTATTCGCTCTTAGTCCTCGATACTTCCAAAAATTGGCTTAATCAGATTTTCTTTTAGGATGTTAGCTATTATTAGTAAACCGCCTTTTAATCAAGGTACACGTTGAAATTTAGGCTACTAGTGTTTGCTGTCATTCAACGCCTGTACGAAGAAGGAATTGTGGAAGTAATAACCAAAATCTAAACCATCATGCCGTCGCGTCGGGTGTACGAGTGCTACAACGCCACGGTAAGAAATTTTTTTTCTTTCTGGCTAGACATATCAGATAGTTTGTTTAGTAAAGTATATCATAATTCAGTAAAATAAATAGTGTTTTGTAGAGCCGCTACTATTGTTAGATAAATGTACTACTATTACCGCTTCACTAGTATATGATATTCAGGATTAAATTATAAACATTCCAAACATTTAGTACATACGAATCACATGTAAAAGTCTCTTATATAGTTACGAACATGAGATACGGACTTCAAGAATATGTATTCTGTTCGAGTAGATCAATATGATGAGTTGTCCTTACTACGCACATATGTTTGCAAGCCGAGTAGCACTGGTTCGAAGATGTTTAGTGGCACGCTGGAGATTTCCTCTCGTGTGTGATAGAAACGCACTATCATTCTAATGGCCTGTAGTATACCCTATGAGAGAAATTATTTGGGGAATATATCCCGCTTTAGAATTTAGTAGATTAGAGTCTGTGTCCGTGAGACGCTAGAATACTTGGGTTCATTAGTAAGACTCGGATCGTTAGACTAGTATTCCGCGTTAGGAGCTACTCTGTCTGGAACACTGTCAAAAAACAACTGTAAGTGCAATTAGAACTCAAGTTTAGTCCGAACTTTAGAAACTTTTAAAAAACCAAAGTATTTCGGAATTTGAGAAAACATCATAGTTTATGAATAACTAGAACTGTCATTTATCTTGTTAGTTGATTTTTTTAAAAAAATCATACAATTTTTCTTATAGCACAAAAGTATTTTCAAGCATGCAAACTTTCTTCTAGAACAATTTTATTATCACTAGGAGGAATAGTTTTTCTTACTCTCCTCTTGGGCTGACTCATATTTGGGCATGTTTTTACAAGGGACTCAGGTGAGAAACTGTGCCTAGGATGAGCGTGTTTGTGGAGTCACTCCTATAGTTTGTTTTTCCCTTTCATTTGATGTTTTACTTTAGTATCTTAGTGTTTAGTTTGGAATACATGTAATATTAATGTTTAAGTTTTTCTTGTACCAGACTTGTTGTAAAACTTTCAGATATGCATTTATTTTTTTCCTATTCTATTTTTAGTGGCTCTGTGAAATCACCAGGATGAGGTACACTTTTAACTTTAGTTTTCTCATGCAACTTCCGATGTAAGCTTACATTTATGTTATTTCCATTTATACATGTTGTGTACTAGTTTTAATATTGTTTTTTATTTGACTTTCTATTGTTGGACCCGGCAGGATGGCTGATGGGTTGTTAAACTAGGTTGGGGTATTACAGAAGGAACACCTGATCGAAGAAGATACGGGACGACCATGTTCACGGTACTGGGGCGGTTCATAACGATCAAGTGGGCCCGTTGGAGAACCATTCATCACCACAAAAAAGATAGACTGTCCCTGTAACGTAGGTAAACCCTCTATGAAGTCCATAAAGATATATGGCAATATCTATGTTAGTAATGGAAGAGGCTGAAGAAGAACCGCTGGGAGGAGATGATCTGTCTTGTAATGACCCAAATTTTAAGCGGGCCCAAAATGATAATTAAATTAATTAATTAAATTCCCGATGATGAAAATAGTTCAAATCAGTGTCGATTTGATGTCGCATTTCGTTATGTTTTTGTTCGAGGATTTTTGAAGTTTTTGCGGTGGTCAAATTGTTGTTGGCGTTATTTTTTTAATTTATTTCAAATGGTTTTGTTATATACATATATATATATATATATATATAATAAGATATATATATATATATATGTAGAAAGTTATTGATACAAACATTGTTTTAAATATCCTCCGACACGTCATTTTTTGGGACAAAACGATATGTTTTTTAAATATAGATTGTCATTTTGTAAAATATAGATCGACATGTCCGATTTTTTCCGATATATTGGTCGACACGACTTTTAAATATAGCATCCGCTATTTATTTTATGTTATAATAACAGACTAACAACATATGTATAAATCACCTATATATAATATATTATGTATGTAAATCGATTGGACTTATTATTTTGATTTTTTAACGTTTTATTCTTACAATCAATTTTGTATAATTGTTTCACAATTTTTAAATTTCATATTACAAAAAATAAGAAAATATTTAATACATTTATTAGTTGATTGTTTGCATGTATTTAGTATAAATTTATAAGTTTGAAAAGACTTATAATCAATTAGAAATTTTTAACTTTTAAATCTTCTTTATTTGCAATAAACTTATCGTTATCAAAATAAAATTATTATATACTATTAAACAAATTTTACAATGTAACATTTTGTATTTGTTAATACTATTTTATCTTAGATACTATTCGATTTCATTTGTAATATAATGACTCATATTTTATCTATTTTTATATTATTTTTCTATTTTTATAACATATAATTATAGTTAGTATACATAAAAATAAAAAATTTATTTATAAAGCATGAAATCTAATATTTTAAAATGTCTCTGACATGTCTCCGACTTCCGACATCCGAATTTTAAAAACACATTACGATATGTAGCCGACATCCAATATTTAGAGCATTGGATATAAGGCCTGGTGGCATGGGGCTGGTTGGTTGGGCTAAGTTGCGACTTGGCTGATTGCTGGGTCGTTTTGATTTTAATTACCTTAAATGGGGTTAATGAGTTATAATAAAAAAATATGAGAGGCGGTGGGTTGATCGTTTAAGTGGTTTAAGAGGCTTCTCTTCCCTTTTTTAATTGCGTGAGACCACAATTTCCTGTCATTCTCAATTATTCTTGCTTTTTCATCATTAGCATCTTAGGAACTCAAGGAGGGATTGGGGAAACAGCCATTCGATAACCCCCTGGGTCAACGTAGACACTGGTACTATTGATGATATGCCCAAAGTAGGCGACCCTGAGGGTCCCGAAAGAACATTTGCCCCGCTTCAAGAACATCTTATGGCCCCAAATGAGTTGAAGGATGGTGTGTAAGTGGGTGAAGTGTAATACCCATGTTTTTGTGTACACAAGGATGTCGTCAAAGAACACAACGACGTGGTAAGTACTGGAATATCTAATTCATGAGGGCTTGGAAGGTGGAGACGCATTGGTGAGTCTGAAGGGCATCATGAGACAGTCAAAGTGGCAGTGGTGGGTGCGAAAAGCGATATTTTCCACGTCGGGCGGGGCCATGCAGACCTGGTGGTACCTCAAGCATAAGTCGAGCTTAGAGAAATAGTGGCATCATGCAACTCATGAGTAATTCCTCCATAACTAAGATGAGGAATTTGTCCTTCATTATCTGCTCGTTCAAGGCGCGGTAGCCCACACAGAATCTTCAAATGTTGTCTTTCTTATGGACCAAGAACACTGGGCATGAGATGAGGTAGAACATTGTGGCAGATGAGACCCTACTGTAGCATGGTAGTGCACTACCTTTCAATCTCATCCTTTTGCATGAGAGGATAGAAGTAGGGGTGTACCACCACAGGAGTCGTGTTCGGCAGGGGGAAAATGTGGTGGTCATGACGTTAAGATGGAGGAAGGCATGTGGGAGATGCCATGGCGTGGTTGAACTCCTGCGAAAGAGCGTCGAGGTTGGTGTTCCATGCGTTTGTCTGTACGAAGAATGATCGTCGTGAAGTGGCTACGGAGCAGCCCTGTCATTCCGCCAGGTGGGAGCAACTATGCCAAGTCATCGTGAGGCGGTCAAAATTCCATAGCAGTGGACCCAAGGTGTGCAACTAACGAAAGCCCAAGACAACCTTAAAGCCCCAAAGAGCGATCACCTAAAAATCCATGTGTGAATGGTGCTCCACAACAATCAAAACGGCTCGGCAAACGCCCGAGAAATCCATCGCACTGTCGTTGGCCACGACGACTCTGAGGTGGCTCTAGGACGTCACGGAAAGCTAAAGACGGCTAACGATGTGCTTGTTGATGAAGTTGTGAGTGCTACCTGAGTCCATAAGGGTGACCAACGTCTAGCCCACCACCAGAATGCGCATATGAAACATCTCCTTGTGTGGGAACCCACAATAACGTGTATAGGGAGTCAATTCCCCCGAATCATCCTCCTAGTCCTCTTCAAAGGGGTTCTCAACCTTAAGCCAGAAGAGGCATTTATACAGGTGGCCCCGACTGTAAGTGTCGTTGCAGTTATAATAGAGGCCCTTGGCTCGGTGGTCGGCCATCACTTGGGTCGACAGGCGGCAGATCGCAGCCAGCCGATCGCCCTCTTTACCCTTGTCGGGTGTACTGCTAAACTAAGCTTAGGAAGTAGTGAAACCCCGGGAAGGATCAACGCCCCTACGACGTCTGAGGCATGGTCGGTGCATCAAAATACGCCTCTCGCAGACGCATACAAGGTTCAGAGGTTGGTCGGGTTCTAGAACTTCAAATCCATACGGATGTGCTCATGGAGGCCCTCCATGAAGATGGGCATCCGAAGTGCTGGAGGAATCGATGGTGTCTGGGCTGGTAGCAATTGGAATTGTTTTAAGTAATCGTCAATGGAACCTATCTGACGGAGGGTTATGAGCTCGTCGATGGGGTTGCTGCAAAGAGGCGTCCCAAAGCAAAAGTTACAATGGACTTTGAAAACCACCCAGGATAAGTGAGTTTCTCTGACTACAGTAGGGAAAAAATAGTTGGGTCGAGCCTATGAGGTAAAAGTAGTCAACATTGATCTACTCCTTCCAAGGGGTGTGTTGGTTGGCAAAACAATGCTCGTAGTGTGAGTCAGGCTAAGGGTTCATCGTATCCGTCGAAGAGGGGAAAGTCCATCTTTGTATAGTAGGAAATGTCGTTTTCTTCAAAGCAGGGCAGAGTGAACTCCGGTCGTTATGTGTGTGGGGGAGGCTAGGTGGAAGGAGCTGGAAGCGGTGCGCGGTTGAGGAGGGGCTTCATCAAGGCGGTTGTTGATTGCTTCAAGGATAGCATTGTTGTGAGTCGTCATTTTCTGAAAGGATTCCAAGAACTACGCCAAAGTCAGACCTCCCTCGTCCATTCGTGGTGCGGATGAAAGGAGAGGGGATTGTCGGGGGAGGGGAGGGGGCTGGAAGGAGCACGTCGTTGTTGTGGCCAAGGCGGATTCACTTATGCGGGCGCTCGATCGGCAACTGTTCAGTCAATCAGCGGAAGAGGACAAGGGATCGAGCGAGCAGAGGAACATGGGCGCGATAGGAGCAGAGGATGCGCCCGGGCTGGCGCGGAGACAGCGCCCGGGCTGGCGCGGAGACAGCGCCCGGGCGGAAAGCGCCCGGGCGGAAAGCGCCCGGGCGGAAAGCGCCCGGAAATCGCCAGGGCTGTCGTGGAGAAAGCGACAGGGCTGGCCCGGAGGAAGCGACGGGGTTGGCACGAAATTGGGCCAATCTGCCCGATCGTAGGCAGTAGGGCACGACATAAGGCCGACGAAGGGTCGTTGCGCGGATACCAAGTTGATAGGGATCCCTGCTTGAGACCTAGTGTGCGGTCGGGAGACGTAGAAAGCTTAGAGGAGGTTGGAGTTCCCCTTCTTGGACCCACGAGAACCTATCTCGAGAATCGAGGATGGCCGGGAGAGAGGGAGAAGCGGACGTCTCCAGCGCTGGGTGGAGCTTGCGGCTTGCTGGTGATTAGGGTAGAGGAACGGGATAAATAATAAGAGGAAGAGAGAGAGAGAAAAGATTATATATATTTTTAATAAAATCAAAACATTCCTCCACCTCCACCATATAACCGGTGGAGCTATAATTCCCCTTGTTTTCCCCAATATTCCCCCACTAGGCTTAACAAAATGAAGTACAAAATCAACTTGCTCCCGCAATTAAAAGACACGACATGAAACCGTAAAAATTGAGGGACTCATTCCTTGCGGATTTGTGCGCGAAGTTGGTATGAGACGCCCCAACATGGATCTACAACACGAGGATACTATCATTATGATCATTCATGTCATCGGAAACGGATTCATTCACGAAAGAAAACCATGCACCACCGCTAGTATAATAAATGAAGAGGGGAAGGCAATATAATATTGCTTGTGTCTGCATGGAATCTCTCATGTAGTATGTCAGCTATAGTATCTGACCATCGCTCAAAGGGGAATGATAAAAAATTCAGTGTTCCATTAGAACAGAGGGATTGAAATTGAACAGCTCATATTCATTTGATAGCCCTCATTTAGGGCCATGACCAATCAAGTCTTTCTTTTTCATATAGTATAGATATAAATGATTGGGGGGGGGGGGGGGTAAAAAGTAGGTAAAATAGCAAACCTGAACACAAAGAAAGTCAGCATTCAAACTCTTAAGATCTGTTAAAACAGCTAGAGAACGAGCTTTCCACCTGCAAAAGAAGATGAAAGATAAATATTCAAATTTATGTCACAATTTTCATAAAAAAGTAGGGAAGTAAATAATCAATCTGAATAAACTTACTCATCAATGATCAGCCTAAAGAATATATTGTCCTATGCATCAAACAAATGCTACCACTTTGGCAGTATACTGATGGTTAGCATGAATCTATGGGTTTAAGTCCCTCAATTTTAGCTTTGGATTGAAAAGGGTCTCTGAACTTTTATTATTCAAATATTAATCTCAAAACTTCAGGATAAATTTGAAATAGGTTCATAGACTAACTTCCGTTAAATTTTTGATGGTTTTAGATGACGTGACACTGCTGAGGCGATTATGTGGTGCAGACATGGACATTTAATTTAATTATTTTATTAAATAAAAAGATAAAATGTTTTATTATCATTATTTTATCAAATAAAATGATAAAATATTCTATTATCATTATTTTATGCCTAATTAGCACCCAAAAACTATACATGGCAATAACAAAAATATTAAATAATTTTAACATCTTTAACAAAATAATAATACTAAATTTCCACATCAGGCAGCATTACCACCTTAACACTGCCACATCATCTAAAACCATTAAAGACTTGATGAAAGTTAGTATAGGGGCTTATTACAAATATAGAATAAAATTTTTGGACCAATACGAGAAAAAGAAAAGTTCTTGGACCTATTTCAAATTTAGGCTGAAGTTGTGGTACCTATTTCAAAGAGCAGTTTAGGACCTTATTTACACATAAGTATAAGAAGGGTATTAAAGTAACTATAAGAATGTAATGTAATTGAATGCATGATAATTAAGCACGTGTAATAAAACTGAATGCACTGTAACTAAGCATGTCAATGTAAAGTAAATTACACGTGTGAAGTAATGAGGCAGCAGAATAACTGAATATTATTTTGAATACAAAATCAACTAAGTGGGAAAAGTGCTGGTATCATCCCAGAGGAGAAGAGGGGCGGTGGTGGTAGGAGAAGCTTCGGCGCGTCGAAACAGTGTGAACTTCGCATCCACGTTCGGCCGATAGGGCTTTTGTGGCAAAACTCGCAAAATATGGACTCATTTGCCCTAAAACTCAATGGGAACATGATTTATTTCACATAATTTCCAAATAACTTCAAAAATGATTTAAAAATACATAAATGACGGTCTCGCATCATCCAAATGATGATCCTATAACTTTTGATAGCTAAACTCAGACTCGAATGGATCCTGATGAGCATACCATAAATGAAGTGAATGATCCCATCATTAGATGAATGGAATTACCAAAACAAAATGAAATTATACTTATAGTGAAAGAAGAAGAGCAACAAGTTTGGAAAAGTAGTTGTAGAAAATACCCCATGTGTGCTGACGGACTCCGCGGGATCTGGAAGGAAGCAGCTGGATTTTTGAGGCAAACATTCAACGGAGGACGAGTCCTAGATGACGTTGTTGGTGATACACTAGCGCCTAAGCAAGTGTCGCAGTTTGGAAAGAGGAGGCGATGGTTGATGGGGAGGGCGCAGTGGAACGGCAGTTGGCGATAAGTGTTGGAGTCCGGTGGCAGAAGAGCGTGCAGCTAGAAGGGCCAAGCCAAATAAATCATACCACTAGGGTATCCCAGGTGGAGGCGGTGGAGGCGGTGGAGGCAGTGGAGGGAAAGGATAGGAGAGAGAAACAATCTTCAAGGAAAACTCCTTGACAATCCCAAGGCGAAAAATTTCTTACTCCAAGCCTAAAAGATTCTTACAATACATGTACATACATGATCCATAGTCCAGGAGCGAAATTATAAATACTGTAGAGAAGTACACTATCAGTAAAGTAAAACCAGTAAAACCTTGTATATCCTTGTTGAGTATATAAATACAATGTATGATTACATATATATAGGAAGAGAAAGAAGAGAAGAATCTCATTTACAAGGTGTGGCACTAATACATGAAGAGAAGGAGAAAACTAAATGGGCCATTTTGTGGGTCATTACATAGTCTTTTCTAACACTCCCCCGCAAGCTGGAGCGTACAAGTCGTAGGCACCCAACTTGGACAAAAACTTGTAAAATAGAGCACTAGGTGGGGCCTTAGTGAGAAGATCAGCAACTTGGTCAGTAGCCGGAACATGTCTCAATTCCAGCTTCTTCATTTGAACTTTCACCCGAATGAAGTGTCAATCAACTTAAATGTGTTTTGTTCTTTCGTGAAAGACGAGATTCTTAGCTATGTGTATAGCAGCATGACTGTCACAGAGTAAGGTAGCTGGTGAAAGGAGTTTTAATCTCATATCCTTTAGGAGACTTTCAAGCCATGTAAGCTCGGATACAACAGACATCATCGAACGGTATTCAACTTCAGCTGAAGATTGAGCAACCATAGTTTGTTTTTTACAACGCCAGGTAACAAGGTGACCTCTGAAGTAGGTACAAAATCCACTGGTAGAGCGCCGATCAACCAGGGAACCAGCATAATCTGCATCTGAATATGCAACCAATTTTGGAGTAGAGGAAGAAGTTTTGTATACCATCCCTTGACCAGGGGCTGTTTTTAGATATCTCAAGATGCGTTCGACGGCCTGTAGATGAGACATCCGAGGAGAATGCATAAACCGGCTAACAACCCCAACAACAAATGATATGTCTGGTCTTGTGTATTAGATAAATTAATTTTCCAACGAAACGTCGATAGTATTCTAGCTTTGGAAGAAGTAGATCAGTATCTGAGGCATGTGCACACAGCTTATGATTGACATCCATAGGAGTATTGGTCGGCTTGCATCCAGAGTAGCCAGCGTGCTGAAGAAGGTTGAGACAATACTTTCGTTGAGATAGGACAAGGCCGTCAGGACGTCTTGCGATCTCAAGACCGAGAAAGTATCGGAGGTTCCCCAAATTTTTTGTTTGAAGACAGAGCTCAGATGTTGTTTGATCATTTTTATGTCTTTTGAGTCATCATCTGTGATTAATATGTCATCGACATACACTAAAAGGAGAACAGTGTCTGTTTTGTGATGTCGAGTAAACATAGAGAAATCAACCGAGCTCCGAGTGAAACCAACTTCTTGCACAGCCCTGTTGAACTTGTCGAATCATGCCCGAGGAGATTGTCTGAGACCATAAATCAACTTTTTGAGGTGACAAGCCCGTGACTCCCTGTGGTCTCAAACCTGGAGGTTGTTGCATGTAAGCTGTTTCTTGCAGATCATCATTTAGAAAAGCATTCTTGATATCCAGTTGATATAAGGGTCATTGGCGATGCACGACAACTGAGAGAAAGACATGAACCGTGTTGAGCTTGGCTACTGGAGAGAATGTTTCATCATAATCGAGACCTTGTTGTTGAGTGAATCCATGAGCCACCAGACGGGCCTTGAGATGGTCAATTTCCCATCAGGAGCATGCTTGATGACAAAGACTCATTTACAGCCAACAGTCGTCTGCCCAGGAGGGAGAGAAACCAGATCCAATGTTTGATTAGCCCAGAGGGCCATCATTTATTCGTCAATGGCTGCCCGCCAGCCTGAATGTTGGAGAGTCTCCTGCACTGAGTTAAGTACAGAAATAGAGGATAATGAAGTCGCAAAGGTGCGAAGTGGCGGGACCAGGCGATGTAAAGAGACATAATTCGTCATTGGGTGAGATGTAGAAGGTGCTACCGGATCATTGGAACACAGACTATCATTAGTAGAAGATAATGGGCCCGGGGCAGCAGAAGAGGACGGACGACGAGTGTACACATGGATTATATGTGGCTTAGGAGGTTGGGGTGGTAGTGGCGTGGGGAGGAGAGGTGGTAGTAGCGAAGGAACGGGAACAACCGACCGCAGAGGAGGAGATGGTAACGATAGTGGAGGATCAAGGGGTTGAGAATAATAGGGCTGGTCCTCAAGAAAGGTAACGTCGGCCGACATAACAGTTTTTTGATCAGTGGGAGAGTAGCAGACGTAACTTTTCTGAGTGGAAGAGTACCCAACGAACATATATTTTGTTGCACGTGGGGCAGGCTTGTCAGTCGAGGGGCCAAGGTTGTGAACATAGCAAACACAGCCGAAAACACGATGCGTGACTGCAAATAGGGGTGTGGAGGGAAAAAGAAGGGAAACAGGAGTTTGAAAATGGAGAATAGAGGAGGGAAAGCGGTTAATGAGGTGGCAGGCCGTGGAGATTGCAAACTTACTGCAGATTGTGGGAACATTCATTTGGGTCATAATGGTGCGAGCGACCTCCAGAAGATGATGATTCTTGTGTTCGGCGACACCATTTTGTTGAGGAGTATAGACACATGAGGTTTGATGAATGATGTCGAACTCAGTGCACAAATCGGTAAACGCATGTCCTGTGTATTCACGAGTATTATCGGTGTGGAGAGTTTTAATTGTTGTAGAGAATTGATTGTGAGTCATAAGGATAAAGGTACGAAAGACACGAGGTAATTCGAATCGATCATGAAGAAGATACAGCCATGTGACACGAGAGTAATTGTCAATAAAGGTAACGAATTAACGATAGCCAGAAACACTGACAGTTTTGTAGGGTCCTCATATATCGGAATGAACTAAAACAAGAGGATCACTACTCCGAGTACAATGTGGTGAAAAGATAGAACAATGGTGTTTGTCGTAGATACATGACTCGCATGTGAATTCGGTGAAAGACAGATCTGGAAGAGCTTTCTGAAGGATGCACAGAGGGGCATGCCCAAGATGTTGATGCCAATTGATAGAGCTAATAGTGGAGAGAATGGGGTGTTGGAGGTCCAAGATGTAAAGCTCATTAACCAATTTTCCTTCACTGATGACTGTCTGTGTTCGGCAATTCTGTACAACACAAGAGGTAGAAGAGAAAGTCACATAACAATCAAGATCTTGTATAAGACAGCTAATTGATAGGAGATTGAAGGGCGAGTCAGGAACATGAAGAACCGAGTGAAGAGTGAGAGTCGAGGTAAGAATTACGTCAGCGGATCCAGCAACATGAGTAGTGTCCCCATTGGTGACAGTAATGAACTTAGGATGCACAGAATTCAAGTATCGTGATGGTTTTGTTGGAGTAATATGATGTGTGGCCCCGGAGTCCATAATCCAGGAGGAACTGTGGGCAATGCAGGAAATACCCCCCATTAGAAATAGATACAACAGATCCAGATGAACTGCACGTTAGCTCTTCTAGTCGCTGTAGTTGAGTGCACAAATCGGCAATGTCGGCATGAACACTATATGGAGCATGGTTATCCATGACCAGGGCCAGCCTGGGTGACCAGCCGAACAGCCTCGGCGAATAGAGGAGCGACCAGCAGTGACAGATCAAAGGGCAGCTGCAGGCACCAGAAGACGGAGCAGGTCGCGGCTAAGTCCAACTCGCGGCTAACAAAGGCGGCTAACCAAAAGCGGTTAGGCACAGAGCTGGGACAAGAGGCCAGCAACAAGGGAGAAATAGCGGCAAGAATAGTTCGCGCGACAAGAAACCCGCACGGGCACAGAAATGGACTGGTGCGGCTTTGGAGAAGAGAAGACCGTGGCAACAAGAGGAGAAGATCGCGCGGTTAGATCTAGGAAGCAGCGACTAAGAGAACGATCGTCGGATAGATCCCACTTGGCGACTAAGGAAGGAGGCCGGGCGGCTAGCAGAGATCACGGCGACAAGACAAGTACGCGGCGAGAAGATGAGGAGAATTCATGCGGCTTGAATGGCAAGAAGCAGGGAAGAGCGCAGCGACTACGGAGAATCCGCAGCGGCAAGAACAGCGGCAAGGGCAAGTCGCGCGACAAACAACGCGGTTAGACCAGGAGGAGCTCTGGGACAGTTCGCGCGACAAGGCAACGGCGGCTAGATGAGGAGCTCGCGCCAGAGAAGGCCGCGGTTTAGGATAGAGGAGATCGCAGCGGCAAGGAATCCGCAGCAGAGAAGCCAACGACAAGAAGGTCGCCGCGAGAAGAAGAGAAGAGGCCGCCGCGAGAAGAAGAGAAGAGGCCGCCGCGACTAGAAGAGAGATCGACAAGACTGGCCGCGGCTACAACAGAGGAGAGACGCGGCTAAGGATGGAAGACCGCGCGAGAAGGGTGGGGGTGGTTGCACGGGAGGAAAGCTATAAAAGCGGAGTGGGGGTGGTTCCACGAGAGGAGAGGAGAAGCTGAGTAGATTGAAGGGGCGGATAACAAGGGAGTAACCGCAGAAGGGAGGCGGTTAGAAAGAAGGGCGGATAGCAAGGAGTAACCGCAGAAGTTGGGTAGTTAGAAATCGATTTGTCCGCCCAAAACCGAAGGAAGGACCGGATGCTTTGATACCATGTAGAGAAGTACACGATCAGTAAAGGAAAACCAGTAAAACCTTGTATATCCTTGTTCAGTATATAAATACAATGTATGAGTACATATATATAGGAAGAGAAAGTAGAGAAGAATCTCATTTGCAAGGTGTGGGACTAATACTTAGAAGGAGAAAACTAAATGGGTCATTATGAGGGCCATTACATAGTCTTTTCTAACAAATACAATAAAAGTTATGGAAGTAAAATAGAAGGCTAATCACATGCTAGTCTTTGGTGTGTGTGGTTCCTCCAAACCCATCATGGCAGCAAGCCTTGGGTTCCTCTAAATCCGGTGTGTGCATGAAAATTTCACAATAAGTTTGGAAATTGAAGTAAAATAGTTCAGTGCCATCATCTTAAATGTAAAAGAGCTCCAGCATTACAGAGTAATGTTCTTGAAAAGAAAATAAGAATATTTTTGGTTAGGATATAATTGAACAGCTGTCATGCATGCCCATGGTTGGAAAACTGCTATTGAGCATCCGATTAAACTAACCAATAATGAAAGTTCAAAAGATTGTTTATCTAGGACCAGCCCAAGTCACTACACCCAACATGCTTCTCACCCATCCAAAGGTTGTTTAAATACCTACCGAGGATAAATCAAAAGAAATTTAACAAAATAATAATTGTAGAGGAACTATGAATATCTCATTAGGTGATTCATCTCATGTATAGATTAGTCTCACGTCTTAGATTGGAGTTAAAATATCACTCCTCTCTCCTATATATATGTGTCACTATTTCTACAATAATACAACAAAACTCAAGCCGTTATCCCATTATAATGGGGTCGGGTATATGGATCCTTTGTCGCCATTGTGCCCTATCTTTAGTCATAATCCCACTAATGCCTGAGTACATCATGTTTTTCCTTATAGTTTCATTTCAAGTCTTTATTGGTCTACCCCTTCCCCATTTAACATGCCTAGTGACTAAACTCTCACAACACCTAACAAATGCCTCTAATGGTCTCCTTCGTACGTGTCCAAACCATTTTAGTCGAGTGTCTCGCATTTTCTCTGTAATTGGTGTCACTCTTGTCTTATCCCCGATGCATTCATTCCTAATTTTATCTAGTTTCGTGTGTCCACACATCCACCTAAGCATTCTCATCTTCGCAACTCCCATTTTTTCTCATGTACACAATTCACTGCCCAATACTCAAAACCACAAAGCACTGCTGGTCTAATTGCAGTACGGTAAAACGTGTCTTTAAGTTTTAATGGTACTTTACGATCACATAAGATCCCTGACACGCCTCTCCACTTCAACTAACCTGCTTGGATTTTATGTATCACATCTTTATCAAGACCTCCATCTTTTTGAACTATCGATCCAAGATATGTAAAGCACTCTGATGTAGTGGTATGACCGGCTAAAATGACAATGCACTAAAATGCAATCAAAATGAGGAGATGGTCTAAATGACGTGCGCGTGCAGAAATGAGAACAGTACAAAATAAAAATCAAATAGCAAGTAATAATTTTCTTTTAGCAACGTTACGAGCACAATTAGCACAATCAAAATCAATACTTAACGTTAAGAAACAACTATGATTAACCAACAAAGTGAGGCGCGATTTCGGTTGAAGTGCGCCGAATGCGTCCCACAAATCACACAACACAACAAGCACAATAGCATATAACGATTCCAAAACCATAACAATAGTTCAATACCAAGAATTCAAACAAGAGTACTAAAACACCAATACCTTGATTCGTTTATGCATACGGCGGTCGGCTTCGGGATGGAGAACCATTGGCGGGGTCCTTCCGATATGATGGCGGCTCCACGGCGGGCTGCGGGTAAAGTGGAAGGTTGGATTTGGGCTACTTGGGAGGGTGGAGGGTGAGATCTATGGGAGTAGAGTGGGTAGAGTGCGGATCTAGAAGATCAGGGTATGGGAGGGCTCAGGTGTTGGCTGGAGGCTTGGGGAAGAAGGATCCGGCAGGATGATGGCCGGGAATGGGGATTAGGGTTGGCCGGAGTGTGGCTTTGTTGCAGGATGATGAAGGGGAGAGGGAGGGTCAGGCTGTCAAAGGTGGGGTGCGGTGCTGCGGGAAGGCCGGTGGAAGATGGGTTGACTGTGGGATGTGGTCAGGAGGGGCCAGAGGCCGGGAAGAGGGAGGAGAGTAGAGGATGGAGGGTTGCAAGGAGAAGCTGGGAGGGCGGAACCTAGACGGGGCGGGGGAGGATGTTGGGTTTGCAGAGCAGGCGCCGTGCGGGAAGCACGGTCTCGAAATCCACCGAAACAAGGACCGACAAGTTGCCGCTTCCGCAACTTCGATCCCCTTGGCCGGCCCTAAGCATTTGTATTTATAGGCGGAAATGCAGAAACTGAAAAATAGGGCTCCCGATCAGACGGTTTAAATTTGTTCGGACCGATCGGGGGCTAAATACATCTAAATAATAAAATCTAATATATGAATCAGAACGACCCTGCGGGCGCATCCGCGGACTCGGATCGCCCAACCGGGTCGCCAATCACCGCTTCCTGCAGGAATATACGTGCGCGTGTCGTCGATCGCCGTCACACTCACTACGAGAAATATCTTGATCACCCAACTTAATAATGAAGTCATTCGTCCTTCTTGCAATTTATACAATAATATATAGAAAAATTGCTAATATTACTACGTGTGTATCAGGAAGACATTTCTCTTAAGTTGATCATTCAACTCACCGGAGTAGAAGCTTATAACAAAAATAAAGAATGAATACTTAGTAAAAATCAATCAAGATATCATACAATTGTGTCAACGCATGAGCTGGAAAAAAGTCAATAAAGTGCCAGAATGTTTATTAAATTCTTCATTTTGATGTTACAAGTGTCTGAATTGATTAACATAATGTTAAAAAGTCATTATCATGAACAAGGCAAAGTGCATTCATATGCGGCTGGGAATCAAGAATGAATATCCAAAAATGACAATACAAGTTGAAAGTTAAAGAATTACTTGAGACATGAAGACGGCGAATGTGGGAAAAAAACACTCTTCACATATACCTGCATTTTAGTTAGAAGGTACGGTAAAGCTACAGAGCCTAGGTACAAGCATACTCTATCAAAGAGCGGTAGACAGTAAGATTTACATTTTTTAACTAAAAGAAAATGCATTGCTATACGAGGTATAACTTGAATAAAGCCAAGACCTTGGAAATGAAATAAAACTTACAAACTCATATTATTCCATACATAGAACATTCCTTTTCCTATTCTACTGCCTAAACATCTTAAGCCTAAGCAAGCTTGCATTCAGCTCTAGACATCTTAAACTTGCAAGCTCCTAATGCCTACTCAAGCCTGCTCATAATGGACATATTCTAATCACAAACCATATTCTTCACGAACAAATCCTTAAACTACCATACAACTTAGATGCCATATTTTCACGAGACATGTATACATTAGGATTAGGTAAAAAATTCACCGCTGATGCATCCTTCGTCGCATCCTTATTCCTAAGTCCCTTTTTATTTTTTAGCATTTAATTCTAGCATGTATTTCTTTCACGCATTTTTTGTTGACATTGGTTGGCTCCTCGGGTTGACCGTCCGATGAGACCTTTAATAAACAAGTCCGGTAATTTAGGTAGTTAGGACGGTAGAGGCAAGCTCAAATTATTTAAAATCCCGCATAAAAATTAATTCCAATATTCGTACATGAAAATAAAAGAAAATATGGACGTCAGTTGAGAATTCTGAAACGTCATTGTTGTATTTAGAATAGAATATATTGAGGAGCCATAGTTAGAAAAGTAGCACTTAAAAATAAATGATTTTTGTAATATGTTTTGATAAAAAGGAAAAGCCTAGTCATTTACAGATTAAACTTGCTGCCCGTGAATATTTTTTGGAAAGGAAGTCGATGCCTATTAAGCAACTGGACAGAGAGAAGAAATATGAGAAATTAAAGGAATGAAATTATTTGGAATCAAAGTTGGGAAATATATTTGGAAATCATCTTTTGGGAAAGAAGACCAACATCAAAGCATAAAAGCTCCTTTGTCGTGAGGAAGAAGGACCCCGGATAGCAGAGAAATTGAATTTCAATTCAATTTCTTTGTGTTGTCGGCATTAATCTCCCGTGCAAAACATTTCTGCCGCCGCTCCAGCCCGCTAACCATCGCCGACACTACCTTTTCCCTCCGCTCTTGTGAGCCCTAGCAGCGTCCAAACCGCTCGTCGAACTCTTCTTGCAACTCGCCTCCGCAAACCACCGGCAGCCTCCAGGTCCAGCTCCTCCAAGCCTCCAGCAATGGTCCCCTCCGCTAGGTGTCCAGCGACCTCGCTGCTTCTCTCGGCGGTCCAATCGACTGACGTCGATGTCAGCTCTTCTCCTCCGTCAGTCGGCTGTGAGCCCCGTTCCAGCCTCCGCTCAACCAACTATTGGATCTCCGCACCGACTAAGACCCAAGCCCGTGGTAACTTCACCCCTCATTGCTACTAAATGTTGGCTTAGCTTTATGTGTTCAATTAAATAATCTTTGAGCTTGTCTCGAATGTTCTTGCTATTTAATTTTGTCGTTTATTTCATAAACTTATACATGTGATTTCGCTTGTGGAAGTTACAAAACTCGCAGCGATTCAAATCGATAAATGTTCAAAGAACCTTTTACAAATAACGATTAACGATTTTTGTGAAATTTGTTGTTAGGAAGTGATTACGCGCGAGAGTTTCGATTTTCGCCGCTCGGCTCCTCTTTTCCAAAAGTAAAAGATCAAATTATTTTCAAAAAAAAACCTTGTTTATCTTATAACAAAATTATAGATTTTGCTAAAAATATTTAATTGTGAAAACCCCTAGTCGAGTCTACATCAACCACAAAAATAGATCAAAACACTCGATTCAAAATATGAACAGTCCCATAAAAAACTACAAACAAATGAGAGTTCAAAAACCTTCAATACAGCCACTAAATCATCAAAGTATCAGCATTAATATGAACCATCTAAAACAAGTTCAAAAATCTGAAAGAGAAGCTTACAAATTCATTAAACTAAGTAGTAAAAAAAGAACAAGGGGTAAAAAGATACAAATTTGTCATCAAATAAGAACTGCTCACTTCGCATGGAGGCACAACAATAAGAGGTGTGTAATAGGCCTAGCCCGGAGGAAGTCGGAGGATGACCGGAGGCGGGGTTGACGACGACTAGGAAACAACAGAGCCAGACCCGCAGCTGCCCAAGTGGGGCATGCTCAAGGGAGAGAGAGCTTCCAAGTTCTAATAAGGGGAACTAGGAATTAGATTTCATCAATCATACCCATAAAAGACACCAAGGACACCTTAATATAAGTTACAATGGCGCAAGCATGAATAAAGAGATCAAAATAAAACCACCTAAGCCACGAACTTGACATAAGATACATAAAGACGGTACTAACTAAAGATGCATCATCATCAATGGGCCCGAAGCCCATAACATCTCGCACGGCCTACAAATCGAGTTTGTCCACAAGCTAGAACAAGGAGTGCACTGCTCGATCGGCTGGCTCCTTTATTTCCCGCAAGAGCAACTCTTGATATCGCATTGTTGTAGCGAAGGCTGCATCGAGCGCTAGGATGTAAACACGCTTCCTTATGGCATAAAGGATGGCAGTGAACGGTCGGTGGCTGTGAACAGTCGAAGGCAATGATAGTGTGGGCAGCAAAGAAGATGAGGAGATCAAAGAGAGTGGTGCTGACTTGGGAACAGTTGGCGAAAGAAATGGATTCAGGGGAGCCAATAGGGTGGGTGGCCTGAGAAGAGGCGACGATGTGGTCGGACGGGTCGACGGAGCAAGGGATGTGGCCGGCGGCGATGAAGGACTTGTCGGAAGTGACCCCTTGACGAGTGTGTCGAAACCTTGCAAAATGGAGGCGATAAATTCCTGCGATGAATGGAAGGCGGCCTAATTTGCAACACTAAGCTTAACATCCATCCTAATTAGTTGATTAAATAATTAATTCAATAAAGAATTAATTTAAAATCAACTAATTGGAGGAGAGAGAACTTGATATGGTGTGCCCTAATCCCGTGAGTAGGGGGACCTACTGCGGTTAGTGGCTCGAGGAGGTAAGAGCGGCATGCTCGAGGGAAAAGGAGGGCGGCTCAAGGGAGTTGTGTTGGGATTGACGAAAAGTTGCAGGCACACAATGATGGACGAGGGTTGCAAAGAGTAGAAGACAGTAGAAGGACTGCAGGAAGAGCATCGTGGTCGACGCGGTTTCGCCGTCGCCGATGATGGCGACGTGTCATGGGGTCGTCGGGCAAGCGGAAGACGCGACGTCAGATACGCGTCGACGCGGAAACAAAAGAAGGGAGACGAAGCATGGGAGTATCGATATAGGTGGCTTGATGAAGCAGAGTAGTAGGCATGCTTGATAAAGTGGGTCGTCGAACCTCAGGGCCATGAATCTGAAGGAGTTGGCGAGGATGATCACGTCAAGGAGTTTGATGGTGATGTGACTGCTTGCTGGCAGGTCGACGAGGCCCCCAGTCCTGGATGAAGAAGGTTGTTGCACTTGCACCGTTCGTACAAGGAAAAATGAGTTTCGATGCACTTTTTTTACTATCGACGGAACTGTGGCGGGACGAGGGGTCGTTGTGAGTTCGTGAAGGAAGTGTTGTTTCGGAAGGGGGAGGAAGGAGCATCCTTTGATACCAACTTGTTATGGGTCTAGCCCGGAGGATGCCAGAGGATGGCCAGAGGCGAAGTTGACGGCTGAAAGGATACAATGAAACCAGAACTACGACTACCTAAGAAGAGCTTGCTCAAGGGAGAGAGAGCTTCCAAGATCTCATAAGTGGGCTAAGAATTAGATTTCTTCATTCATACCCATACAAGACCCCAAGGGTCCCTTAAATAGAAGTTAGAATGACATAAGCGTAAATAAGGACATCAAGATAAAACCTAAGGAACATAAGCGTAAATAAGGACATCAAGATACGTAAAGACGATAATAACTAAAAATGCATCATCGTCACTGGACCCAAAGCCCATAACAAGGTGATGGTCACATTCGAAGGATTGGGGATTGTAGAAATGGCCAGAAACTTATGTATATTAATTGAGTATATGAATACAAAGAGAGTATACAAATATATAGGAGAGAAAGAGAGGAAACAAATCCTATACAAGATGTGGGACTAAAGAGGAAGAAGCATAAATGGGCCAACAATACATGGGCCCAATACAAGGGTTATTCTAACACTCCCCCGCAAGCTGGAGAGTACAAATCGTATGCACCAAGCTTGGACAAGCATTGATAGAAGGATGCTTTGGGAAGAGCCTTTGTGAGGACATCTGCAACTTGTTCCGTCCCTGGAACATGCTTTAACTCGAGCTTCTTCATTTGAACTTTCTCTCGAACGAAGTGGCAATCGACTTCAATGTGCTTCGTTCTTTCGTGGAAGACTGGGTTCTTGGCGATATGTATAGCCGCTTGGCTATCACAAAGAAGTAGAGCAGGAGAAGGTAATTTTACACCCAGATCAGTGAGAAGACTTTCAAGCCATGTGAGTTCGGATACAACAGAAGCCATTGCGCGGTATTCGGCCTCAGCCGATGAGCGAGCAACGACCGCTTGTTTCTTGCTTCTCCATGTAACCAAATGTCCCCCAAAGTATGTGCAGAAACCACTAGTAGACCGCCGGTCATCAAGAGAGCCCGCATAGTCCGCATCAGAGTATGTCACTAAGGTAGGAGCAGACGAGGAAGTCCGGTACACAAGTCCTTGACCCGGGGCTGTTTTTAAGTACCTCAGAATGCGTTCAACCGCCAGAAGATGAGACTTGCGAGGAGAGTGCATGTATCGACTGACAAGACCAACAGCAAAGGAAATATCTGGTCTGATAACAGTAAGATAGATCAACTTTCCAACAAGTCGTCGATAATATTCAGGGTTCTGGAGAAGAAGATCCGAGTCAGAAGCCTGAGCACACAGCTTGTGGTTTACATCCATGGGGGTATCACATGGCTTACACCCTAAGAGACTAGCATCATGAAGAAGATCAATACAGTATTTTCGTTGAGATAGAATAAGGCCGTTCGGTCGCCTGGCAACCTCAAGACCCAGAAAATATCGCAGAGTCCCCAGGTCCTTTGTCTGAAAGACCGAGTTCAGATGAGCTTTGACGGCATGTATCCCTTCTGAGTCATCTCCCGTGATGATGATGTCATCAACACATACTAATAGAAGGACCGTCCCTGATGGTCGGTGACGAGTGAAGAGCGAGAAGTCAGCCGAGCTTCGGCTAAAGCCGACAGCTCGAAGTACTTTACTGAATTTCTCAAACCAGGCCCGTGGAGATTGTTTGAGACCATACAGAGCTTTGCGAAGGCGGCAAACCTGAGACTCCCCCGTGGTCTCAAACCCGGGCGGTTGTTGCATGTAGACCGTCTCCTGGAGATCCCCATTTAAGAAAGCATACTTAACATCAAGCTGAAAGAGAGGCCACCGTCGATGAACAGCGACAGAGAGGACTCGCACGGTATTGAGCTTGGCGACCGGAGAAAAAGTTTCCTCATAGTCGAGCCCCTGTTGTTGAGTGAAGCCGCGAGCGACAAGGCGAGCCTTCAGACGGTCGATCGTCCCATCAGCAGCATGTTTGACAAAGACCCACTTGCACCCGACCGGTTTCTGACCCGGAGGGAGGGGGACAACGGACCATGTCTGGTTAGCCCAGAGAGCAGACATCTCTTCCATGGCCGCCCGCCATCCCGGATGTTGAAGCGCCTCCTGTACAGAGTTAGGAACAGAAACCGAAGAGAGAGAAGTAGCAAAGGTGTGCAGAGGTGGAGAAAGGCGATGAAGAGAGACGTAGGCCTCCAGAGGATGGGCAGTGGAGGGCGTTACCTGATCAGAGAGACGCGAAGTGTCCATGGCAGAGGTCGGCGGCAGAGGGGCAACGGAACTGGGAGGGCGACGAGTGTAGACCCGGATAACGGGCGGTTTGGTGGTAGAAGGAGCGGGGGGAGGAGAGAGCGGGGGTGGTGGTGTAGCAGGAATAACGGGACGAGGGAAGGACGGCGGGAGAGGAGGCGGTGGTGGAGCAGGAGGGAAGGGAGCAGGAAAGAACGGTTCGTCTTCCCGGAAGGTAACATCAGCAGAGACAGTGACCTTGCCGGTAGCGAGTGAGTAACAAACATAGCCCTTCTGGGTGTGGGAGTAGCCAACAAAGATGTGTTTCGCCGCCCGAGGGTCCAATTTATCGGAGGAGGGCCCGAGGCAGTGGACATAGCAGGTGCTTCCGAAGATACGGGGCGAGAGAGGGAAAGCCGGAGTGGAGGGAAACAATATGCTGAAGGGAGTCGCATAATTGAGGACAGAGAAAGGGAGGCGATTGATGAGCAAGCAGGCAGTGGAGACCGCAAAGTTCCAGTAGGCTTTAGAAACATGTATTTGGATCATGAGTGAGCGGGCAACATCCAATAAATGGCGGTTCTTGCGTTCGGCAACCCCATTTTGTTGCGGGGTATACGCACAAGAGGTTTGATGGAGAATCCCGTATTCCGAACATAAGGTGCTAAAGTCGTGGCTTGTGTATTCACGAGCGTTATCAGTACGGAGAGTTTTGAGGGTGGTATTGAATTGTGTCCGGGTCTCGAGGACAAATGCCCGAAACACCCGGGGAAGCTCGGAGCGTTCAGGAAGTAAGTAGAGCCACGTGGTGCGTGAATGATCATCAATAAAGGTGAGAAAATAACGATAACCACATATACTAGGAATCCGAATTGGTCCCCAAATATCCGAATGAACAAGATCAAAAGGAGCCGCACTCCTAGTACAGTGCGAAGGAAACGAAGAACGTGGCTGTTTGCCGAGAATACATGAATCACACTGAAAAGAAGTAAAAGAAAGGTCTGGAAGAGCCCGCTGGAGAACTGGCAGAGGGGCATGACCAAGGCGGCGATGCCAGGCAGTGGAGGAGACGGAAGAGAGAGTGATCGGAGAGGCATCGAGAAGGTAGAGCCCATTCCGCAGCTGACCTTTACCAATGGTAGTCCGCGTCCGCCGATTCTATATAACAAAAGAAGAGGAAGTGAATATAACAGAACAATCCAAGTCACTCGTAAGACGCCCAACAGAGAGTAAGTTAAAAGGTGAACTCGGAACATGAAGAGCCGAGCGGAGAAGGAGGGATGGGTGGATAGAAAGATCGGCCGAGCCGGAGACAGGAACCAGCGCCCCATTGGCCACGGTGATGGACTTCGGATAAGGAGAACCCGAATACTCGGCAGGCCGTTGCGAAGTGATGTGATGAGTAGCGCCAGAGTCCATAATCCAACCCGGGCTGTGGGAGAGACGAGCAGTACCTGTGTGGGAGACGGAGGCGACGGAGGCCGAGGGGGGTTGAGCAGCCCCTGGAGATGCTGGAGCTGAAGACGGACGGTCTCGAGATCCGGAGGAGGAGCGTCAGTAACGGCAGAAGCCGTCGGGCGAGGGGGGTAGCCGAGTTTCTTGTAACAAGTCGCCTCAAGATGGCCATCCTTTCCACAGAAGGAGCACTTTGGCCGGCCACGGCCGCCACGGCCACGGCCCCGCGAGCCCGACCGTCCCCCCCGAGTAGAAGGGGGAGGAGAGGGTAAGAGCGGAGGGGCATGCTGAAGGAGAGCCGGTGGAGAAGGAGCTGGAAGATCCGGAGGAGGCGAGACCCGGAGAAGCATGGAGCAGACATCCGAAAAAGAGGGCGTAGTAGGAGCGGCCAGGAACTGAGCACGAAGACTGTGAAGATGAGAAGGAAGTCGAGCCATAAGGATGGCAATGCAAGCAGCTTCCTTCTGAGCCCGCTGAACAGCAAGATCAGTGGTCGGTGGCTGGTGCTGGATCCAGGCTTCAGCAAGCGTTTTAGCCCGAGCGACAAACGAGGTCATATCGGAGGCGCCGCCAGTGTCGAGAGTGAAGAGATCAGTGAGGATGTCATAAAGATGCTGGAGGCTATCGCGGCCAGAATACAAGGAATGGAGCTCATCCCACATAGCCTTGGCGGTGTCGTGGTACATAGCCATTTGATAGGGCTCACCATCCAAGGAGTTCAGAATCCAAGTCTGAACACGACCGTCATTACGAAGTCAATCATCTGTAGGTGTAGAAGGAGGTGCCTGAGTAAGGTGCGTGAGAAGGCCCTTAGCCTGGAGAACCCGCCGAACAGAATGTACCCAAGGAATAAAGTTCTTCTTGCCAGAAAGAGAGATAGTAGTGATCCGGAGCTCGTCACGGAGTTCGACAGAACTGGTCGGGCGGTCTGGAGGACAGGCCGGATGGACAGGGGGCGGGCTGGCCGCTGAGCTGGGAGAAGTACCAGAGGAAGTCATGGAGACAGGCCACAACCCTTAGACGACTAGGGAAGAAAGCCGCGGATAAAGAAAAGCCGGGCGGACTGAGACAAGCCGCACTGGACTGAGACAAGTCGGGCGACCAGGAGACGGTAGGAGATCGCGACCAAGATGCAGGCGGGAAGGAGACAGCCCGCACGGTCAGGCAGATCGGACGCGCCGGACTGAGACAGGCCGCGTCGGACTGAGACAAGTCGCGCCGGACTGAGGCAAGTCGCATCGGACTGAGGCAAGTCGCGCGACCAGGAGAAGGCAGGAGATCGCGACCAAGATGCAGGCGAGAAGGAGACAGCCCGCACGGTCAGGCAGATCTGAGCAGCAGACAGAGAAGGAGGCCGCGGCGAGAAGAAAGGCCGCGGCGGACAGAAGAGAGAGGCTGCAGGCAAGACAGGCCGCGAACACGCAAAGGGCGCAGGAGCGGACTGGCGAGAGGCCGCGACTAGGAGAGAGGCCGCAGCGGACAGGGAAGAAGGTGGTCCCACGGAGAGAGGAAAGGCTATAAAAGCAGGAGGGGGAGAAGGGTGAAGGTGGATCCACGGAGAGAAAACAAGGGCGCGAGAAGGAGGCGGACTGAAAGAGCAGGCCGCAGGGAAGCGCGGCTAGAAAAAAACAGGTCGCGAGAAACAAGCCGCGGGAGGAAGACCGCGAGAGAGTTTACACAGTGCGGTCAGACGTTGGCAAACCGCGAGAGTCGGAACCTGGCTTTGATACCATGTAGAAATGGCCAGAAACTTATGTATATTGATTGAGTATATGAATACAAAGAGAGTATACAAATATATAGGAGAGAAAGAGAGGAAACAAATCTTATACAAGATGTGGGACTAAAGAGGAAGAAGCATAAATAGGTCAACAATACATGGGCCCAATACAAGGGTTATTCTAACAGGGATTAAAATAAAGGGCTCTGGGAGAGCTCACCACAGAAAGAACATGTGGTACGCATCTATTCTGCTAAATTTCTTCTATTTTTTATTGTTAGGGATCGGGTGTTTCTTCTATGAAAAATAGAATAGCAATGAGTGGTTCTCACTTTACTTAAAAATTGAACCAACAAAAAAAAGCATCCGCCAGCAAATCAGGTCTTTAATCGACAAGTTATTATGGTCCTAGCCCAGAGGATGTCAGAGGATGACCGGAGACGGAGTTGACAGATGTAAGGATACAACGGAACTGGAATAGCGACTGCCTAAGCGAGGCTTGCTCAAGGGAGAGAGAGAGATTCTAAGATCTCATAAAGGGGACTAGGAATTAGATTTCTTCATGCATACCTATACAAGACCCCAAGGATCTAGGCCTGCCCAAAAGGCCCGATCGGGCCGGCCCGGACCGGGCCTGATCGGGCCCGGGCTTTTGCAAACCGGGCCTAGCCCGGGCCCTTTCTTTATCGGGCTCGGGTCGGGCCCGGGCTTTGACCCCGGGAAGGGGCCCGAGCCGGCCCCCCGGGCCAGGCCGGACCGGGTCGGGCCTCTTAAGAAAAAAAAACTCTTTAAAAAAATTAAAAAATTGAAATAAAAATTAGAATAAAAAATTTTATTAATATTGAAATTTTAAAAAACAAAATTACACTTTTAAAAAATAAAAGTAGAAAAAAATGAAATTTATTATTTTAAATGATAATAAAAAAATTACATTTTTACAAATTCAGGTTGTCCATCTCCTCTTCAATTTCCTCGGAGCTCTCCTCCAACGCTGAAATGTGTTGCTTCCTATTCGTAGCATCCAAATAATCCTTGTAGCAGATGCATAGTTCGAGTGATTCTTCATTTAGTTGGCTCCTTCGCGTGTTCAAAATCCTGTCACTAAGAGAAAAAGCGGACTCTGAAGTTACTGTACTAGCTTGAATTGTTAGTAAATCACGGGCCATATAGGACAAAATAGGATAGGTATTAGCTTTACCTTTCCACCACTTTAAGATATCAAAGTTTTCGATCTCTTCCGTAGTCATAAAATCACGAAATTGTGTTTTCGTATACAGTCCTAATTCGTTTAAACTACTCGATGTGCGTGCTTTTTTCCTGGAAGCTAATTCTAAAATTTTATTTGTAAAAGAATCTTTTGTCCTATGTTGTGTTATTTCTTCTCGGGGTCGTGAGCCATATAAGTTGTCGTAATAATTAAAACATTCGGTAAAAATAGAATTAAATTTAGTAGTACTAACGTCGTCAACGTCATCGAAACTTATATTTATGTCTAAGTTAACGTTAATTTCATCTATTAAATTTTCTACGCCGTCTACAGCGAATAACGGGTTTAAAGCGGCGACGCATGAAAATGTAGGAGACATTTCTCTATAATATTTTAAAAAAATTTCTTCTATTACTTCAATTAAAGAAAGTCATCCGGAGTGTTGCTTAAAATAGTTAAGTTTTTGTGCGATATTTACAAAATTTTCAACTACTAACGAGATAGTGGGATAATACACACCAGATAAAAAAACAGTCGCCCTATAAAAATATTTTAATAAATCCATATAATGAAATAGTACGTCTCAATCATTATCAGTTAAATTATGATTATTTGTCATATTGTAATATTACATAAGAAGTGTTTTTTGTTGAAACGTTTTTTTTAACATTTTATATGTGGAGTTCCATCTTACAGGCATATCAAATTGAGGTTTCAAATATTTTTGACCTTGTGCGATCACAAATTTTCGAAAATCTTGACTTTGTTGTTTGGTATAACAAATAAATCTAAGCATAGTACGAATTTTCTCAACATATGATTCCATAGCTTCTAAACTATCTTGTACCACTAAGTTTAAAACGTGACACACACATCGAGTGTGAAAAAACGCATCGTTGAGCATTGGTTTTAATTCATGTTTTAACCACTCTACAGCGGTGTTGTTATTACTAGCGTTATCAAAATAAATACTCATTATTTTATCTTTTATTTTAAATTCACGCAAACATTTAATAATTACCGAATATATAGCCTTACCCGTGTGCGGAAATTCAAAACCTTCAAAACATATTACGCGCTTATTTAAATCTCATGAAACGGGATCGATCCAATGAGCCGTTATACAAATATAAGATAACGCTACTCTTACGATACTACTCCAAACGTCGCTCGTTAAACACACGTCCCTCGAAAGTTTCAAAAAATTTTATTAAATCTTGTTTTGCGTCAAAATATAATTTAAGTGTGTCGCGTCTAATAGTGGATCTACTTACCTGTTGATATTTGGGCTGAAGCCCTTCGCGTATATACTCCGTCGTCTCATCATTGTCGTAGTGACTGAATGGTAACTCACGTCTGATGACGTTTTTCACCTGTAGGTCTCGCTGTCTTGTTTGATCGTACGTCCAAATTTGTCCTGATGCTGATATTTGTCCCTGACTGGACTCGGGAGCTTGCTTTGCAAAACAGGACTTAGCGTGTCTCGCCAGTGTTGAGTTGCCGGTAAGAGTTAGCAACTTTGGGCACAACTTGCACCGCGCCTTGAATTCGTCGCCAACTTTAACCTTGTCGAAATGCTCCCATACGGGCGCCGTCCGATTATGCTCCACCGCTTCGGCCGTGCATTAAGCCGACGACGCCGGCGTTGAGGAGGACGATGACATGCAGCGAGAGAGAGTAAGAGAGGGAGAGAGTAAGTGAGAGAGAGTGGAAGAGAAAGAGAGAGAGAGTGAGTGGAGAGAGAGAGAGAGAGAGAGAGAGTGGAAGAGAGAGAGAGAGGGGATCGGGTAGAGGGGGGTTTATAAAAAAAAATTTATTAAAATTTTTTTTTAATAAAATATGGCCTCGGGCATGGGCTTTTGCCGAGGCCCTAGGCCAAAGCACTGCAGCCAGCAGGGCTGCAGCAGCCCTGCTGGCTGCAGTTCCAACGGCTCTAAGAGCCGTTGGATTTCCAACGGCTCTTAGAGCCGTTGGCAGCAGGTCCGGGCCGGCCTACGGGCCCGGTCCGGGCCCGGGCCCAGGCCGGCCCGATTTTCGGGCTTTGCCCGGCCCGGCCCAGGTCGGGCATCGGGCCGGGCTAGCCCCAAAACCAGGGCCCTGAGCCCGGTCGCGGCCCGGGCCGGGCTTTTTCCGGGCCGGGCCGAAATAGACTTTCGCTGGGCCGGGCTCGGGCCGGTCCACTGGGCCCGGGCCTTTTGGACAGGCCTACAAGGATCCCTTAAATAGAAGTTATAATGGTGTAAGCGTAAATACAGATAACAAAATAAAACCTAATGAACCTGGGACACAAACTCGACATAAGATACATCAAGACGGTATTAACTAAAAATGCATCATCATCGCTAGGCCGGAAGCCCATAACAAGGTGATGGCCACATTTGAAGGATCGGGGATTAAAAGAAAGGGATCCGGGAGAGATCCCCACGGGAAGTACATGTGGTAGGCATCTATTCTGCTAAATTTCTTATATTCTTTGTTGCTAGGGATTGGGCGCTTCTTATATGAAAAATAGAATAACAATGATTCCCTTTACTTAAAAATTGAACCAACAAAAAAGCTAAAGCATCCACCTGCCAATCAGATCTTTAATCGACAATGGGATTAGCATCAAAACACGTCAGACCATACCAGGTTGTGCCAACAGCCAGGAAAACAATCCTGGAGCACAAATTGTAGTCACCGACTCCCCCAATCGATGGCATTGCGCACTGGGATATCACAGGAAGAGGGCTTTGCCAACAGGGAAAGTGGAGAAGCTTCAATAGGACGTTAAGAAGGTTATCTTTGATGAAAAAGGGGGGAAGGCCTTGATATGGTGAACGGAGACTAGAATAGTTGTAGGTACAAGGGTTCCATAAAATACATTGCATCAACCCCCACTTGAGAAGAATTTGTCTTCAAATCCAAAGGGTCTTCAAACCACAACATGACACTTCTTAGCAAAGCCGACCACATATCCTCAAACAACACCGGGTACCCTATTCTAGTCAGCTATCTCAATTGTAAGCCACACCCATCAACCTTAACTCATCATTAAAATCATCCTCAAATAACTAGATTGTCAATGCCCTAAAATCATCCACAAAAACAATCCATATAAATGATCACAGAAAATCCAACTAACAGCATCCATTAATCCCTCAATCATCAAGGGCCCCAATAGTTATAAGAATTAAAAACCTCTGACAACAAATAAATCCCTCAACCTCAAGACATCTTGGAACATGTCTACCTATGATAGCTCACTTCATCCTTGAGCTTGTCAAAACAAATAGCTCATGAATGTGCAATGTCCCAATAACACCCTCCTTAACCGAAGGCAAATAGATCCATGAAAGTAATTGCAGTATATATTGCTGACCTAAATGTTGGTGCCGGTGATACACACAATTTATGTTGTATCAAGAATCACGAACACCAAAGATGAACTTGTATTGCATGAAGAAAACAAGGATAAAATTCGGGAGATAAGCTCTCGCCTAGCACTCGAAGGTTGGTGGATCCTCTAGAGCGCTCTTCTCTCCAAGAGAGCCCAAAATTTAAAAGATCCAAAGATAAAAAGACTCTTAACCAAAGGGCTCCTTATATAGATGGAGTCCCTAAAAGACAGACACTTAAGGACAAAACAACACACATACTTAACAAAATATTAATATAAATATAAACACGCCATGAACTCCCGTGAGGCGAGGCCAATCATTTGAGCGCATGCATGTGATAAGTTATCAATGTGTGGACGTATCAACAAATCTGTCTTGCAGAGCGACCATGTCCCCATGGTCGATCAAGAGGGGACCATGAAGAATGTTGTGGTGGAAAAGCGCCAGTTGGGCCATGATCTCAGGTGGAGTCGAGACAAGCTAAAAAGGTAATGGAGCAAACTTTTTAGGGCCTTGTGCAATTTAGGGTGGACAGGTATGGGGCGTGGAACACTATATGAAAAGGAGAGTGTGGCTCGAGGAAACAATAAGAAGTAGAAAAGCATTGTGGTGCAGTGTGAAAAGTTGGCAGACCACTAGGTGGAGCTCTGTTGCGGGAGGCGAGTTGCTTCAATGGCTGCCTAGACAAATCATAAGGTGTGCAAGGTCCAATGGGGCTCGTCATGGAGTCAGAGCCAGTAGGTCTAAGGAGGAGGGAGCTTCGACGTTCCCGAAGGATGAAAAACCGTCACGAGGTGGTGAAGGGATGCACAGAGGAGCCAGAGATTGCAATGGTGGGCTAGTGTCAATGGAAAGAGTAGTTGTGGAGGGGGATCCTTGGATGTCAGCAAGAGGTGGAAAGACGAACCAAAAGGGTGAGGAATGAAGCAGTTCTAACGGTGCAACGAATCGATGGGCGTCGACGGTGACCTGAAGTTGGACGGCGATGACCTGAAGTTGGACGGCGATGACCTGAAGTTGGACGGCGTCTGGACGAAGAAGGGCGCAACGACAAGAAGGTTGAAGGTCTTAGTGTTGGCGGTGGAATCCCTCTGATGAGGAAGTTGGATAGGAATTCTAGTATGCATGGTGTGGCTCGGCATCCCGTCAGGGCAAGAAAGCAGTGCAACATCTGTGGGTGGTGTCGGTCGAAGCGGCTGGCGGTTGAGCGGTGAAAGCTCGGTGGCTGAGCGGCGTAAAGCCGCACAAATTTGACAAATTTCAGCGTAAATTGCGGTCATCTTGAGAGGTGGAATCTGGTGCGAGGGAGATCCATCACATGGAAGAGGGCGCGGGGGGGGGGGGGGGGGGGGGGGGGGGGGGGGGGGTCCCTGGAGACAGAAAGTAGTGGTCGGAGAAAAGCAGGTCTCCGACCACCTCAGTCCTCCATTGGTTCGATGACATCATCTCACATCTCTTTTGTCTTCTAGTCTTGCAAGCGGTTCGATTCAGTTTTAGGTAAAACCGAAACCGAACCGAATAACATCGGTTTTACACACCCAAAACCTAACCAAAACTGATCGGCTCTGTTTGGTTCGGTTTTTTAATATTGGTTCGGTTTTCCGGCAAGCATAAAACATTGTATTTAAAAATATATTTGTTTTTGTTAGTGTTTTCTTGGATGGTCGTGTACTAGTTGAGTGAGAGTCTGATTAACTAGAAAATATATTTTCCAAAAAAAATAAGTTCATCAACATTTAAAAGAAAACTCAAGTAATATATATAATAACATTTAGATTAACTAGTGCAATTAAAACAATTAATTCAAAGATTCGTTCAAATTGGAAATAGTATGTACAACATATTTAGTGTTAGTTGTCGTCACGTAGGACGAAAAAGTTAGAATATATTAGGGTCTGTTAGTTTGCACGAAATTGGAATTCGATATTGGAATTAAATATTGGTGAATATTGTGGAATTAAATATTGGTGACTAATTCCAATTCCAGTATTCGCCTAATAAAAAATATTGTTGAATATTGTGTAATTGATCAATTCCTTGGTTCGTTTTTTGAATAAAATTCAATATAAAAATAGAAATATATTATGAAAAAATTACAATAAACAAATGTGTGTTATAACAGCGATTTTTTCGCACGGAAGCGATATTTTTGTCAGGGTGCGAGTTTTTTCTCCGGGGCGTGATTTTTATCACCAGGCCGTGATTTTTTCTCGAGGGAGCAATTTTTTCACATGGCTGCTATTTTTCGCCCAACTGCAATTTTTCGCCCAACTGCGATTTTTCGCCCAGGCGCGATTTTGTCGCGCAGGCCAGTTTTTGTTGCCCGAGCGTGATTTTTTCACCCGGGGGAAAAAATAGCACCCGGGGGAAAATTCTCGCCCGGGCAAAAAAATCGCACGCAGGAGCAAAAATCGTGCCCGGGCAAATAAAAAAAGGCGGTCGGGTAAAACATTTTGCGGTCCGGTGAAACATTCACGCCCGGACGAAAAAATCGTGCCCTAGAGAAAAATCGCGCACGAGCGAAAAAATTGCGTTTCGGCGAAAAAATTAGCGCTCGTGCGAAAAAATCGCTCCCGGTCGAAGAAATCGCTTCGGGGCGAAAAAATCGTGCCGCGGCAAAAAAAGCGCGGTCAGGCGAAAAATTTGCGCTCGTGCAAAATAAATCGCGGCCAGGCGAAAAAAGCGCTCCCGGTAGAAAAATTTGCGCCCGGGTGAAAAAAGAGCGCCCGGGAAAAAAAAGTGTTGTTGGAGACTAAGGTGGCGGATGTGCTTCGCTCGGAGGTGGACAGAATTGCGGGGAGGGGCTGGGATTTTCACCATCAGCCTGCGCTTGGCAAGTCGGGGGGTATCCTAGTACTCTGGAAAGCGTCGGTGGTTAGTTATACGGTGATTGCGGCGGGACCGCAGTGGGTGGTAGGCTGGGCTGATTTCCAAGGCCTCCCCCGCATCCTCGTTGCTTTCATCTATGCTAACAAAGACCTGTATATTCGCCGGGAGATCTGGGAGGTGCTGGGGAATTGGCTGGCCGCTTCTGGTCCCGCCTTTGTGGGTGGGGACTTCAACTGCATTATGAGGCCTGAGGATAAAATGGGGGGAAAAGAGTTTGTCTACACGTCGGGTGCGCGGGAGATGGAAGAGGCCTTCACAGGAGCCGACCTACGTGAGATAGACTACACCGGACCACGGTTCACCTGGTGCAACAATCAGTCGGGGAGGGATCGTATTTGGATGCGGCTGGATCGCGTGCTCACAAATTCGGAGGGGTGGGATCTGCTCCCCATGGCTCGTGTCCGCCACCTTAATCGGGTTGAATCGGATCACTGCCCGGTCCTCCTTCCGATTGCCGCCGCTGAGCCGCAGCCTCGCTCTTCTTACTTCCGGTTCGAGGATATTTGGCTTACCTACCCTGCTGCTAGACGAATTGTGACCAAGAACTGGGTTCGGATGGTGGAGGGAAGCTCCTCGGAGGTGCTGCAATTGAAATGCGCCCGGACGCTGCGGGCGTTATTCTTTTGGAGTAAGAGCAAGGTGGCTGACCTCGAAACTCTTAAAACTTCCCTTGAAGCCGAGGTGGCCGAACTACAATCCCTGGAGAGCCGCCGGGTTGATTGGTCTGAGTCTCATGCCACCGCCCTCATCAGTAAGGTGAAAAGCTTATCGGCTACTCTCTCTCGCTTAAATACGTGGTGGAAGCAAAGAGCGAAGGTGAGGTGGATCCAGCAAGGCGATGCCAACACATCCTACTTTCACTCAATGGCTTCTGCCCGGCGGCGTCAGAACCGGATTTCGCAGGTGGAGCTCGCAGAGTCGGTGATTTTGGAGGACCCAGAGGTTATTCAAGGCGCCTTCTGCCAGTTTTTTTAGCAGAAATGGCAGTGTGCCCCCCCCCCCCCCCCCCGGTCCTGGAGGGCTGGCCGTCTTTCGGCCATCGGGCGGATATTGCCCCCCTTCACGCGACGGAGCTGCTTCGCGACGTGACCGAGGCGGAAATCTGGACGGTGGTTCGGTCTCTTAAACCAAATCGGGCACTGGGACTGGACGGTATGTCGGCCTCCTTCTTTCAAAATTTTTGGGATATTGTCAAGACTGATGTATGCAGGGCGATTTGTGAATTTTTTACGACGGGAGTTATGCCGACGGACTGGAAGCAAACTGTGGTGGTGCTCATCCCTAAAGTGTCTAATGCGGATCGTCCGGAGAAATTCCGTCCCATCAGTCTTTGTCGGACCATCTATAAAATTGTGGCAAAAATTCTGGTTGGCCGTATGAAGGGACTCCTTCCCCTTCTTGTTTCCGCAGAGCAAGGGGCGTTTGTTCCCGGACGTAGCATCTCCCATCAATGTCTTGTCGCCCAGGAGGCCATCAACAAGCTCCGCGTCTCGACGTCAAAAGAGGGCTTTCTTGCTGTCAAAGTGGACATGGAACAGGCTTATGATCGGATGAGTTGGACCACGCTTCAGGAGGTGCTTAGAATGTTCGGGTTCCCTCTCTGGTTTGTCAACTGGTTGATTCAATGTGTCCAGGCCCCAACATTCACCCTTATGATTAATGGTCAGCGCTCTAAATGGATTGAAGGTGGTTGTGGCTTCCGTCAGGGCTGCCCGTTATCACCCTATCTTTTTATCCTATGCTCGGAGCTGTTATCCTCCACTATTCATGCTAGACATGCTTCATTGGGGTTCCCTCTCTCAGATGGAGGCCCCCTGCTCTCCCATCTGCTCTACGCTGACGACGTTCTCTTGTTCCTCCGCGGGACGGTGGCTGCTATCCGAGGGTGCACGGAAGTGTTGGAGAACTATTGTAGTTGGACCGGACAGCGTATTAACAAGACAAAATCAATGCTAATGGCAAGTAAAGCGATGCCCCGGTGGAAGGCAAATCGGCTGACGAGAATGACTGGATTCCGCAGGGTGGATGACCTTGACTATCTGGGAGTTAAACTTGCCATGCGGAAACTCAACAAATCGGCCTTCTCTGACGCGCTTACTAAATGGCACAATACGATTCGACAGTGGGGAAATCGGCACCTCTCTCTTGCGGGCCGGGTTGTTCTGCTTCGGTCCTCTTTTTTGGCGGGTCTGGTATATCTGCTGACCCACTCCACTATCCCCCGGTCTATTCTGGTTGAGGTGGAGCAGCTGGCCCGCAAATTTATGTGGCAAAAGAGTGCGGCTTCCCGGGGGCTACATTATGTGAGTTGGGACATTCTTTGCTCTCCGGAGAGGGCTGGAGGTCTTGGTATTCGCCAGCTGCGATGTTGGGAAGGGCCGCTGCGGGCGAGAATTGCGTGGGATATGTTGGTGACTCCGACATCTCTCTTCGGGTCCATCTTCCATGCGAAGTACGGGCCACGGATCGGCTCTCCCTCAACGACCCGTGCTGACTCCCCGGCGTGGTCGACTCTTCAGCATGGTCTCGCTAGCCTGGCACCGATCATCCGGTCGCGGATTGGGGATGGAAAACGTGTGGATATTCTACGGGACATTTGGATCTTCGATACCCCGCTCTCCCGATGGCCTACGTTTCTCGATGTGGCGGCGCTTGACGTACTTCTGGTGGCGGATCTTATTGATGCGGAAGGGCGGTGGCAGGCGGACTTCCTTGACCAAGCCTTTGGGTATGCCTTGAGGTGTTCTGTCCTGCACATCGAGATTGCTGGGGGGGGGGGGGGGGATGTTCCGGAACTGCTCCAACAATTCAGCGGGATTGGGATTTCGGCGTTGGCTTATCCTCACTCCATTCCGACCTATCCGGAAAATGATGTTACCTGGCTAAAGCGGCTCCGGTTACACCCGCGGGAGCACTTTTTCTGTTGGCGATTGTTTTGGGACGCCTTGCCTACCCGCGCATGGCCGTTTCGACGCGGACTCGTGGATACTCCCCTCTGCCCATGGGATTGCGGGGTGGCGGAGGACCGTGATCACTTGGTGGGCGGGTGTGCCCGACTCTTGGCTGTGGGACAAGAACTTGGACGATGGGGGCTGCGCCTGCCTGCTGGTTGGCAATGGGATGAGCTACAACGGGTGACTACACATGGTGGGCAAGCTGCTCTCCCCCCAGCCCGGCTCCTGTGCTATGCTATGTACCAATGTTGGAGAGCGCGGAATGCCAAACTGCACAACCGAGAGGTCGGCACGCCTTTGGTAATTGCTGCCACTATTCTTGAGAACGTTTCCTTGTTTGATTTTGGTCGCAAGTCGGGATGTTGGCGTACCTACGGCCCTTTGGGGTCTTCTTCGTCTTCTTGGTGCCCACCACCGCCTGGATGGATCAAAATCAACGTCGACGGTTCGCTGCTGCCATCAAGGAATGCGGGGCTTGGGGTTGTGGCCCGATCAGCGGCGGGACAGGTCCTTGTCGCGGCTGGTCTTGCTTGGCACCATTGGGATCCGGGCCGCGTGGAGCTTGAGGCTATTCTGGCGATCCGCCGGATTGTTCTTCCGTCAACCGTTGAGGCTAGAGGAGTCATTATCGAAGGAGATGCGGCCAACGTCCTGGACTTTTGCTGCAAGGCCGCCTCGGGGTCCGCCCGCCCGAACACGTATCCGGGTGATGTGGATCTCTCGTTCCTCTCCGAGTTTGCGGCTGTTCGCTTTCAACATGTGGATCGCAATGCTAACCGTGCGGCCGATCACTGCGCGAGACTGGCGATTGCGGGTGACTTTACTTGGGAGACTGGACGTGGTGCTGATGAGACATTTACTGGGCTTGTGGCGGAGGATTGCCGCGGCCTTGAGGGCAGCTGATTTTGTATCTTTTCTTTTTCCATTGTTCTCATGTTCCCCTCCCCCGTTGTAATTCTTCTTTTATTTTAATGCAATTGCAAATTTCACGGGAAAAAAAAGCGCGTCTGGGCGAAAAAATCGCGCCCGGGAAAAAATAGCGCGGTCGAGTGAAATAATTTGCGCCCGGGCAAAAAAATCATATTGGGGCGTAAAAACACGCGCCTTTGCGAAATACGTCGCCCCGGCGAAAAAAGCGTGCTTAGGCGAAAAAATCGTGGTCGGGTGAAAATAGCGCAGTCGGGCGATAAAATCGATCCCGGGTAAAAATCACGCCCGGACGAAAAAAATCGCGCCCGGGAGAAAAATCACGCAAGGGAGAAAGAAATTGCGCCCGACCGAAAAATCATGCCCGGGCGAAAAAATTCGCTCGCGGGAAAAAAATTCGCGCCCGGGCAAAAAATCGCGTCCGGGCGAAAAATTAGCGCCCCGGCGAAAAAAATCACGTCCGGGCGAAAAATTTGCGCCCGGGCGAAAAATTCGCTCCCGAGCGAAAAAATTACGCCCAAGTAAAAAATAACGCCCACCTGGGCAAAATACGCCGCCCTGACGAAAAATGTGCGCCTCCCCGAAAAACGCGCTCACGGGCAAAAAACACGTGTTCGTGCGACAACATGCGCTCTCGAGCGAAAATCGCGCGCTTAACTTAAAAATGTGTCGCGGCCGGAATTGTCCAATTTTTATATAGATTGGAAAGAATCGTCTTTAGTTTCAAAATGAATTCCACGGAATTCATTAAAATTCAAATTCTAACGCCAAACGAGCAAACGAACGACGAAATTGGAATTAGACCTTCATTTATTCCAATTCCAATTCCAGGAGCTCAACTCCGTGCAAACGAACGGACCCTTATAATTTTTGTTCTCTAAAAATTAGGTTCGGTTCGGTTTTTTCGGTTGACCCAACCCACAAACCGAACCAAACCGAAATGATGTCGGTTTTCAACCCCCCTAAATCGAAACCGAACTGAATTGATCTGTTCGGTCCAAAAATCGGTTTGCATGATCAGTTCGGGTCGGTTTGGTCAGTTTTGATTTTTTTACGCACAACCCTACTTCCTTCAGAAGGCCGATGTCATCCTCGATGAGCGGAACTACAAGGCATGGTCTGCCACTGTTGGTGTGATCCTTCGTGGCCTCAACCTATGGGGTCACATTAATGACATCGAGCCTATTCCTCCCCCACCTGCTACCAATCCTGCGGACTCCTCTTCCACTGTCAGCACAACCACTTCCTCCCAGCATTCTGACTGGGTGAGGTGGCGCTCGAACGACACTTACGCGATAATCGTCATCTGTCAGTCCTGTGAGCTCCCCATTCGCATGACTGTCTATGAGCTACCTACGGCCAAGGTGATGTGGGATCACTTGCGTCGTCTCTACCAGCCACCTAGCCAGGCCCTGCGCTACTGCCTGTTCCAGACCCATGGTGTCTGCTACAAGCAAAATTGGTCTATACATGCTTTCTTTGCTGAGCTCCTGGACCCCTGGAGTCAATACGATGAGATGGCTCCTCTCCCCTGCACTACTTGCACTCAATGTATAGTTACATCCCAGGATTGCGACTTACAGTGTATGTATGAATTTCTTATGCGCCTACGCCCCGAATTCATAACTTCTGCATCAGGATCCTCCGCCATCTCTCAGCAATACATGGGCTTTGGTGATCGCTGAGGAGCCTCATCTCCACTCCTTGGAAACTCTTACTCCTCCTTGGTACCCAATGTGTGGAACCGGTAACCGAAGTGAATTGTTGGTTCTGGTATTATGGGAACCAGACCCAAACCGAACCTATTTGGAATCGAGCTGAACCATTCGGTTTCGGACCAGTTCTTAGTTCTCCGATATTTTTGCACACCCCTACCAAAGATCATAATAAGAGTACGATTGTGATGAAAGACTCATCTTTGAGTTAGGGTCCTTAAAGTCACTCCACGTCAAATCTCAGAGTCAGCTCACGAGGGAGAGTGAAGAATCTACACTTATTCACGCAATGACAAACTATCTGATATTTTGTGTTATGGTGGCAATAATCATTTTATTTTAAGTTTTCATGCAAGCATAAGATATCATAGGAATAAATTTGTTATAATAAAGGTACTTGGAAATAGAACATAATTAAAGAAAGAAACTCTCACATTGACTTTCTCTTTGCCCTTGTCTCTCCTCAGATTCTAATCTCATCGGTCGTGCGACGTCATCCATTTTTGTAGCTGCAGTAAGCATTATTTGTGTATGGTTCATATCTCTAAATATTTCGATGTGGATTCTAAGCTTGATTAAGACAATAAGAGAAAAAGACATCTCAACTCATGTTATATCCCCAAAATAAAGATATCTCAACTCATGTTATATCCCCAAAATAAAACCGCATTTTATTTCCAATATACTCGGCATTCCCAATTTTTTTGAATATCTACGATTCTCCCATATTTATATGATTCCTCTAAATTATCAATAAGTCCTATAAAGTGAAATCCATAATTAATTCATTATACGGCATCTCAACATAAATATATTGCATATTCATAATTAAATTCAGTAAAACTATCATTCGATGACGTTCACCTGCCCACTTGCTTATGCTTCACATGGCATATCGGAAAATTATCAAGTTTCTACGCAAAACCAGCCCTTACATAAGGAAAACAGCTCTAAAAAGGGGAAAAACACAGCAGTCTTATAATGATTTTCCTCAATATTCTGATAACGGATAGCAGCCTTAGTATTCTAAGGCCAATTTCAGCAGTATTATTATGAAAAACAGCAGTCTACAGCTAATTTAAATTCATTTCAGCAAGTTCATTCTTATGGACTATCTTCATAGTATTCCTAAATATAAAAATGAGTATTTTCATCCATAAAATATGCAAATTCCAGCAATCTTATACTATTTACAGCAAAACACTTAACCTTAAACATGAATTTTACCAAAGCCCAATCAATTCTACTAAATCTAAATGTTTTCATGCTAATTAATTTCATATCAATTTAGAGCAACCATCAAATACAACCCAAAAATTACGATTCTCAAAAATCAGCCATATGAATTTCTTTAGAACATTAAACTAGATTTGCATGCTATAAAATCAGTCCCCCATAACTTATTAATTTGCATGCAAGTTAAAATCAACATACTTGAAAATAACACTCCCTTTCCTAACAACCTCCAAAGAACAACAAGCTTTCATGATATTAGTGCTTTCTACATAAAAATAATTTTCTTTCGAAATCCCCAAAATCACAATCTAAATCCATAAAAGAGAGAGGAAAGAGGAAAAGAAGGCTTACAGAAGAGAAATGAGACAAGGTAATGAAGATCTAGAGCTTAGGAAGCTTTCTCTCCACCAAGAGTTGATCGAGAAAGGGGGGAAAATGGCGATGAAGAAGGGGAGCAACGAGCGGCTTTCTGAAGCCCTAGGCGAGTGGCGTCTGGGGGAAAAAGCCGTGCGCGGGATATTGATAACCAGCGGCCCGATTTTGGAGTTTTATTTACTCCACCGCCTAAGGCTCTGTTTGGCTCCACGTTTCAACAGCAGCACCCCACTGTTTTTCAGTAAGCGGGGCTCGCGCGATTCTTCTTCCACGGCAAGCCCTAGGGGCGATTTTTGCTTCCCGATTCCCGTCCAAAGCCGCTCGCGCGATTCTTCTTCCTCGTGCAATTGTCGCCCTCGCCGAGCTCGCCTCTACGCCGGCCATCTTCCAGACAAGCCCCCTTCTCTTCTACCGCAGGTAAGCGAGCATCCCTGCTTCGATTTCTGCTTACCGCAGTGGCTTCTATGATCGATTTCTTTATATTTTTCTTACTCTGTGTTTGGGTTTTCCTTCAGGTGCTCCAAGGCTTACCCTCTAGCTATCTTCAGTTCCCTATTCCTGAACAGAGTCTGCATCAATAGAAAAGGGTATTCACCTCCCCTTATTCTTCTCTCCTACACTCTTAACTCAATTTCAACTCTTCGAGGTTTCTTGAATACACTCATTTGGTTGTTTTTGACTCTAGCCATGTTGAATAATTGTGTGTTTGTGGTGATTGGGAATGTGTGTGTGTTTGTGTATAATTGTGTGTGTGTTTGTGTATAATTGTGTGTGTGTATGTTTGAATGTGTGTGTGTTTGTGTGTGTGTTTAGGGTGTGTGTGTGTTTGTATGGATGGGAATGTTTGTATGTTTGGGAATGTGTGTGTGTATTTTTTTTGAATTGTTGTGTGTGTATTTTTGTGTATAATTGTGTGTGTGTATGAATGTGTGCATGTGTGTGTGTATTTTTTTGAATTGTGTGTGTGTGTGTGTGTATGTTTGAATGTGTGTGTTTGTGTATGTGTGTGTTATGTGTGTGTGTGTTTGTGGTGATTGGGAATGTGTGTGTGTTTGTGTATAATTGTGTGTGTGTTTGTGTATAATTGTGTGTGTGTATGTTTGAATGTGTGTGTGTTTGTGTGTGTGTTTAGGGTGTGTGTGTGTTTGTATGGATGGGAATGTTTGTATGTTTGGGAATGTGTGTGTGTATTTTTTTGAATTGTTGTGTGTGTATTTTTTTTGAATTGTTGTGTGTGTGTTTGTGGTGATTGGGAATGTGTGTGTGTGTGTGTGTATAATTGTGTTTTTTTGTGTGTGTGTGTGTTTAGGGTGTTTGGGAATGTGTGTGTGTTTGTATAATTGGGTGTGTGTTTGTGTATAATTGTGTGTGTGTGTTTGAATGTGTGTGTGTGTGTTTGTGTGTGTGTTTAGGGTGTGTGTGTGTTTGTATGGATGGGAATGTTTGTATGTTTGGGAATGTGTGTGTGTATTTTTTTTGAATTGTTGTGTGTGTATTTTTTTTTTGAATTGTTGTGTGTGTTTGTATTGTTATTATTATTTCTTATGCAGTAATGAACTGTGCACCGCACAGCTGTTTTGTCAAACAGATTAAACAGCTTCTCTGTTTGAAACAGCTCTGCAAAAGCTGTTCATCCAAACAGTTTCACATATTCTGGCACCACTCTGCAAAACAGCTGATTATTCCACCGCTGCTTCTCACCACTGCTTCTGCAGTCGCTGCAGCTGCGCCAAACAGAGCCTAAGTAACGCCGGTCCAATCCCTGACCTCTATTAAGTGCCGGTCAAATCTCCCTTCTCCATCGCCTAAATCCACCACTCAAGCCTCTAAATATATTAATTTAAACCCAAGTGTAGGGTTGTTTGTAAAATACTTAATACAATCAAAAAATTTTATTTGTCTAAACGCACACCTATATATATAATATTTGTCATTTATATCTTAAAACAAATTGTTATACACTTAATTAAATTTGTATACTCAATCATTGTAACAAAATCAATCGTATTAAATTAAAATTACGAGTTAAACGTCGTTGCGGCGACATTTCATGAATGTTTCTCCTTTATTTCTCTTTGTTTTGTTACAAAATTGACTTAATATAAAATGTTATATTGTTTTATGTTGTGCGACTACATTTGAGTGCTACATTTGATCCCGAACACTGTGTAGATGAGGCAGAACACGAGTCATCATCATAGCAAAACCAACTGCCTCTTTTTGCGCACGTTGTGCAGCAAGATTTGTATTAGGAGGTTGATGCCGAATCCAGGCCTCGATTAATGTTTTAGACCGTGCAACAAAAGAGGTTAAGTCGTCTTCACCTCCGGAGTCGAGAGATTAAAGTTATGTGATGATGTCATGCAGATGTTGAAGACTATCCTTGCTGCAATTGCCTAGCCACCAACCCGTTGTCTCCTCTGCCTAGCTGCAGCTAGTTGTGTGATCCTGTCCGCCTCTGCTTCTTACAGCAAGCTCTCAACAACAAGTTCTATGTCGCTCCTTGCCGCCCGTTCCCTACCTAAGCTGCATGTTCGCCAGTTCGCTGCCTTTGGCCGACGATCTTCTCCCCGCAACTTCTTCGTCGCTTGATCGCTAAAGCTGGCTTCTTGGTAGCAGCTTCTTGACAATAGCAGCAATTAGAGCGAGAGCTAGCCGCAAGGGAGGAAGAGGTGCGGTTAGACAAACCACTCATAGTAACAGCCTTTGGTCTTAAATGCCCTTTTTACTCGTCTCCTCTTGTACTCATTTGGTGGTACCCAATACAAAAATTGCTCTAGTATGAGATTTGAGCATCAATCATCGCGCCTCAAAGATCATCGATGTGATGGATAATGAAATTTTATATATGATCATATTGACGACCCTATTGTCAATACATGTACGCCTACTCTCATCCATTTTAGGAGTAAGAAGTGGCATAACGACGCGAGGGATCAAGCTCTTAAAAATAGATCCCTTCTTCAGTAAAACATTTTTTGTCGTTTCAGCTCGGCATGCCCGGTCGTAACTCATCAGAAAGCCATCAAACATGATATCAGAGAATTCATCTAGTATGTGATGAACATCTAAATAAATTACTGAGACATCAGTAGTGACCTTATAGGAAGATAAACAATGAAATGCACTGATGCAAAATGTTAATAGTAACTGTAGACTGTTTTAAATCCAGTTGAACCTTAAATGTCTTAAGCGAGTTGTGTGCACTTGATAAAATACTCGGGTCGACTTAGTTGGGCTTTAATAGGCCTTAAGCAAGTTGTGTGCACTAAGTTCAACCAGTAGAGTGGGCCCAAGAATGATTACTGATATACACCTTAGCTAAATAAAATGAAGTCATATAGAATGTAAAGAAAAAGGCAAAACTGCATATTGAAACAAGAATTGATAATTATTAAAAATGTTGTTAGTATTGTTTTTTCATACAGGTGTACATTTTCATAGACTCTTTTTCTTATATTAAATGGATTGATAGACTGTTTTACTTCCACTATAGAAAATATCATGTAATCTAAATAAGTGTTTTGCTTGTATAGTAGTTAATGAATTAAATTCTTCGATTAGTCTTTTATTTAAAGACTAACTCTGCTCGTTCTAAATTTTTTTTAGGCATTAAACATAAACTAGAGTAAATTGAAGCTTTATCGAATATGGTATAAAAGATTAGTATGAACTTTTGAAGTGGACAAAGCTCGTGAGAGTTGTTGCTCAGATAAAAAGTGCTCCACTTGCCAAAAGAACTTTAAATTTAGTTGTGTTTAAAGTAAACCATTATAGACTTTTATATTTGGACATGAAATATGATGTAAAGTATCTGGAATAAGAGTTTCTTTATGTATTGTCATTTCAATATTTATTTGTGGCATAGATATACAAACTGTTACTCGGATTTCATGTTTATGATGATTATGCAATGTAGAATGTTCCTCTATGGAGGTCTACAGGCCGTTACATCAGATACTCTCCTCCACCATTCCCTCTCTTTCAAATGTTTGCTCCATGTTGTTGAAGGTAACCCCACCCCCAAATGCTCCCGGACCTCAATCTTCGGCTCTCCTCCAACACTCCTCTATATTTCACCCCCTCCTCCATCTGCCCGAGGAGGTAGCTCCGGCTACCGCGGAAGAGGTCGCAACGGACGGCGTAGACCCAAGTGTACTCATTGCGACAAGCATGGACATCTTGAGGAGACTTGTTATCATAATCATAGTCTGCCTCCTTCGCCCCATGTCTCTGTTGTTGCTGACACATCTTCTGTCACTCGCGCAGATATTGTTGTCATGCACATCCAGCTCCAACATCTCCAAGGGTTACTGAATTGTCCGTCTAGCTCTGTTGCTTCTATCTCAAATGAAGGTATCTCCTGTCTCTCTCATAATCCACAGTGAATTGTGAACTTTGGTGCCCGTGCCACACACCATATCACTCCACAAAAAGTCAGAAACCACCTCAGTACTTGGACTCTCAACATCCCAAGTTTATCACAGTGATCAATGGTGACACTGCCCCAATCTACGGCTCTGTTAATGTCTCTCATCCCCTCTATCTCTCTTTAATCAGTTTTTCATGTCTCGGGCTGTTCTTTCAATCTTCTTTCTGCTCGTAGCCTTACTGAAGATCATGACTGTTATGTGGCCTTCACGTCTTCTTCTTTTGTTGTGCAGGATCGTCGAACGCAGAATATCATTGGTAAAAGACGACTGCGCAATGGACTCTACTTTCTGGACGTTTCTCCCACCATTCTCATCTGTTGTCACCTCTGTGGATTGGCATTGGTGTCTTGGGCATTCTCAAGAAGACTCTTCCTGATCTACCTCTTCTTGACTTTACATGTGAGTCATGTATGTTTGGCAAACAACATCGCTCTTCTTTTCCTGCTCATTGTACTCGGAGCGATGCTCCTTTTAATTTAGTACATTCTTATGTTTGGGGGCCATACTAGTATTTATGGATATCGTTATTCTATTACTTTTATTGACAATTATTCTCGCATGACGTGATTATATTTATTACATGATCGGTTAGATCTCACTCGTGTGTTTTGGGCCTTTATTAACAAGACTCGTACTCAATTTTCCCGAACAATTAAAACTATGTGCACAGACAATGCTCACAAATATACCAGTCATGTGTTTGATAATCTTTGTACTGAGTTTGGGATCATCCATCATACCTCATGTGCTTATACCCCCAATAGAATGGTGTGGTTGAACGCAAGAATCGTCATCTTTTTTATGTTGCTCGCTCCCTTACGTTTCAAATGCATATTTCCAAGTCTTATTGACATTTTGCAGTATCTACGACATGTTATCTCATCAATCGTCTGCCCTCCTCCATTCTCCACTATGCCACTCTGTTTAGTCTTTTTTCCCAACACGCCGCCTTTTTTCAGCACACATCGAGTGTTTGGATGTACCTGTTATGTACATAATCTTGGTCCCTCATTGACAAGTTTGCTCCTCAGACTGTCAAATATATGTTCGTTGATTATTCTCGTACTCAAAAAAGATATGTATGTTACTATCTCATTGATCGAAAGGTTGTCGTGTCTGTCGATGTCACTTTTATAGAAGATCTACCTTTTTACTCTCCATCTCCTCTTCCACCACTGTTATTGTCACGTCTGGTCGTCCCTGTTACTTCTCTTCCATCACTCTTCGCGGTTCCCGTGCCGAACAAACCACCTCTTCTTCGTGTATACACTCGTCGACCTCCTCGCTCTGACGCCCCACAACAGTCTCCCTCTACCTTTGGTACCTCACGGCTTGATGATCCGATACCTATATTCACGGCTCGTCGCCGGGCGAATTATTTAACCTTGCATCGTCTCTGATCTCTCCCCAACACTTCTCAAATTTGCAACTTCTTTATCCTTCATTTCGATACCTAACTCTATGCAGGAGGCTCTCCGACATCTGCAATGTCGTGCGTCTATGGATAAAGAAATGACTGTCCACTGGGCTAATCAAACATTGGGTCTGGTCTCCCTTTCTCCGGGACAGACTTGTACTGGATGTAAGTGGTCTTTGTAATCAAACATGCCCCAGACATGACAGTTGATCGTGGCTCGTCTTATGACTCGCGGGTTTACTCAGCAACAATATCTCGATTATGATGAGACTGTTACGATCTCGCCTAGATCCCGCCTTGGTCGCGCGCGTCGCGAACAATTTATCTAGTCTAATTTATAATTTTATATGCGTAATCGATCCTCCGTGTTTAAGCCCAAGCAGGGGGCATTTTGATGATTATTTATATTTGGGTGGAGTCAAGACTAGAACCAAGCAAGCACAAATTTATCTTTAATTTCTCTATTCCTCTCTCTCTAGTTTCTCTCTCTCTAAATCTTGCCGATATGCCCACGGATCGAACTCAGGGTTGCCCTAGCCGCCCGCTCTAGATCGTGATACCGTGCGATCCCCGCCGTGCCGCTCCGCCGATCGACACCGCACGCCTCCCCGCCGCCATAGCTCGTCGGGCCGCTCTCCTCCTCTCTTGAGGACTTCCCGAGCGCACACGCTCGCAATCACGGGCACGTAACAACTTGGTATCAGAGGGAAACCTCCTTACCACCTCCGGCGACCGAGACCCGGTCTTCCCCGCCTCCACTACAACAGTCTCTCTCTGTATCGGACTAGAGTCGGCCGCCCAGCCCCGTCCAGCCGCCATCGAAGCTCGTCCAGCACCCGTGACGCCACCGCAGCATCAACCGACGACCGACCTCCCAGATCTGTCGTCGCCTACCCCTCTCGACCGCTTCGCACAGCCCGACTCCGCCCCGAAAATCTCCAGCCAGCTGACTCCCAGTCCGGCTCCATTTTTCGCCGCTCAGCGCCAGCCCTATTCCGTCGTCCCATCTTCCCCGCGCATCCTTCTCGGCTCCTCTCTCGACGAGGGCCCCTTGCTCACTGCCTCTACCGGGCTACTTCTGTTGTCGGACCCTTCTTCCTTCCCTCTCTCCGACGCCGACAACCCACTATTTTTGTCCTACGCGATGGCCGACCAGCCCTCCCTCTCGCAAGTTTTTGAGTCTCTCACCAAGCTCCTCACGGATAACAACAACGTCCTCATTGTCGTCGTCACCACCCAACTAGCGGCTAACCGACCGGTCCAACCGACAGCGGACTCCTACAGTGAGGTGCCGATTCCGCCAACTATGCCGGAATTGTTTCTCTCGCGACACAAGCGCAACGGGGTGTCACGATACTTACGGCTGGATTTCCCCATATTCGACGGTCACGAAGACCCCTTAGCCTGGCTCTCTCGTTGCGAGCAGTTCTTCGCCCACCAACGCACCCCTTGTGAACAGTGGCTCAATATTGTGGCCTTCCACCTGATGGGCCCGACACAACTTTGGTTTTCCCAACTGCAACGACAGAAACCACTACTATCTTGGGAAGATTTCAAGGTCAACTGCACCCTCCGCTTCGGCCCACTGCTCCACAGCAATTCCTTAGGGGATCTCATTTCTTTCCGACAGACCGGTCTGATCGACGAGTACCTTGAACAGTTTCAATTCCTCTTGGCCCGCACTACCACCGTTCTTCCGACACAGCAGGTGTCCATCTTCACGGCGGGACTCCATGAGCGCCTCCGCATGGACATAGAATTTCAGGCACCCGCAGATCTGACCACTGCAATGAGTTTGGCTCGCGTTTGCAAGAAGCGTCTGCTTTTGGACCGCCCTCATCTACATCACTAGGACGCCGAGTGGTACAAGCATCCTCCGCGGCCGCTGTCATCGACCACAGCCAGTCTCCTCGCCCCAGACTGCGACGTCGACCGCCCAGCTACCATTCGACGACCGTCGTCACGGGAGATGAATGACCGTCGTGTCAAGTGCCTCAGTTACAACTGCGACGAGCCCTTTTTCTGTGGACATCGTTGCAAGCGCCTCTTCTGGTTGAAGGTTGACGACTCGGCTTCTGAACGGAATGCTGATACTGACACGGGAGATCCAACGCCCATCGTCACTACAGACCAAGCTTGAGGACAGGCTTGTCGTCGGGAAGGGTGGGGATGTTACGGTCCCGCCTTGGTAGCGCACGTCACGAACTATTTATCTAGTCTACTTTATAATTTTATATACGTAATTGATCCTCCGTGTTTAAGCCCAAGGAGGAGGAATTGTGATGACTATTTATATTTGGGTGAAGCCAAGACTAGAACCAAGCAAGCACAAATTTATCTTTAATTTCTATATTCCTCTCTCTAGTTTCTCTCTCTCTCTCTAACTCTTCATGATATCTCCACGGATCGAACCCGGGGTTGCCCTAACCGCCCGCTCTAGATCGCGATACTGTGCGATCCCCGCCGTGCCGCTCTGCCGATCGACACTGCACGCCTCCTCGCCGCCATAGCTCGTCGGGCCGCTCTCTCCTCCTCTCTTGAGGACTTCCCTCCTCTTCCCCGGCGCACACGCTCGCAATCACGAGCACGTAACAGAGACCTTCTCTTCAGTCGCCAAGTTAAACATCGTTCGTGTCCTCATATCCTTGGTTGTTCATCGTCAATAGCCCTTACATAAATTAGATATCAAGAATGTCTTCCTCAATGGCGAGCTTCAAGAAACTGCCTACATGCACCAGCCTCACGGGTTTGAGACCACGGGGGAGTCACTTGTCTGTCACCATTGTCTTAATCTTCTTCATGACCCTGGATATTCTGGATGCAAGTTTGTTGATACTTCTATGGATGTTAACCACAAGCTCTGTGCTCATACCTCCGACACCGATCTACTTTGTCCAAACCCAGAGTATTATCGTCATCTTGTAGGTAAATTAATTTATCTTACAGTTACAAGACCAAATATCTCATTTGTTGTTGGAATTGTCAGTCGATTCATGCATTCTCCATGGATGGCTCACCTCCAGGCTGTCGAACGCATCCTCAGATATTTGAAGACTTCCCCTGGATAAGGACTAGTATACAAACTGATGCGGACCATAGACAATCACTTGCAGTGGATGACGAGTCTTGGGCCCATTCGGAGCTAATTTGGCGACTTTCCATATATAGTGTGCCCGGATCGACGATCGGACTTCGCAAATGTGTTTGGATTCGCGTTGCGAATCGATTTGATATATTCTCTCACTATTTTGTATTTTTTTTGATGTATTTAGGTGGCCTCACCTTCGTCAATCATAGTCATCGATGGTGGGATGTCATAATCCTCCTTTTATTATAAATAGATGGTTTGTGGGTTGGTTGAAGGCATTGCAGGTTTTGGAGAGATTATTCTCGGAAATCCGCGATCACCCCTCGGTGCCGACGTCGTGGAACCCTAGGTGACGACTCCGAGGCGCTCAAACTCCCCCCCCCCTCCCAAGGTACTACCCATCCATAGCCTTCTTCTTCCCCCTCCGAAACCCTCATTTGCAGCCCCCAAATTCCAACCCACCACTGCTGTCCAGGTTCACGGGTCACTGTTCACGGGGTTACTGTTCACGGCGGCACTGTTCACGCTGCCACTGTACACGCCGACCCTCCACTTCTTCCCTCCCTTGGATCTACTCTCCTTTAGCCCTAATTCCTTGGATCAATTCAGATCTTGGAATTTCAGCCCCGATCCGTTATTTCCACCTTTCGTTCATCACCCCTCCACTCGGATCCGATCCCTAAATATTGGATCTCGTCTCCCCTACCCGGATCTACCTCCTAGTGGCCGAATCTTTCCATTTCCAGCCTGATCTCCCCACTCTTCGCCGAGGACAGCCATCGCCACCATTTTCGCGTCGTCGGTTCGACATTAGATCGCCGTCAAAACGCATCCGGCTCCGCATTCTTCAGTGTCTTGGTCATCCCACTATTTGGTGAGATTTTGTTGCACTGGATTATTATTTTTAACATATTTATATTGGATTGGGTATTGTACTTGTTTTGAATATTTTGCATGGTAGTTTTTGGTTAGATTATTATTGTGATTTGCAGGGTCTATTCGCTGCGCGCTCCTGCTTTGGCCCTCCATGCAGAGGAAAGTCTAAGCTTGCTTCGCTTAATTAAATTATTTTGCCTTGTCTTGAATTATTTGCATAGGATGTTAAAGCTTATTATTCAATTGCGATCTAACCGTCGGAGTTTGCATAGCATGTAGGGTTAGGTCACCGTTTTCCCGCCACCTATAGCTCTCTCCTGCGTCAATTGGTATCTGGGGGAGGTTGCGCGCACTTTTTGATACATAGTCGTACAGTCTATAAATTTTTCATTATGTCTAGGTGTCACAATTATTCCCCTCCTCAATTTAAAGGTCTCGAGCCCACTTGCACCCGCTCTCACAGAACCCCGTCAGGGAGATTCTCATATTATTACGACGATCATTCTCGATCACAGTACATCACTTTCAGAAATTGTGTTGACCCAACGACACGACCCCGCTATGCTAGAGACTATCAGTATAATGATTGTCGTCGTTCTTATCCGTACACGCGAACGGATCGTGTTGATACTTCGACATGACTCGATTACCTTAGGGATGATTATTATGAGGATAGTCGTTCCGAGAGAGATCATGAGAGTCAGTTTCGTACTGCTTCCCCTTCCTTTGACGGCTCATCGAGTCCTGAGTCTTTCAGTTATTGGTTCGTGGATATGGAGTATTATCTTGATCATTTTGAGGTATTCGGTGAGCATTGCGTCAAGTTTGCGAAACTTAGACTTTTAGATCAGACGAGGACATATTGGGTTAGAGTTGAGAGGACCCGCGAGCGAGACCATCTACATCGCATCACCAATTGGGTGGACATGAAGCGTACATTGTGTTAGAGGTAGTTGTCTTCGTCGTATCGAAGTCGTTTGCTCGACCAATTATTTTCCCTTCAGCAAGGATGCATGTTTGTCATCGAGTACAGGGATCGCTTTGATGAGTTAGTTATGATGAGCGATATCCGAGAGTACCCAGTCATGAGCACTTCCCGATTTCGGTCTGGGCTTCGATCTGACATTCTACTAAGGTGATTTATCATAGCTCAAAGTGCCTCGAGTCGACATATCAGCTCACCCTTCGTTACGAACAGTCTTTGAGATCCGCAAGAGCTGGTCAATGGGATTCTAACCTTGACCTCCGCAGCACGAGTCTCCCTCATACTGAGGTCACCATGATGCCTACCACTGTCTTGTCAGCAACGACAGAAGTGATAACTGATGCAGATTGCTCTCACTCAAGTGAAGTGCTTAGCCCAGTAAGCGGCCTATCTTTTGTTTTTGACCCGTCTCTTGTGACCCCGACCATGAGTGAACTTGAGCGACCTATTGAGTCTGTAGTGTTGTGTCCCTCACCCACACCTCCACTTTTGGCGTGTCATGGGTTGATAAGCTTCCATTATCGTCCCTGACCTTGCCCCAATGGTTGGATATTGAGTGGAGCATCAAGAATCTAGGACTTCCCACTAGTAAATTTGAGCATACTCCTGATATTTTGGGATCATATCTGGCGACACATCGCACCCTCGATGAGTTTTGGGACATACCACCTGCTGACCCGCCAGACGAGTTCTTTATTTTTGGCGATACTCCCCACACTATAGAGTCGCGCCTTCTAGTCTATGCACATGACTTTCACTCAGGTGGTCGTCGCATTCGCGATAACTTCTCATACACACCTCCTGGTGAGCCCCTTGATGTGTTACGCTCCCTGAGAGATATTTTGCTCTTCATGAGCTCGCCCTTGAGTGTAGATGTTTCTCGCGATCATCTGAACACTCGTTTCACACGGGATGAGTTTTTTTACACTCCACCGAGAGAACCTCCTGATATGCCACCTCCCTTGATTGATTTTCAGGTCATTATTAGATTTTTCTCATAGAGAGCATGTTGTGTTTGGCGTGTTTTATTTGCATCATTTGCATGAGTCTGTTGAGTCGTTTCTTCATCATTTGCATAAGTCTGTTATGTTGTTTGTTCATCGTTTGCATGTGTGTCATGAGTTATTCCGACAGAGAATCCATAATGATAATAAATTTTAAAAATCACATGCGGATGTTCACTGGCAAGTGCATGTACTTCATGAAGGCGAGCAGGTGATGGTGAGAATCTGCGTTGTGAGACTCTGTGTGAGACTTGCTAAAGGCTTGAGCGTTAGACGAATGGATCCCTATATAATCATGAGACAGATCGAAGCAAACATCTATAATCTTGATATCCTTGCAAGTATGGGTATCCACCTGGTATTTAGTGTTGAGGATATGACGCCGTACTACGAGCCTCGCGAGTATGTGGACTCAAGCAGTGGGGATTTCCAGTCGCCCACACCTCCACTCTTGTTGCCTTGCCACCCCCATAGCCCGTCTATATCTGATGGCCACCACTACTCACCTACTTCTGACACTCACCCACCTGGGAACTCGTCTTCTTTGGTTCTACCTACCGACAGCGCCGTCGATCGCACCGGGATCCACCACTCATGAGTTGAGCGTTGAGAGCATTATAGAGACCAGACTCCAACAGTGCATTCCAACTACAGACATTGGTGACTCTTGGATACTTGCAGTAGAGCTTGATTGATTCGCCCCTGGACTTCGACTTCAGCACTGCCGTCTCCATTAACCGGAGATGACAGCTCTTCAGTCAGGGGGAGTTGATTGGCGAGGACACTTTTCCAGCGACGACGCTTGGGCGACCTCTGGTGGACTTCTTCGAGTTTTACCTGGCTTGCAGCGAGAGAATTCTGATCCATGTTCATCGGGAGATGAATTCTTTCAAGTCGGGGAGATTGATGTGGAGCATAGACAAGCACTTGCAGTGGATGACGAGTCTTGGGCCCATTCCGCGCTAATTTGGCGACTTTCCATATATGGCATGCCTGGATCGACGATCGGACTCCGCAGATGTGTTCGGATTCGCGTTGCGAATCGATTTGATATATTAGTTCACTATTTTGCATTTTATTTTGACGTATTTAGGTGGCCCCACCTTCGGCCAATCAAAGTCATCGATGGTGGGATGCTCTAATCCTCCTTTTATTATAAATAGATGGTTTGTGGGCTAGTTGAAGGCATTGCATGTTTTGGAGAGTTTATTCCCGGAACTCCGTGATCACCCCTCGGTGCCGACGTCGTGGAACCTTAGGTGACGACTCCTAGGCGCTCAAACTTCCCCCCAAGGTACTACCCATCCATAGCCTTCTTCCCCCCCCCCCCCCTGAAACCCTCATCCGCAGCCCCTACATCCCCCAAATTCCAACCCACCACTACTGTCCAGGTTCACGGGTTACTGTTCACGCTGGCACTGTTCACGCTGCCACTGTTCACGTCGACCCTCCACTTCTTCCCTCCCGTGGATCAACTCTCATTTAGCCATAATTCCTTGGATCAATTCAGATCTTGGAATTTCAGCCTTGATCCATTATTTCCACCTTTCGTTCATCACCCCTCCACCCAAATCCGATCCCTAAATATTGGATCTCGTCTCACCCGGATCTCCCTCCCAGTGGCCGGATCTTTCCATTTTCGGCCCGATCTCCCCAGTCGGCGCCGAGGACAGTCATCGCCACCATTTCCGCGTCGTCGGTTCCATATTAGATCTCCGTCAAAATGCATTCGGCTCTGGATTCTTCAGTGACTTGTACAGCACACTATTTGGTGAGATTTTGTTGTACTGGATTATTATTTTCAGCATATTTATATTGGATTGGGTCATGTACTTGTTTTGAATATCTTGCATGGTAGTTGTCGGTTAGATTATTATTGTGATTTCCAGGGTCTATTCGTCGTGTGTTCCTGCTTTGGCCCTCCACGCGGAGGAAAGTCTAAGTTTGCTTCGCTTAATTAAATTATTTTGTCTTGTCTTGAATTATTTGCGTGAGATGTTAAAGCTTATTATTCAATTGCCATGTAAGCTTGTTAGATTATTATTGTGAATTATTTGTCATTGAATGCTTATTCTGATACTGATTATGTTGGCTTCTTGGATGATTGACGTTCCACAAGTGGATTTTGCACTTACTTTGGAGGACACCTTATTACCTGACGCAGTAAGAAACAATTTGAGGTTGTTCACTCTTCGGCTGAAGCTGAGTATCGTTCAATGGTTGTTGTTGTCTCTGAGCTTACATGGCTAGAAAGTCGCCTAGATGATTTGGGAGTCAAGATTTCCTCACCGGCCACCTTATTTATGACAGTCAAGCAGCTATACACATTGCTAAAAATCCAGTATTCCATGAATGGATCAAACACATTAAAGTCGACTGTCACTTCATTTGGGAGAAAGTTCAGATGGAGAAGATGGAGTTGAAACATGTTCCCGCGGTTGATCAAGTTGCTGATATTTTTTCCAAGGTCTTACCTCGCCTGTTATATTATCAATTCTTGTCCAAGCTGGGTGCTTACAATTTGTATGCTCCAGCTTGTGGGGGAGTGTTAGAAGAAAGAAATGAAAAGGCCGAATACATGGCCCATCTTGAGCCCTCTTCCTACTTAAGCTTTAGTCTCACATTTTAGATTTGGATTGTTCCTCCTTTCTCTCCTCTTATATATCAATGTACAAAGTCAAGTATGTAGAATAATTTTTTTGAGAAATTAATAAAATCATATTACATTTCTCTTTTTTCTTGTTTTCCTACAATGTCATTTTGAATTGTATTGCTAGGTCAACATCCATGTATTTTAGGATATATCATGTTAGAGTCCAGTATTTTTGTTGATACTGGTAAGGTCTAGTCATTTGTAAGTGGCCAATTCCTTCGACTATGCATGTGGGCGAACATCAAGGGGAAATAGTGTGGGTGAGCACATAGGTCACCAACTCTCATGGAAGGTTCTAGTGAAGATAATAAAGGAAGATAGGTTTCCAATGGAAGGGGCTACAACCACAGCATGGGAGAGACAATTAAGGGTGGGAATGCCTCAGAAATTGAGTAGCAATGTGGGGGAAAGTATAAAATCCAGGTCAATGAGCATAGTTAATTTTGAATCAGTATCATATAATGGAGTATGCAATTACCATCGATAGTAATTTTAACTCAGATTAATCACTATGGAATGTCAAGCTTGAAAACATTTTTTGTGCTGGTCAAAAGTAAAATGGACAACTTTCCTTAAATGCAAACATTTACATATGCATTGAGAATAAACATAATCACGGAATGAAGACATGAGGAAAAAAAACAGCAATTTCAAGGAATGAAGACATGAAAAATAATAGCAAGTATTAAAGAGGTAAATATACTTGTAAGGGTAAAGCGTGCAGGGGGGTAAAATACCTGAGCAAGGATATTATATGAGACAAAGCGAAATTTGTATCCTGAAATATTTCTGCAATTCATCAGTATGTGAATTAAGCACAAAAAAGCTAAAATGAGTTTCCAAGTTTTCCTTAACACTTGCTAAAATGCTGTCATTCCATTTTTGCAGTAAATTACTTTCATGTAATGTAAGGCATATTAATGGCACAGAATGACTGAATAAGACGAGCCATATCAGAGTAAAGGAACTACCACAATAATGGTTCTATTGCTATAAGCTATGACAATAAAAAGAAAGTCATGTCATTTCAAACATATACTTGATGCATCTCTAGTTAGAAGGTTCATGACAGTTCATTGACAGAAACTCGCAGCAATTGTAATCAGTTACAATCATGGTCAATGATTTGGTACTATGTTGAATCAGCATATCATACAATCGAGTAAATTTTGGTTAGTCACTTCTATGCAATAAAGAATTTTGACATTTTATTTCATGAATGGATGCAACAAGCACTAAATCAGTATATAAAATCCAAGGCATACTAATACCGATCGGGTGAAGGCAGCGGCTAGGTGTCGCTCGGCGTCAGTGGTTTCGCCGGCGGAACGGCGGAAGGCGGCGCGGTAGAGGAGGGAAAAGCAAAGAAAGAGTAGAGGGAAGAGGAAATTAGGGTTAGAGAGAACCAAGAGGGATCATCCCCCTTCCTTAGACAAATGATCCAAAGATACCAAAGAGTCCAACCACACCCCCTTATATAGTGAGGGTCCAATACAACAATAATTAAAATAAACTGGAATTAAAAGCAAGCAGAATAAACTATCATCCGGCCCTCTGCGATTCCGGTTCCTTCGCACCGCACGAGTCGCCCTCCGGTTCGTGTGCGCCGCGAGCACCCTCCTCCGAGCCGTGAGCTTTACCCGGAGTCCGCTGCCTTCGCGTGTAAACTCGTCATGCCGGCTCCAGCTACAGCTCGGTAACAATACCGCCATCTGGAAAATTGGTCTTGTCCTCAAGGCAGTAGTCTAGAAACTGCCGGCAAAAATTGTCTCGAAGGAGCCAAGTGGCTTCGTTCGTCGGGCGGTGCCGCCAAGCGAAGCGGATCTCTTCCGGGCTAGCGTCCTCGGGGTAAGTGGTGTCGACGGTCGAGAATGGCTTGGGGGTACAAGGGCTCAGACCCGGAGTACTCGAGATCGTTCGGGATATGATCCACTACGGGTGGTCGTCTACCACCCGTCGGAGCTGAGAGACGTGAAAAACCGGGTGGATGTGACTGCCACTGGTAAGCGGAGCCGGTAAGCTACGGCTCTGATGCCACTAATGACCTTGAATGGCCCATAATTGGTGCCAACTTCGGACACGGCCGCCGTGCGACAGAAAGTTGGTGGTAAGGCTGCAGTTTGAGGAAGACCTTCTCCCCCACTAGGAAAGTGAGATCCCGACGCTTACGGTTGGCGAAGGAGACCATCTTTGCTTGGGCTCGCCGAAGATTGTGTTTCAAGCTGTCAAGGATGATGTCCCGATCCTGCAGGTGGTCGGCCAGGCTGGCTACGGGGCATTTCCCGGGTAGGTGGCGGGTTACTGATGGCGGTGGGAGACCATACACCGTCTCGAATGGGGAGGTGTTTGTCGCATGATGATACGTTGTGTTATACGAGTATTCCGCCCAACACAGCCATTTGACCCACGTGCCTGCCCACTCTCTAATGAAGCAGCGAAGATAAGTCTCTAAGCACCGATTGAGAACTTCTGATTGCCCGTCAGACTGCGGATGATAGGTCGTGCTCATCCGGAGATGGGTACCCTGTAGGTGAAAGGGGGATGTCCAGAAACTACTGAGGAACAAGGGGTCACGGTCACTGACTATGAAGCGGGGAAATCCATGTAGTCGTACAATCTCTGCGAGGAAGGCGCCGGCTACCGTGGGTGCTATGTGTGGATGGCGCAGGGAGATAAAGTGTGTGTACTTTGATAGGCGGTCTACCACCACCAAAATGCAGTCGAACCCGTTCGAGCAAGGTAGTCGGGTGATAAAATCCATAGCAATGTCTTCCCAGATGCGTTCCGGAATCGGCAGGGGCTGTAGCAGACCGTTGGAAACATAGCCTCATACTTGGCCTTCTGGCACGGAAGGCACGCGGTCACATGGGCCTTCACCTGGCGGAACATCTGTGGCCAGTACAGGAATGTCGCCAGTCGCCTGTAAGTGCGGAACGCTCCCGCGTGTCTGCCGGCCGGGATTGCATGGAACTCGTCTAGTAGCCTGGGTATACTTGGAGACAAGGCGGAAAGGACAAGGCGGCCCCGGCGGAATAAAGGGCCTCCCACAAGCGAGTTGGGCGGATGAGCTGCTGAATTCGCCAAGGGGGCCGTACGGATGGCCGCAAGCTGGGGATCTTGCTCGACTTCAAACTATATTGTGGTCGCATCGTCCCAAACCGGCCGAGATATGGCCGCGAGCTCAAGGGCTTGCGGTTGTCGGGATAAAGCGTCTGCCACCTGATTCGACCGATCGGGGCAAAACTCAATGGTGAAATCATAACCCAATAACTAAGCCACCCTGACTTGTTGTGCCGAAGTTGCGATTTTTTGTTGCAGTAAATAGCGGAGGTTGTGATGGTCGGTACGGGCCATGAAGCGACAACCCAAGAAATATGGCAGCCAGTGTTGGACCGCGAGCGCAAGGGCCATGAGCTCGTTTTCATAGGCTGAACGACTCCTGACTGTGGAGGAGAACGTGCGATTGTAGTAGGTGATGGGCCGGCCAGCTTGCATGAGGACCGCCCCTACGCCGGTGTCGGAGGCGTCACATTCGACGACGAAGGTTTGCTGAAAATCCGGCATCGCCAAAACCGGTCCTTGCACGAGGGCGGTTTGGAGCGCAGAGAAAGCCCCCAGAGCGGCGGGTGACCATGAGAAGGGGCCTTCCTCCAAGAGCTTGAGCATCTGGGTGAGTGGGCGAGCCAACGCGCCATAGTCATTGATGAACCGCCGATAGTAGCCGGTGAGCCTGAGAAATCTGCGGCCTTCCCGCAGTGACGTAGGAGTCGGCCACTGCATGACCGCTTGGATCTTATCCGCATCCATAGCCACGCCGGTGGCCAAAATAGTGTGGCCCAAGTAACTCACGGTCGTTGCCCCGAATGAGCACTTCTTGCGGTTGAGGACGAGTTGGTGTTGCCGAAGCGTCAAGAATGTACGTCGCACGTGATCAAGGTGTGCCTGCCAAGAACGACTAAACACCAAGATGTCATCAAAGAAAACGAGCACATGCTTACGGAGAATTGGGCGGAAGATCTCATTCATGGTCGCTTGAAACGTCGTCGGCGCGTTGGTGAGGCCGAACAGCATGACCAAGAATTTGAAGTGACCGTCATGCGTCCGAAACGCGGTCTTTGGCACGTCATCCGGGCGAAGCCGGATCTGATGGTAGCCCGCCCGGAGATCCAGCTTCGTGGAGTAGGGGCACCGTGTAGCTCGTCCAACAGCTCTTGTATCACCGAAATGGGGTACCTATCCGGTACTGTGACCTTGTTGACCTCCCTGTAGTCGACACAAAAATGTCAACTCCCGTCTTTCTTGCGCACAAGCAGGACCGGACTGTAGAAGGGACTGGCACTGGGTCTGATGAGCCCGCCCAGCAACATCTCCCGCACGAGGCATTCGATCTCGTCCTTCTGAGTGTGCCTGTAGCGGTAAGGTCAGGCCGACACGGCCGCTGCCCCTGGCTGGAGCACGATCGGATGATCGGTTGGGCGCGCAGGCGGAAGCCCCTGTGGTGCGGCAAAAATGTCCACAAAGTCGTCAAGAAGGGCTTGGAAGTCCCCGGCCAAGGGTGTGGAGGGTGACTCCGCGGAAACGGCCAGAAGCCAGGCTGAAAAGTCCACATCTGCCACCCGAGTGCGAGCGCGCACCGAGATTGGCGACTGAAGTAGAGCCGCCTCGCCCTCTAAGCGGCATGTGCGACGCATGTGTTGAAACAGCATGGTCATAGCGGCCCAATTTACGCCGACATCCCCCAATGTCTGGAGCCATGCCACCCCTAAGATGACGTCGAGACCGCCCAATTTAAACACATAGAAATCCACTGTGATAGTGCAGGAGCCAACAAACAGAGTGACCCTGACACACTATCCGAGAGTCGGTCGGCGGCGGCCATCCCCAAGGCAGACCGAGGAGGTCGGGAACGGAGAGATCGGCAGGGCGAGGTCAAGCGCTCGGCGGGCCGAGATGAAGTTGTGGCTTGCTCCACTATCTACCATCACGATCACCTGCTGGTCGAGGATCACCCCGGTCATTTTCATTGTCCGGAGCCCGATAAGTCCGCCCACGAAAAAGAACGGAAGGTCAAGCACATTGAGGGCCGCCCTCTCGGCCTGGGCGGGAAGGTCGTCATCCCGTATGGCGAGCGCGTCGAAGTAGGCCATTGTGACTTCGGGATCGTCGTCGCTGAAAAGCGCATGGAACTCCTTGACGGTACGCACATGTTGGGGAGAGTACGGTTGGCGGCAACGGAAACACAACACCTTGCGGCGGAGTTCGTTGTAATCATTATTGGAAATACGGCGCGGGTTGTCGGTGCGGCCCTGCCGAACGGCCCCTGGAAGTGGGGGCCGATCCCGAGGAATTTGCGGTCGGGGTGCGTGGTGGCCCTGGGATCGGCCGAAGGCCAAGGTCCGCCTACCTTGCACGAGCAAGCTCCAATGCCTCTGAGACAGTGCGGGGGTGATGGGTTCGAATGCGGGAGCGGATGGCAGGAAGCAGTCCTTGAAGAAAGAACCCCAAAGAGTGGTCGGGTGGAAGGCCCGGCACTTGTGTGACCAAGGCAACGAACTCATCGATGTTGAAATTGTTGAAGTGTAAGTGGCTGATCAGGCAAACCGCGTAGACTGCGCGGACTGAGCGGACAGCACATCGGACTGGAGGCCGCGGTCTATGTGGGTTGCGGTGCGGCCTAGTGTATAGAGGATGTCGTGATGATTGATCTTGAGCGGCCTATGCGGACTGAAGTTGGAGTTCGGGAGATCGCTATTAGTCTGGCGGACTTGGCGGTCTGATGCCTTGTTCATAGTCTTGTTGCGAGCTGGAGTGGTGTCCACAGGTGTTGCGGACTGGTCCTTATCCAGGAGTGTTGTAGGCGGGTTGGCTTGTGGACCGACCATGTCCAAGCGGATTGGGCGGACTGGTGAAGGCTGATTGCGGGCTGGGGGAGGTGATCCTATCAGCTAGGGCGGTGACCACATCTCTCTCCGTGCCTATAAATAGGACCCCCCGGTGACAGCATAATCATCGAAGAACAGTAAGCACAAACTCGCGTTGGAACCTGCGGTCTGATTTTTCTGATCGCGCGGCTTGCTGAAGTAACTTGTCTGTGCAGGTTGTGCGGATAGGACCAAGCAGCTTTTCTTCTAGCTGGCGACTTGGGGCAGTTCGCGGATAGCAATCTGTGGAGTGCAGTTCTGAAGCGACGGTTTGGTTCTGGAGGTTGCGGACTGTGTTCGTGTTCGAGCGGCTAGTGCAATGTGCCGGTCTCGGCGGTCTGACGGACAGCAGTTGCGGTTTGTGGCGGTTTCGGCGGGCTCTGTTCTTTGGCCGCAGTTATCTTTCTGTTTTTTTGTTCTGTTGTTTCTCATGCTGGCGAAATCATGTATCGTCATGTATGTCTCGCTTTGTAAGAAGACTGTTATTATCAATAAAGAATTCTTGTTGTTGTATGTGTCTCTAGCTGTGATCTAACTTTTTAGTTGATATAACTCCTGATCATTCCAAGATTCGAAAAATTTTACATAGCATCAGAGGGAGTTTGGAGTGGACAAGCAATGATCAACTAGAAGTTGTTGCTGCTCTTGAGAAGAGGGAACCAGTGTTAGAGCCATGGAAGCAGGATATGCAAGAGGTCTCAGTATTGAACTTCTAACACAGACTAACTTCAAGAAGTGGAAGTATTGTATGGAGAGCTATCTTTTAGGTGAGGACCTCTGGGAGGTGGTTGGAGGAGATGATACTCAGGAAGTAGTTCTTGCTGGTGATAATGCTCAGGAAGTGAAGACTTGGAAGAGAACAAATGCGAAGGCAGAGTTCACACTCAAGAGTGTTATCTCACCTGAACTCTTCGATCACATCATTGGTTGCAAATCAGCTGCTGAGATCTAGATGGCCATGGATGGCCTTTTCAACAAGAAGAATGTAGCTCGGCTACAGTTCTTAGAGAATGAGTTGGCGAAGGCCACTCAAGGTGATTTACCTGTCTCCACTTTCTTTCTTAAGATGAAAAACCTCTGCGCAGAGATTTCTGCTTTGGACCCCAATGAGTCTATCTCTGAGGCGAAGCTGAAGAGGCATATTATCCGCGGCTTGCGGAATGAGTACCTCGACTTTGTGACGTCTGTTCAGGGATGGGCAAATCAGCCATCCTTGTTAGAGTTGGAGAATCTACTTGCATTACAGGAGAGTTTGGCAAGACAGATGACAGGGGTGTCTATCTCAGGAGGAGAGAACGAGGTGTTGTTTTCTGGGAAGATGAAGAAGAAGTGGGAGAAGAAGAAGAAGCCTTCTAGAGGCGATGAGCCTTCATCTTCAGGTCAGCAGGAGAGGAGCTATGCTCCTAAGTCTGAGGGGAAGAAGACGGAAGGGCTCAGGTGTTACAGGTGCAACAAGCTAGGTCACTTCAGAAAGAACTGCAGAGTTAATCTTCAGTCAGGGCATGCTGCAGAGGAGGAACCTGATGCCAAGCAGGATGATGGTGGATGGGGAGGAGCCTTCTCGGCTACTCTTTGTACTTCTGCTCCTATCAATTATCAGGAGAACTGGATCGTGGACTCGGGGTCTGGTCATCAGCTCACTGGAGATGAGTCAAAGTTCTCTTCATCGCAGCCATACTCAGGTAATGATGTTATTATTACCGCTAATGATATTGTTCACGCAGTCGAGAAGGAAGGAGTTGTCTCCATAGGCAGTGATAGAGGGTCACTCACTCTAAAGAGTGTATATCACGCGTCTGGTATGAAAAAGAACCTCTTCTCAGTGACCAACGTTGTTGACGCTGGGTATCACGTTCTGTTTGGTCCAACAGAAGTGAAATTTCTTCGAAATGTATCAGCCATAAAAGCTGATGTTGTTCACATTGGGAGGAGAGCAAAGGACTTGTACGTTTTATCTACAAGTTCTTATGTTGATAAGATGAGGAAGAATGATAGCGCAGCCATTTGGCATGAAAGATTAGGGCACGTAGGAATGGACAAATTGAAGGTTATGGCGGTGAAGGGCATGGTCAAGGGCTTGCCTAGTTTGTCCTCCTACGAAGACGATCATGTTTGCGCGGGATATCAGTATGGTAAGTCTCATCGACTTCCATTTGATAAATCACAAACCAGAAGTAAAGAGCCGTTGGAGTGCATTCACGGGGATCTGATGGGACCAACTATCACCCCAAGCCTCGGAGGCAGCAAGTATATGCTGGTGTTAATTGATGATTATACCAGATATGTCTGGGTGTATTTTCTGAAAGAAAAGTCAGCAGCGTTCAGGAAGTTTAAGGAGTTTAAGGAGCTCGTGGAGGGTCGACTAGGCCTGCGAATTAAAAAGTTGAGGACTGACAATGGTGGGGAGTTCACCTCTGCCGAGTTCTCTAACTTTTGCAGGAAGAGCGGTATTCGGCGAGAGCTTACTTGTGCACATACCCCACAACAGAACGGAGCTGCAGAGAGGAAGATTCGTCATCTGACGGAGACCCGCAAGTGTTGGCTTCATGCCAAGAGTATCTCAAGGTCCTTCTGGGCGGAGGGAACATCTTGTGCGGCTTATGTTATTAACCGGATGTCTCTAAGTCCAATCAACATGATGACTCCTCATGAACTGATGTTCAAGGAGAAACCAAGTGTTGCTCACCTTCGGGTATTTGGGTCAACCTGCTATGTGCGTGTTCCTGACACTCTTCGGACGAAGCTAGAAGCGAAAGCAAGGAAGTTAATCTTCGTGGGGTATGATGACAGGAAGAAGGGTTGGAAGTGCATGAATCCAGAGACACGGAGATCTGTTGTCTCTCGGGATGTGGTGTTTGATGAGCTGACATCTTACAAAGGGAGTTCAGGAGTTGAACTACCTGAGAGCAGGGTTAACGGGCAAGAAAAGGTTGTTGTGAATCTTCAAGTAGAGCTGTCTGTTTCACCAGGAGCTCCAGTCGTGTCTAGCTCAGAGGCGGAAACTTTTAGTTCTGGAAGTAGGGGGAGCGATGCTCCAAGCGTGTCTAGAAGAGAAGCTAATAAAGAAGAGGCAGCTGAGGAGGTGGTTAGTCAAGAGCCAACTTTGAGGAGATCAAAGAGGACTATCAAAGCACCAGCGCGTTACACAAAAGGAAACATGGTGAGTTTCGTCTTCTATTTCTTTGTTGGTCCTCTGGATGAGCGGGAGTCATCATGCTTCGAGAAGGCCACAGGAATCAAGGAGTGGGACTGTGCTATGGAGGAGGAGATGGCTGCTCTCAAGAAGAATGAGACGTGGTCTCTTGTACCTAAGCCTGAAGACATTACTCCAGTGACTTGTAAGTGGGTCTACAAGTTCAAGAAGAAGGCAGATGGCAGCATCGAGCGGTACAAGGCTCGTCTTGTAGCTCGAGGATTTTCACAACAGTATGGGGAAGATTATGAGGAGACGTTTAGTCCAGTTGCTAAAATGACTTCAGTACGGGTGGTTATTGTCTTAGCAGTGTTCAGTGGATGGGAGATTTGGCAGCTCGATGTGAAGAATGCTTTCTTGTACGGCGAGATTGACAAGGATATCTTTATGATCCAGCCGCCTGGGTTTATTTCTGAAGAGCATCCGGACTACGTCTGCAAGCTGAAGAAGGCCCTTTACGGGTTGAAGCAAGCGCCAAGAGCATGGTATGGGAAGATTGCGGAATATCTCTTGTTCTGCGGGTTTCTTGCTTCAGACTCGGACTCTATCATGTACTGTTGCAGGAAGAGGTCTCAACCCTCGAACTCTCCACGGACCTACGACGCGACCACCATTGAATCTGTGGAGGTTTGAGTATCCTGGATCCCCAACTCCTTGGCTAGGCATAGTCGTGTCACAATGGATTCGTGCGAGGGCCTGGTTGTTCATGACGGAGAAGAGGATCTCTATTGCTTGCTCGATCATAGTTCCATGCGGGCTCACCAGTATGATGCAAACTCTCACGGAGCTTTTACCTGAGGCTCCGTCCACGAATATCTTTTAGGGGATTCATTCTAGATGGGTCATCGCCTTTGTCTGCCTCTGTTGAGAAATCTGCCAGGAAATCTGTCACGGACCGCGCCTTAATTGCAACCCTTGGAGAGAAAGAAATGTCGAACTCACTGAGTTCCCCTAACTATTTTGTCAATCACCCCTAGTGCTCCACCCCGCTCATAATACTTCGAAGAGGATGATCTGTTATGACGCAGATGCAGTCGCTTGAAAATTGGGTCTGAGCTTTCGTGTTAAGACTATCAAGCCGAAATTCAACTTTGCCAAGATGGAGTATTTCATTTCTGACTTCCGGAGTACCCTGCTAACATAATAGATGGGGAGTTGCCTCTTCCCCTCTTCTCGGACTAGCACTGAGCTCACCGCCCTTGCTCCTACTCCCAGGTAGAGTAGCAGGTATTCACCTTCCTTTGGGCCATAGAGTAGAGGTGTCTGCGGCTCTGCGCCAGCTGCCTTTTGAGTTAGTCGAAGGCCTTCTCGCACTCTTCAGTCCACACAAACTGTTGGTCGCCTCAGAGAGTCTTGAAGAAGAGAGAACATTTCTCTCCGGCCTTTGACAAGAAGCGACTGAGGCCAGCCAACCTTCTTGTCAGCCTCTGGACCTCCATTATGCTCTTCGGGGATGTCATCTCCAGGATCGTCTTAACCTTGTCAGGCGGCTTTGCCCCCTCTGGGGTGAGAAGATGCCCAATGAACTTTCATCTCCTTTCCCCAAACACGCACTTTGTTGGATTGAGTCACACCCTGAATTTTCAAAACGTTGCAAAAGTCTCCACTAGATCATTGATGTGCTCTTAGACGATCTTGCTTTTAATCAAGAGATCATCGACGTACATCTTCAGGTTCCGCCCATTTTGCTCCTTAAAGACCTGATCCATCATCCGCTGGTAGGTAGCCTCTGAGTTCTTCAACATAAAGGGCATCATCTTGTAGTTGTAGCAGTCAACATTCATGATGAAGGAGGCATCGCGACGATCAGGTAGGTGCATTCTATGAAGCACCGACAATCTGAAATGGCCAGAGTGTCGGCGTCGGACTTTCTGGCACGCGTTCGACACACCGACACGCGCGGAAACGCATGTCGGAAGTCCGACACGTTTAGCTCATGTGGGACTAGCGTGTCCCGCGCAATTCGACACGCGAGTCCCGTGAACCACCTATTTATTAAAACCAGACCTTCCGGCTCCTGCATTCTATTTTTCTAAGCCTGTGACCCATGTTTTGTCGTCCTCCCGCTTAGGGCATCTGCGTTGGGCTTCCTCTTCGTGCTCGCTTGCTCGGTAATGCATCGGCGCCGCTCCCCATTGGCTTCCTCTTCGTGTTCGCCGCATTCAGCATTCTATTTTTCTCCTTAACGTCGATCTCTTGCTTCTTCCCAGTTCTACAGCGACGAGTCGACGACGATAGCAGACCTCGGTGATCTTGATCTCAACGGAAACGCCTGGATCAGTCTTCTTGATCGACCTCCCCCCCCCCACTCTACATTTTATGTGAGGTAATATACATTTTTTGAATATCTCAACGGGAACGCCTCGATAGCAGACCTCGATGCCTCCTCTCTTCGAGGCTCCCGCCTCTTTGCTCCTCCTTCCTGTTTGGCTCTTCCCTCCTTTTTGACTCCTCCCTCCTCACTTTTGTCTTCTTCCCTTCTTTCTTCCTTTGCTCTGCTTTTGCCCCTCGCTAGAATGCCACTTCTTCTTTATCGACCTCTTCCCTGGTTAGCTTTGTCAGCTTAGCCGGGAAGTTGTTGTTTGATGACTCCCCTTGCACGAACTTGTTCGCCCTTTTGATCAGATCTTCATAGGATATGGGGGAATCCCTGCTGATCTCCATCTTGAAGAGACCCTCCCTCAGGAGGAACGACAGGGCCAACTGCCACCTCCTAGATGCCAAGGTCTTCTTCCTGGAAATGGTCAACGTAGCGATTAAGTGTCTCGAGCACTCCTTGCCTCGGGAGGAAGAGAGTTATCGCTTCCTTCTTCCTTTTCTTTAACGTGACAAACAATGTCATTAACCCTAGGTGCAGGTCCTCGAAGCAGTAAATAAAATTTTCTGGCAATTGGTGGAACCAGTCTCTGGTCTTTCCCTAGAAGGTGATAGCGAAGAACCCGCACTTGAACGCATCTGTCGTGTTTACGATGGACACCACATCCTCGAACCATTGAAGATGTCGGATCGGATCATCCCTTCCTGAATAGAAGCTCGGGGCGGGCTCTCTAAAACCTTTGGGGACCGGGGCCAACAACACCTCATCACAGAAAGAACTCCTCCCATCCTGACGACGATAGGCGAGCATGCGAGAAGCACCATGCTCGCCTATACGAGTTTCCTGGTACCTCGCCTGGTACTCCCCCTCGCGAATTCAGACACCTTAAGAGATCGTGTGATAGTACAGCGAATGAAAATGCCTTTTGGCTCCTCCAGCATCGTCTCTTTCCCTGCTCGCCCAGATGCCACAGAGTCCCCCGATAGATTCTTGCGTAGAGGCGAGGTCGTCGTGACCTCCGTGTGACGAGCTAGCATTGCTTACAAAGCATCCTCGATACGCTGTGAGAAGTCGTTGAAGTCAGCTCGGGTCATATACTCGCTCGCACCCTAAGTTGCCCGCTACTCATTCTTGCTCGCCTCGGTCTACCATCTTGCCTCCTCACTAGACTTTCCTCCTCTAGCTACGATCCACACTCATTGCACCAAAGTATTGAAGCCAAGAAAATTCAAACTTCAAATGTTCAAATCTAAGTGTAGCCCAAGGTTACTGGTCTCGCGATCCGGCCAGCCGGCTTTGAAGTCTAGTGAGAAGAGAGGCGAGCTTTAAACGGACCCCAGTGCTGCAGCAGGGAGATCTCACCGCGTACCCGAAAGTTTGGCAAAAACTTCCCTTCCACAAACAAGATGGCTGAGCAAGGTACGAGGAAGACACCGCTTAGAGTCTCTATACTCAGAAAAAAAGGGTGGCTCTCTAGAAAGTTCGGTGTCATTCCTGATACTCATGGGGTCCTATTTATAAGCAAATCTTGGGGGGGGGGGCTATCAAGACATGGTTACCCAACCCCTACGAGGTTGTCTCTCTAGACCTGGCGGCCTGGCGACTTGATGTTCTGGCGACTATGGAAGGAACTTGCTCATACTTGCCAGTAGTCACCCACTTGGGCGAGCAACGCCGATGCTCTCCTCTTGCCTTAAATGCACATGTGGTCCGCAAATACTCCTGCTTGTTGGTTTTGACCTGGCCTTTCACTTTGGTCGTGACCCACGTGGCGCGACTAAGCCAATCTTTGACGAATAGGGGTTGTACAAGCAACCCTTATGATTTGTTATGATTTGTCAGTCGTTATTTGTTGTAAGGATCTTGTTTTTCAATATTAAAATATGGTGATGTGATTTCATATTTGTTTAGATAAATAGCATCGTAGAATTTTGCTCTCGATATCTTGTCGCGCACTCTGATTTTGGCCCTCCACACGGAGAAAAACCACAGTTTGTTCCCCTAATGAAATAATTGTGCATTACTTCAATTATCTAATCGTGACTTAATTATTAATTGTTTAATTTGATTTCGTTGTTAGATCTTCCATCTTACATACAATAGTTTATAGTTGTCGAGTTGTTTTCCCGGCACTTCACTTAGGATTGCATGTTAGTCGCACATCCATGTAGCCTACCCTACATCACATATTTTTTGTGACGCAATTCTCATGTTCATATTAAGCTTTTCTATTCATAAAGGCAAGAATTTGGCCAACACAGTGGTAGCGACCAAGAGATAATACTCTTAATACTACGCATGGGGCCCAACATTTTTACATGTGAGAAATGTTATCTTTTGAAAAGGTTGTTTTTACCTTTCGAATTCCATTTTATCAACGATTAAACTCTAGCTCTAGAATTAGTTGAAAGCGAGACTAATGGAAATAAACAAACGAAGTAGACGTGTAGAGTCAATCGAATTTGAAAGTGTAAAGTTCCTAGTAGGTGATATGCATAAAAATTCATCCATAATTGATAACCACAACGTAAAAAACATCCATGGGTGGTAAAATACGCCAAACTAATCACAAAATCATTTACGACTTGATAAGCATGATGCAAGTCGGTCATGATGACATTGTTGTCAATTACACAAAGTTGGGGAAAACCAGTAAGTGCACTTAGCACATACTAAAAATGTGGCATACCGTGATTGATAAGCGCATCCATAGTAAGTTGATGAGCCTACACAACATTGTAATGGCCCGCAAGCATATGTATCATATTCATAAGCTAAGTCAATGTCAGCTCTAATCACATAGATTATCTAAAATTACAATGTTTTTTTGAAAATCAGAGTCAACTATCCAGATGCTTGGCAAGCTTCGCAAGAGTGCGAAAATTCAAGCTCCTTTAATTTGGCATACTTCATTAGATGAGATAATTTATTAACCATTATTTACATTCAAATAAAAAGGTTGCACCACACATTGAATGGAATTTTTTTGTAATTATTACATCATACCTAAAAAAACGGGAACAATAATAGTATTTATTATTCTCCCACGCATTCTATGAGTTAATTCCATGTTGTCAGTTATACCAATTTTCATATCATCAATAGCCTTATCCAAATTGATATTTTGTGCATCTTATTTAGTGCTTTGTTCTGGGTACAATTTACTGATAAAAGAAGGCGGAAGGAGTGTGAGATGAAGGGAACGAATATAAACAACTCATATCAAATGGACCTATTACAATTCAAGGTCGATGATTAATCACTACATTCAGTACATTGTGCATGGAATTAGCATCCCAACTCAATAGACAAGTACGTAATTTATTCTAGTAAATTGTTCTTTCGGAACACGTATAAAAGAATTCACAGAAATAGTTGTTAGTTTTTCCATTAGTGTCCATGCACATATTGAGCAATAACATGCTTAGAGTTCACAATTCATATCCATAACATTTACTAAAGAACCATGGCAATACACAAAAAAATTTTGAATAGGTCCATTTGATAAAGAACCATAGCATATAAATTTTGAAGTTTTTGGACAAAAAAAATCTAGACAAATAATTAGTCAAAAAATAATAGTGGGCATACCTTTAGAAATATTTCTTTCGACATCTTTTCCATCCTCAAAAGGAGTGAAATTTGGAAAAATTGGTCCAATAACCTCAGCCATTTTCATAGAAGATATCCTCCTGATGGATCAAGTTTTCAATACATGTGCAAAGACAACACAGTGCAACTTCATTCCATTTTTTATCAACATATCAAGCTTCTTCAGGGTAATGTAAAGGGGTTGCATGATAATCTTTAAATAGGAAAAGAAGGCGAAAGCTAATGATGTTGATCACAGGAGAAATTTAAATATGAGTGTTATAATTATGAAGTTTAAAGAGAGATGATATGGTATGATAACTTCTGATCCATAAGTAAGAGATGTCATTTTAAAGTTGTGTGCTTAAAAAACAATGTTTTTCTTTATCATATCTAAAGGAAAAATGAGACAAAATAGAGTTGAAATGAAAAATGGTCCAACAGCCTGACAAATTTGTGTCTAAAAAACAATGAACCTATTCCAGTACTCCTTTGTGGACTGAATAGTTAAATTAAGTCAACACACTTTTACAAATGCCACTCTGGTTTTAGCTTTCATAACATTATGTGGAATCAATCATGCCCATCCAATCCACAAAACTCTACAAAAAACACATTGGTTGACATTAAGTTGAACCCAAGCTCCTGGCCAGAAAGTAGACACTATTCATATTATCTTGGTCAACTATAATACATGAATAGGTGGTAGAAATTTCAAAAAAGAAACTTCAGAAATATGGACATCCATAAATCTAATGAAGTTTACCGATGAAAATGAGACAGAGCTGATTATAGTACTATCTTTTACAGACCATAGTAGAGCATGAAAGGGGTTGTTTAACCGAATCGATGTTAGGCGCAGATTAACTGAACGGATAGATATGAAGACGCGCATAAGCGAAAGTTGGGTTTGGGGTTAATACGATAAACAGCCGATATTTTAGGGCATCGGCTTTCCAAAATTCCCAAGGAAGACGAAGTAGATTGCGGCCACGTCCGGCTCAGAAGAGCGAAAAACTGTATGTTTCAACGAGATGCAGCGTGTATGAGCGTGCTCACTAGGCGTGCTCGTTCCCTTAATCTATCAACAACAAAAACGAAGCGAATTGGACAGCTTTTTGAATATCCGTACCTGAACCCTGGGAGGGGAAGCGCGAGGACAGAAGACATTCCCCGCAGCATCCTTTACACCAGTTCTCCGCTAAATTCTAAAACATTTGTATGGTTAAAAAAAACAGTGATTGTTAACCGCAACCCGCAATTTTACTCGTCGCACCTCAAAATTATCCAATTTTTTGCGCTTTTTTGAAATACGTATTGTACATGCAATATCAGGAAAAGTGTTCAACACGAAAGTTGTAGATATCGACGAGATCTACAACTTTCGTGTTGATCATTTTTCCTAAAAATGCATGTACAAGGCGTACTTTGGAAATATGTCCAGATTTTGCGTGTTTTCAAAATACGCCTTGTACGTGCAATTTCAGGAAAAGTGTTCAACACAAAAGTTGTAGATCTCGTCGATATCTACAACTTTGGTGTTGAACACTTTTCCTGAAATTGCACGTACAAGGCGTATTTCGAAAAGGCGCGAAAAATTTGGAGATTTTGGGGTGCGACTAGCCAATTACGGGTTGCGGTTAACAATCACCCAAAAAATATGTATAAGGCGTATTTTCAAAAGACGCGAAAAATTAGAATAAATTGTGGTGCACCTACTCAAAACTGCGGTGTCCTTAACAACTCCCTTTTTTTTTGGGGGGGGGGGGGGGGAGTTGTTGTGAACCATTCTATTTTGATATTTTACAATCCAAATTGTTTAAATTGCATTTCTATTTTTGCACCAATTTAATTAGGATGTTGTTATTAGCAAACTCATTTCCGCTGCTACCAAATCATTACTGTTAGCAAACCATTGCAATTGAAAATGGCATTTGAAAACCATTTTGTTATTAGCAAACCACCAAATAATTAAATAAAAATCTCAATCGGGGGGCAGTTGTTGTGAACCATTCTATTTTGATATTTTACAATCCAAATTGTTTAAATTGCATTTCTATTTTCTGCACCATTTTAATTAGGATGTTGTTATTAGCAAACTCATTTCCGCTGCTACCAAATCATTACTGTTAGCAAACCATTGCAATTGAAAATGGCATTTGAAAACCATTTTGTTATTAGCAAACCACCAAATAATTAAATAAAAATCTCAATCATATAATAAGTTGTTTCATTTGTTCTTAAATACTAGGTATACTAAATAATTTTTCGTTAACATTAACATATCATTTATGTAAACAAAACTTCTCAAAATGCTCCAAATCTTCTTTAAATGTCTCATAATATCTTCAAAAATACCAAATATTTTGACGCGCCACAAAAATATTTTGACCATATTCTGTAAAAAACAAACATGCAATTTCATGAGTCTTCAAATTAGTGAACATTATACTTAACATAACATCAATTCATGTGATATAAATTGCATAAATTCACCTTTGTTCTTCCTTCAAGAATATGTATGCGTGCAATGGAAAATTTACAAATGACATGCTTCACCTACCACTGCATAAAGAAATAATCAAATAAATTTAAACATTAGTAGGTAATAAGTCATTGAAAATAAATAGTAAGTAATCTAATCTTTCATTCTTTTGAATTGATTATGCATTCTCATGTAGTTGTCAATTGTGTATGATATCGCCTTCATGGGGAGTAGAGCGGTGGTAGTGGACTCCCTTCTTTCATGCACAATCCCACGAAATGGTTACCATTTATTAAGCTGATGAAGATGACTTTCGAGCTTTGCGGAAGCGGTGAATCCAATGGCAAAAATATTAGACTTTGATTTTTTGAAATATGAGCCACCCCAACATTGTAGCAAGTTGAAATTATCAACCTCATATCCGGTATGGACATCCACTTATCATATGGTGCGGGTGAGCTCTTGCAATCAAGATTGCTAATTAATTCCTTTCTTTTGTGATTTTGTATATTGCATCAAACAAAGTTTCTCTTCTTACCAATTCATTCATCAGAGAAAGCATTTTTTTCTCAATCAAAGTAAATGGGCAACCACAACGCTTACTTGTAGATTTTCTTAAATTTTGTTTAGTCCAACCCTTTTTACATTGCTTCTCACGGTAAAATCCACCTCTATCACAACCCAAAATGACACGTGGTCGTGCTCTCCCACCTTCTAATTTGTCTGAACTTTTCACTGTGACAGCAAAATTATATGACTTGCTAACATTACGAGCCCAATCAATCAACACATCTCGAGATGGAAACTGAATGTTTATTTCAAAATGCCTACCTACATCAATCTTCACACACGATCCACTAATCAACAATGAAAAGAATAGAATACATAAATCAATAC